>JAILYA010000008.1:2400000-2760076 GCA_021437795.1 Rhodamnia rubescens
CTTGCAATTCGGGCTTCACCGGTAACCCCTATATTTTTGGTGGATGCGAAGGTAAAAGCAGTTAAATTTCATCACAAAATCATCGAAAACTTTATGTCAAAACTCTGTAGTAATCACGTTCTGTATTTAAGGGTACCATACAGCAAAGTGGCTTGTCCATTTCCAGATTTTTCTCTGAAAAGAATGCATTCGCACTGTTTACTGATCACATACATGCTTTTCTGCCTTCTTTTTGTGTTTTTCTGGCCCAAGATTATAACAAAGTGAATGCACTTTCAAACAAAATTTAATGAATTGTGTCAATAGTAACAAAGGGGAACAGGATACTCCGTTCGTTACAAGCATATATTTTAGCCATGGAAGAATTACATTGGTTTTAGCGACTAATATATATTTTCTCACATTTGTCATCAGATATTAACGAGTGTGAAGTTCCACATCGTTGCCCCGGGACTTGTGTGAACAAACGGGGCAGTTTTGAATGTCCAGCTGGGAGATGGACAGTCATTCTTATTGGTAAGTGTATCTTTCTAACTTAGAATTTCAGACCGCTTCGTGCCTGAGAAAGAGCAGCATAGCATGAGATGATTACAAGTTTCAATCAAAAGTAACTATCAAACCAACCTCTTTGAGAACACTCAAACATTTCTAATCAGAATGGCTGTCTTTCTGACTGCGTCCTCTGCTAAAAAATGGTACTTTCCGTCTGATGTATATGTCATGATTTGTTTGAAGCGTCGAATTCAATTTCCAAGCTATGTGTGACATCCTGAATTCCGACCCACTTTCGAAGCTATGAATGAATGAAATATCTCATTGATGTATTTCAGTCTAATCTCACTCGGAGTTGATCCCTCTCGAGCGGACTAACCAAATGGGAATGGCTAGCTAGGAAAATCAAGTACGTGGACCTAAGAACTTGATCTTGGATTGACTCTTTGGCCATGAAAATTATCGAGAGAATATTCGGACCAATATAGGCCGATCCTAGAATGATTAAGGAACGATTTGGATAATACTCTACGCTTGGATCACGGGTGATTCCGTTTGACCTCGTATGGGTTCCGAACGTCTCTAAATTATTTTCTAACGATTGTGCCCATCGGGACTAGTTATTGACCCTCGCAATTGAATGACAACCAAAGTCGCCATGGCTCGAGAAATTCTTAAACGTGATGTTAATCACGGGTCGATACGCGTAACTCCTAAAAGCCGCCCGTTAGTTTGAGATACGCTGAAATTTCAATTGATCGAGATTGATCGCGAATTTAACTTCGAAATTAGATGTCGGACCTTCAGGGGTTCCAATAATTAAATTTTGGACATTATCTCATCCGGAGTACAATTACTTCGCGATTCGCCCTAAAGTGTTCGGAAAAGTAAAATCTGGACTGGATATGGGAAATGATATGAATTATTGGTGGGACCCACAAGACTTTGTCTCACCAAATTCAAGAGCAATAATTTCACTTAGTATCTTGCCAAAATATCCTATCTATCATCAGCATCATCTTCTTCATTGAGCTTTCATTCTCTCTCTCACTTCTCTCTCTCGCCCAAACCCGCAGCCCTATCCCGACAGCTCCACTGTTCCGGCCATAACTTTTTCATCCGATGTCGGTTTGAGGTAAGACCACTTCCATTTGAAATCTTATTGTCTTAGCTTTCCAGGGACATATTATAAGCTCGATTTGGCCCGGTATTTTTTCCCGTAGGTCCGTTTGAAGGGGCAAAGGTCCAGATGAGGCAAATCTGACCCGGTTTGAGAGAGGGCCTTTTTGCTTCGGTTTCTCGCCGGAAAACTTGCTAAAATAGTGGTAAGTTGGTTTCTAACCTTAGATTAGGTATCTAGGGTGCTAATAGACTTGAGATTTAGTAGATTTGGGTGAAAAATTGATGGTTTTTAGTCATTTTCATGCCATGGCCGAGAATGAGAGGGAGAGGAGAGAGAAATTGGTGATCTTGCATGAATAGTAAAGTCAAGAGAGATTGTGTGTGGTCAAAGTTGACCATAGTTACTTTTTGCTAATAATTGAACTATGGTTGGGTTATGTGTTAACTCTAGTTATTTTTTTAAGTATGGTTAAATTAGATTTTAACCGTAGTTACTTTATATGTGACATTATTGTTATGCCACGGTATTTAATTGTATGTGACATAATTTCGTTACGCCACGGTGTTTATTTATATAGGACTAAATGTTGTTATGCCACAGTATTTAATTAGACGTGGTATTACTATAGTTCAATACTATAGTTGTGAATTTATTTGTACATTAGAAATTAATATTTGATCGGCCCGGATAAATTTCTACGTTAGTATAATATGGGTGCCTGGCGTAGATTAAATTTATGTGGTGGCGTAGATTAAATTTATGTGGTAGCGTAATTGATCGGGAGGTCTGGTTTAATCTATGGATTAGCGTGAGTCAATCGGGTGGTCCGATTTATTAATTCTCTAACGTGAGTGAATCACGTGGTTCCGATCGAGTATTTGCCCAAGTACAATTTAATCGAGTGGTCTCGATTGGGCAATTGAGAAAAATTGGAGAGATCGCATGGTCCCGATCTTTTGTTGGAGAAAGTTGGTGAGACCGGATGGTCTCGATCGCTAATCAAGGAATCTAGCAGAATCACGTGGCAAGGATTGATCGATCGGAAGTATTTAAAGGATCGTGTGGTATCGGACAAGCGCTCGGGAAATTATTGTGGTATATGGTCTTAAGTGGAATGAAAGAGAGGAAATGTGGGATTTTACCCGAGGCGTTATGACGCGGGGTTCGTATTTCATAAGACCATATGTTGCCCGAGGCGTTGTGACGCGGGCTTTATTATTATTATACCCCGAGGCGTTGAACGGGGTTATGAGTATTATAATATCCTGAGGCGTATTACGCTTAGAAAATATGAAAGTCGTGTTCAATTAAGTCGTCCGAGACCAAAGTGAGTCGTGTTCGACTAATTGTCCGAGACTTAATCCGGTCGTGTTCCTATGTGTCCGAGACCGAGATTTATGGGTCGTATTCAATCAAGTCGTCTCGAGGCCAAAGTGAGCCGTATTCGTCGATTGTTCGAGACCGGGAAAGTATGATGGTCGTATTCAATCAAGTCGTCGAGGCCAAAGTGAGCCGTATTCGTCCGATTGTCTCGAGACCGAGAAAGTGTGAAAGTCGTGTTCAATTAAGTCGTCCGAGATCAAAGTGAGTCGTGTTCGACTAATTGTCCGAGACTTAATCCGATCGTGTTCCTATGTGTCCGAGACCGAGATTTATGGGTCGTATTCCTATGTGTCCGAGACCCTAGTATATATATATATGTGGAGCCGTGTTCCATAAAGGTCCGAGGCTCAATGTTAAGAACTTGTATGAAGTCGTGGAGTAACGTGGAATATTTTCGGAGTAACGTGGAATTTTATACGATAGCCTGAAGCGTGGAACGCGGGCTTTGGAGCAACGTGGAATATTTTTTTATTCCAGTCCGAGACGTGAAATATCAATATGAGGGTAACGTAGAATATTTGAGAAAGTGTGGGAATTTTCAGAACAAGTATGGAATATTCCGGGATTTATTAGTTGAATTATTGAGGTGAAGAAGAATATGTTGAAAAGTTGCTGTTTTTAAAACTTGTCTGGAGGCACTAGAGCCCTAACCTAGGGTTAGGGGCTAGCTTACGAGATTTTATTTCATCCCGTCGTGGGTTCGTTGTTTTTCGGACACTCCGCATCAGCAATGAATAATCCACCCGGGAGATTCGATATTCCCCAAGGTAATGGTACCAAGAGAAGATGGGGAGGTTGTAGAGCGATCGGATGCGGAACAGCCACCCGAGATTGACGAGGATGAGTTGGAGGCGAGAGTCGATATCGTACCGGATAGCGAGGACGAGGCCTAGGGTAGTTGGCCTCTTGAGCTTTTGTAGAGTATTTTCTTTTGGAAACATAGCGGGCTTCGATCACGTAATCTTTGGTTATAGTTGGTCACAGGCTTGTACAAGTGGCCTCCGAATCCCTAGGTTTGAAGGTTGTAACAATTGTGTATATGTACATAAGTTGTTTTACCGTCCCAAGTCATCGTGATGTTAATTAATTTCTGTACGGGGAATTGTTTTCGCTTCCGCAAGTGTTATATCTGTTGGCCTTTGGATCCTGGAGAATTGTACTTATTTGTTGGCCAGGTGGGATGTCGACGGCTCGTAGGATTCGGGACGTGACACTATGTTACTTCCAAAAGATGATTATTTTTCCTTGGAAAAATAGAAATTTTGTTGATCTATATGATGAACTTTTTTCGTGATATCGACGGTGAGATAAGTCTAGTAAAAGTGGGATTGAGATATGGTACCATTAAAGACCGAGTCATCAATTTTGTTGACACCTAAATTTTGATTTTTAGAAAAATCATTCATTTAAGCACAAAATGAGGATTAGTCATAGTTCTCGCAAAAATAATTCATCATGCATCGCATATTTATTTTCTCGTCAATCATGCATTTGCATTCGGGCTAGAAGCAAAGCAATAGAGCTTAATTTGAGGGTGACTGGACCAGGGATCCATTACGAATTTTGGACTAAGGCCAAGAGGGGGTACCGAATTTTATATATGGGTTTGGGCTCAATTCGAATTTAATTCAGCCCATTTTAGCTCTGTTAATTATGTGAGGCTTTTAATTAATTGTTCATTTAATTAATTAAAGCCCAATTGGAGCCCGAGAATGCGCCATCAAGCCCGCAAGAGCAGGATATTGAGCTAGCCCGTTACAATCCCTCTTGTGGTCGAAATTATTGGGGAGTTTTAATGAGATAGGACTCTTGAAGATCAGAGTTTTTAATCGATGGTCATAAAGGAATCCTACTTCAACTAGGATTAGTTGACCCTAGTCTATAAATATCATGTTAAGCTTAGGGTTCAAGGGGGACTTCATAAAAAGCACGGCCACTGTTGGAAGAGGTCACAAAAAACGCTCGCCATTGAGGAGCTGCACGAAGCGACGGCTGCAAAGAAGAAAGGGTTCTCTCACCTGTCTCATAGTGGAGGGCAATGGAGGATAAGGCCAAAAGAGAGAACTCATGAGTAAAAGAGAGAAGTGGGGATCTGTGATTAACAAATCACGTAGAGACCAAAAGGAGGAATCAACCCACTGAGATTGCGCGCAGGTCCCAGGACAGCCCTTGTCCGTAACCGTTGAAGCTGCTGCGCCCCCGATGAGCCTCCTTCGATACCGATGCTCCAACTGACTGGCCTCGCATCTATAATGCTGTCCTTTTGATGACGATGCCCCTGTGACGAGTTCAGCCCGCCTCGATTCCAATTCTAGCATCTCGAGCCTTCTGTTTTTGCTGGTTTTTTTCGTTGGAGTTTGGTCAACGTTGTTGTTGTTCCAGATTGAGACGAAACCTATCATCGACGAGCTCTCTCTCTTGTTTGGATTATCTTTGCAACTACTTGAATTTGTGGTTACTAATGTTCATGTGATTAGCAGATTCTAACAGGATTCAACAGGCCACACAATGCACATATACGGCCACACAATTGAAAGGAGTTCGTGGCTTTTGGGGGACTTTCTCAGTCAACTTGAAGGACGACACAAGTGGTAAAACCAACGAAGGCTCACAGAGGAGTTGTTCATTGAAGAGAAGGGAAGGACTCATGTTTGAGCCCATAGTCTTTCTCTTTGAAATTCTCTTTGGTCGTTGATTTTCGGGGTTAATGTTTTCAATTGTCTTCCATGTTTTATTATTGAATTTTCACAATAGGACAAACAAAGCACCATGCCATCTGGACGCGTCTTTGCTTGTGGAGATCCTCTTGCTTTCTAGCGTGCTCACATCAGCCATAACAGCCCTCTGCACCGTCGCCCAAAGTTGCTCACTTGTGCCTTCCCCGGCTGCAGACCAATCTTGTTTTTGTCACTACTTGAAGCTCTAATCTTTCCCCTATTTGTGCTAGTTCGTTTGGGTAGGCTTTGGCGATAAATTGAGCTCGAAAAGGTGTGATCTCGGACGAAGATCGTAGGTTGTGCGCGTGCTGGAAATTTGCTAAAGAAAGGTAAATTTTTCTCAACTTTCAATTGCTAAATCATACTCGTTTGATTGGTAACTTGTGTTGTTGTTCTTAGATCTCTTTGAATAAATTGATTTTTGCAATAAAAGTAGAAGAATTCAAGCCTTTTTACTATTCCATGCTAAAGCCGGAATTGGATTTTTGGTGAATTGAATCTATGTGCACCCTTGGCCAAATTGGCTTATGCTCACGTTGATCCATGTTTTGAATTAGTTAATTGACATTATCCATGGACTCCTGATGTTATCTCCATGTTATGGATGCATTTTAGTATATTGAACTTTATCTAATTTTCGAAAATATTTGAATCGGATAGTGTCACGCCCCGCACCCGGCCGGGCGCGCCAACATCCCTTCTCGGTCGTTAAGTTGTGACGTCCCCGGGATGCGTCACCGACCCATTAGTTTTATCTTTTAATTAAGCGCATGCGGAACGTTCTATTTCCCCGCACAATATTAAAAACAGTAGGGATAGAACAGTAGGCAATCAAGTCAATCAACATATGAAAAAAAATTATTTTATTTATTTATATCGTTAACCCCGGGAAATACGTTTATACAAGCCCTACCTCGGGGCCACTTCCTAACCACACAAAAGATGCCGGTTCGGGTCGGGATTAACACTACCCAAGCTACTCCAAAAAGAGACCAACATCAACGTCCTCCTCTTCGCTACTCCACGGTTAAGGACCTGAAAAATGGTTAATAACAACGGGTGAGATATAAAATCTCCGTGAGTCAACGCCTAAGTCCGAGTAGGGCGCCGATTCGCTCGGGACGGCCTAAACATACAGTGTCAACTGTCGATAACGGATCAATAGCGTGCGATTAGCGCTACGCTTTAACTGTCACAGGATTAGACACATCCCAATAGTCAAACTTTAATCACATGATTCAACTACCAAACTCGGCATACTTTCATATTCAAACATTCTTGAGGATTTTCGATCAATATAATTAATTATATAAGCCAATTTATTTGGCTGTTCCCAACGTTGACATCACAATTCAAGTATAGAACACTCAAAGATGAGTATTAAAACTACACAATAATATTAATAAAATAATAAATCAATAGCTTATCGTCGGACCTTGATAGCTCATCGCTCAAACCCCGATAACTTATCGTCCAAACCTTGATAGCTTATCACCAAAATCGATAGCTTATCAACCAAAGTTAACTAACCTAACCATGGTTAACAAAAAGTAACTATGGTTAATATAAAGTAACTATAGTTAATGAAAAGTAACTACGGTTAGTAAAAAGTAACTACGGTTAACTAAAAGTAACTACGGTTACTTTAACTAACCAGGGTTAACTAACCCAACCGCAGTCAACTAACCCAACCGTGGTCAATTAACTTAATCCAACCACCATTAACTAAACTAACCCACAATTAACATAAATTAATCTATCCCTAAACGCAATTAACGACCTAATCGGAGATTAGGGGTTAACTCACCCGATTTCAAATCCGGAAGCACCGGGCGCCTCGGCGGCGGCGAGGGCTACGCGTGGCTTGGTCTGAAATCAACACGGAACCATCGTGGACCACCGAACAGCAGGTACACAGACACGGTTGTGCTGCTGTTGCTTGATGGAGCTCAAATCGAAGCAAGAACGGACCGGATCTCACCAACCAGCCTCTGTTCTGCTCAAACCCACGAAAATTACAGGGTTTCTTTGGCAATCAGCCCCCAGATCCAAGTAGCCCTTGATCTTACGGTCGCGTAGAAGAAAACGGAGCTCAATTCGCCCTCCGGATGAGCTCAAACGAGCGATTTCCTCCCGGGCGCGCGCAGAAATCCGAGAAGACGGGCTCTCGGGATGGGGGAATTGCTCACGAAAAATGGAGGGGAAGAGAGGAAAGAAAGAGACTTATGGCCAAGCTTGGGGAAGAAGAAGAAAATGTGGGGCCCACTGGTCAATTCCCCATCAATGAATTTTTTTTTTTATGAATAATATCCAGGGGCAACTTGGTAATTTCACAACCATGGTTTGGTCGGGGCTAGCTCGGGCGCGAATGGTCTCGATACTTTAGTTTGATTGTCCGAACTTGATTTTCTCCGATCGATACTACTTGATTATCCAAATCCCTTTTTCGGATCAATTACAATTGCGTCCAACCATTGTTCCTTAAGTCTAAAAAAATCTCATCTCATTCATCGGACCGAAATTCGAGATTAATATCCATCGAATTTATTTTCTTACTGGAACTCAAAATTTCGGGATGTCACAATCTCCCCTCCTTAGAAAATTTCGTCCCCGAAATTTGGCCTTTAAACTCCTTCCTTATCAAATGTAAAACCCTTATGGTCATCATTTCACTAAACTTTAGGGCCTTACTACGCTTTCGCTGCGCACTCGATTACTTATTTTCCTTAATTGCCATATCTCGTAATCTTAACCTCATTCCGGGTCATCACCGACCTTAGTAACTCATAGATTCAGTTGGCAAACTACAATATGTCATACACTCAAAATTTGCCATTACGAACCATTCACGTTCGTTTCTACAACTCTTTCATCAACATGCTTGCCCGTGGTTCCGTTGGTTACGATCTTCGCACAAAACACAATTTCAAACAAGTTTGACGCAATCATCGGATCTCGGGAATCAACCTCCGGGCATTCCGTGATGCAATCTAGACCTCTGCGGGACACATCACCGTGACACATATAAACAACACATCCCTCACACAGACAGGATCTTTCTCCGGCAACAACCTCGGAGGTATCACAATAGACTTTCACCAACTTCCCACCAGGCGGTCTAGGCATTTTCACATCCTTATCCATAGTACTTCAATCCACTTATTGTTCTGTCATTCACCACTCCAATCTTAGAGATGCAATGCTATGAATTTTCAAAATAAATATTTTCACTTTGAGAATCAACTTTAATGCAATGTATCTTTTAATAAAGTTAGACTTAGCACAACGCCTAGACCCACTTTTCAATGCGTAACTTGGTTCATTCCAGCTTCCAACGCCATCCTAGAAGCCCGCCAGAGCCGCTCTTTGTCCGGGCCTTCTTGCCCCGGCGATCACTCCCCGCCCTCGTCGGACTAGGTCGTTACGGGACATCCCCAAGTTAGGCACCTACTAAGAAGGTCCCGTTCGACATGTCCCATACCACATCTCATTACGGTTTGTAGGCATCCCGTATAGCTTGTCCCATACCAAGCGACGGTTTATCAAGTCCGATAAAATAATGATATGCTAATGCGTGCACGTTTCTCAATTTTCGTTTTAATGCAATTAACACGTGCAATGCATGATCGTCCTCGCTACTACTCATCGCACAATACTTATTTCCACATTAATCCTTATCAATCGAAACTTTATAATTCCACAAGCAACCATCACATCTCAAAGATCAATTGCCTTAGATCGATCTATAACCTTATGTCCGATCATTGACAATCGAGGATCACACTCATATAGTCTAATTGGCCCTTTGTTTAGCACATTTACTAGCTCAAATCTACGCTTGAAACTTCTCGATTGTCGTTCGCTTCCTTGCGAATCTCAATCATATCACCACTCGAGAATCGTTAATTAAAGTCGATACTAAAACCATTAGAATACAACACAAGTTCAAGCCTATAATCCTTAAGATTCAGTGGCACTACCTAATCCCCAATCTCGTGTTTCAGTCCATCCCCGAAATCTTCTTACCCTATCCATAGGGTCCTTAACCATCCTTAGCGCAAACTTCGACGGTTCGGCGATATGCAGCTTGGTTCCTCACTTGCTACCTTAGTATATGTCCTAAGGCCTCCAACTCCTGTAAAATCTCGTCCATTCCAGGTTCCAATTGAGTTGCCCTTTCTCTAGGCATTCTTGTATTACGGTTGCTCAATTTGCGGGAACCTTACGGAACCGTGATCGACCAAAGTCGATACACCAAGAGAACTCAAGAACAGTAACCCAAAGGTCACTCAACAATCACAAGCACGGGGTTTGATCCTACTAACTATCCCAATTCCCGGCGCACCTTATCACTCCAAGCCATGACCAAATGGTTCGGGTGACCTTGCTCGATACCACTTAAACGGGGATGTCACGCCCCGCACCACCTGCGGGCGCGCCAACATCCCTTCTCGGTCGTTAAGTTGTGACGTCCCCGGGACGCGTCACCGACCCATTAGTTTTATCTTTTAATTAAGCGTATGCGGAACGTTCTATTTCCCCGGACAATATTAAAAACAATAGGGATAGAACAGTAGGCAATCAAGTCAATCAACATATGAAAAAAAATTATTTTATTTATTTATATCGTTAACCCCGGGAAATACGTTTATACAAGCCCTACCTCGGGGCCACTTCCTAACCACACAAAAGATGCCGGTTCGGGGTCGGGATTAACACTACCCAAGCTACTCCAAAAAGAGACCAACATCAACGTCCTCCTCTTCGCTACTCCACGAGTTAAGGACCTGAAAAATGGTTAATAACAACGGGTGAGATATAAAATCTCCGTGAGTCAACGCCTAAGTCCGAGTAGGGCGGCGATTCGCTCGGGACGCCCTAAACATACGGGTCAATCGTCGATAACGGATCAATAGCGTGCGATTAGCGCTACGCTTTAACTGTCACGGGATTAGACACATCCCAATAGTCAAACTTTAATCACATGATTCAACTACCAAACTCGGCATACTTTCATATTCAAACATTCTTGAGGATTTTCGATCAATATAATTAATTATATAAGCCAATTTATTTGGCTGTTCCCAACGTTGACATCACAATTCAAGTATAGAACACTCAAAGATGAGTATTAAAACTACACAATAATATTAATAAAATAATAAATCAATAGCTTATCATCGGACCTTGATAGCTCATCGCTCAAACCCCGATAACTTATCGTCCAAACCTTGATAGCTTATCACCAAAATCGATAGCTTATCAACCAAAGTTAACTAACCTAACCATGGTTAACAAAAAGTAACTATGGTTAACATAAAGTAACTATAGTTAATGAAAAGTAACTACGGTTAGTAAAAAGTAACTACGGTTAACTAAAAGTAACTACGGTTACTTTAACTAACCATGGTTAACTAACCCAACCGCAGTCAACTAACCCAACCGTGGTCAATTAACTTAATCCAACCACCATTAACTAAACTAACCCACAATTAACATAAATTAATCTATCCCTAAACGCAATTAACGACCTAATCGGAGATTAGGGGTTAACTCACCCGATTTCAAATCCGGAAGCACCGGGCGCCTCGGCGGCGGCGAGGGCTACGCGTGGCTTGGTCTGAAATCAACACGGAACCATCATGGACCACCGAACAGCAGGTACACAGACCCGGTTGTGCTGCTGTTGCTTGATGGAGCTCAAATCGAAGCAAGAACGGACCGGATCTCACCAACCAGCCTCTGTTCTGCTCAAACCCACGAAAATTACAGGGTTTCTTTGGAAATCAGCCCCCAGATCCAAGTAGCCCTTGATCTTACGGTCGCGTAGAAGAAAACGGAGCTCAATTCGCCCCTCCGGATGAGCTCAAACGAGCGATTTCCTCCCGGGCGCGCGCAGAAATCCGAGAAGACGGGCTCTCGGGATGGGGGAATTGCTCACGAAAAATGGAGGGGAAGAGAGGAAAGAAAGAGACTTATGGTCAAGCTTGGGGAAGAAGAAGAAAATGTGGGGCCCACTGGTCAATTCCCCATCAATGAATTTTTTTTTTTATGAATAATATCCATGGGCAACTTGGTAATTTCACAACCATGGTTTGGTCGGGGCTAGCTCGGGCGCGAATGGTCTCGATACTTTAGTTTGATTGTCCGAACTTGATTTTCTCGATCGATACTACTTGATTATCCAAATCCCTTTTTCGGATCAATTACAATTGCGTCCAACCATTGTCCCTTAAGTCTAAAAAAATCTCATCTCATTCATCGGACCGAAATTCGAGATTAATATCCATCGAATTTATTTTCTTACGTGAACTCAAAATTTCGGGATGTCACGAGATAGTGTCGGGTTTGTTATGGATAATTATTGATCGTGATTCTTATCTCTAACACGTGAGTTGGTTGAAATGTTTATCTAATGATTATCTTATCTTATCTCTTATAATTTTATCTCGAGTATATTTGATTTGAGATAAGATTTGATCTGGATTGAACATTTACCGACATTTCTTGAGAATTATCTGGAACCAATTTTTTTGAATGAGGAAAGGTGGACCCCAACTTCATAACTTCGGCCACCCCTCTAAATCCTCGAAATTTCAAATCAAATTAGTTCATTTTATTTTATTTTTATCATGATGTTTGCTTTTTGATTTGTTATAAAGTTTGCACATCTTTAAACAAACATGCCCATAATATATGCTCTCACGTGCCTAGACCCTTCGAAAAAATTAAATCACACGCCTTAGCCATGATCTCACGGAATGGGATGGTGGTTTAGTATAAAACTTCGTGTTCTTTCTCTTTGGCAAAGGGACGTTGTTGTTTCATACCCCTATCCGCATACTGGCTCGAATCTTCGAGAATATAGTGGATAAAAATTCTTCTCTAACCCAAATCTTTGGGGATGAGTGAATTCTTTCGGAAAAATTGGAAATTTAAAGGTATATTATGGGCATTTTTGTTTATTTTTGTTCAAATTTTTTATTGCTTTTGAATGTTTTCTTTTATAGCCGAAAATACCAAAAAATCATCCTATGGGCGCATAATATATGGTCTTCATGTCACATTTTTCCAATTAATCAAAATCGTTCAATTCACATCAATCAATCGAAGAGGCTTTTTCATGAAATTGGTACCGAAATGGCGTTAATTTTTCAATTAGCGTAATCAAGTCTGCATGGATTTATTTTCTCTAGTTCGTAGAGATAAAATAGTTCTCCCGCTATTTTATATAGGTTTCTAATCAACCTATTGTAAATGATTAGTGGCGGCTCCGATTAAATATTTTCTCATGAATAAACCTAAGTTGAGATTCGGTAGGACTTGGGAGGGTCCGAATTAGGTTAGTTGATTTAATTAACCTGATAATCCGTTAACTTAATTTTTAGGTCGCGACAGTCATCAATTTGACTCGATGGTTTACACATCTAGTAAATTTTTTGACTCCGTCCTCTGCTTGTTATGACTCCATCCTCTGCTAAATTTCCGGAATGCAGGCCCTCGGAGCGGGCGTTGGAGGATTAGTGCAAGTGTTTCTTCTCTCACGGTGGTTATGCAAAGTCATCAAGAAAAGAAGAGAAATTAAGCAAAAAGAGAAGTACTTCAAAACGCAGTGGGGTCTCTTGTTGCAGCAACATCTATCTTCATCGGCTGAAGGCGACGTAGCGAAAAGCAAAATATTCCGTCTCAAGGATTTAGAGAAGGCCACTGACCGTTTCCACAAGGATAGGATACTCGGGCAAGGTGGACAAGGGGTTGTTTACAAGGGAATGCTGACCGACGGAAAAATAGTTGCAGTCAAGAAATCGAGACTGCTAGACATGGAAAAGGTTGAAGAGTTCATCAATGAGGTCATCATCCTCTCACAAATCAATCACCGGAATGTCGTTAAGCTACTGGGGTGCTGCTTGGAAACAGATTTCCCACTTTTAGTATATGAGTTCATACCAAACGGGACTCTTTACCGGTATCTGCATGACCGGAATGAAGACCTTCTCTCATCGTGGGACATGCGCCTACGAATTGCCACCGAAATTGCTGGAGCCTTATTCTACTTGCATTCGGCAGCTTCTATACCCATCTATCATCGTGACATCAAGTCCACCAATATCCTCTTGGATGAGAAACATCGTGCTAAAGTTGCAGATTTCGGTATTTCCAAATCCATATTCCTCGACGACGAAACTCACGTAACCACATCGGTGCGGGGGACTTTTGGATACTTGGATCCGGAGTACTCCAAAACAGGTCATTTGATGGACAAAAGCGACGTGTACAGCTTTGGAGTGGTCCTAGCTGAACTCTTAACGGGTCAAATGCCAATCTGTCGGCTTAGGGAAGAAGAAGAAAGGAGCCTAGCAGCCTAGTTTGTGGTTTCCATGGAGCAGAGTTGTTTGTTCGATATTGCGGATGCTCGGGTCATGGAGGAAAGCAAGAGAGAAGAGATTGCAGCTGTTGCTGACCTCGCAAGAAGGTGCTTGAGCTTGATTGGGAGGAACCGGCCGACGATGAGAGAAGTGGCAATGGAGTTGGAGGGAATAAGGAAGCTCCAAAGCTCTTCGAGTTTCCAACAAAATCAAGAAAAGATCGAGGCCGCTGAATCTCGTGACCCCCCCTTCCCACCCGGAAAATTTTTTTGGAAAAAAAAAAAAAAAAATTTTAAAATTTTAAACCCCCCCCCATTTGGAATTATTTTGAAGGTTTGTTTTGTTTTTTTGCCTTAATTTTTTTTTAATAGTGTTTTAATCCAGTTACTTAAATTACATTGTATCGACAGCCTATTATAGCTCCCCATGTGACAAAGAAAAAGCTGTATCATTCTTTGATAAACATAAAATTATGTTCTCCAAAGAACTAGTTTTGTTGTTCATAGTTGCCGTAACTTTGAATCTTTCGTGACTTCTCAGGTAAACCGGAATTACATGTCGCAAAATTCCGGCAAGTCTTTTGTGGACACAAGTGTAACTACATTCTCAGATGTTCAGCCGCTCGCACATTGGGAATCATGGTGAAGGCAGCAAATTCCGTTATAGCTGTTTCCTTGTTGCTGATGTTGGGATCAAAATTGTTTTAGGAGTGGTACCCTTTTCAAATTTTCTTCTGAGGATCCGTGAATAGTGGTTTTTAATCCAGTTACTGTGAGAATTACATTAGAGTTGCGAATGCATCCTTGCGGACAAGCGTCCTAATTTGTTATTATGTGATTGCTTTCGCCCCATGTCTGAAAATTCAAACTAATAAGAGGCTCATTAAAGTATATAGATAATTGATGAGAAATGACCGAGTCTTTAATTTCCTTTTCCTTAACCATAACTGAGTCCAAAATATGCTATTGGTCTGGAAATCTTCTGAAACGACCAATCAAACTGACCGTGTCATTACATCTTGGCCGGCACAAAGCAGGCTCTTGGGAAGAGAGAAGAGAAAGACGACAACCCCCAAATCTAATAGGACACTTCCATTGTGGCCACTTTGGAAAAGTCAAAGTCAATGAGCAAGTCTTCCTACGTGACATTTCCGAATGTGCAAACTTTTCCCTATTTTGCAGGGCCCAGAAAATTCCAAAGTGCTCTTTTATCGGTGGCTTGACCAAGCCCGATAAAAATGACTTCTGCTTCAGTAATGGGAGAGATTGCCACACTCGCCCATCGCGCTCCGATGAAAGACGTTAAAACGAAACCAGTTTTGCCTCAATAAAATTGAGTATTGCTTCCACGTTTTTGGATTGAAAAGATGCCCAAGCCCATTTCATTTGCCAAGAACAAAATTTTTTTTATCGTCGAAGTATATTTTGTCAAACGATTTTTCCGTTCACAACTAGATTATTATTGCGAAAATTGATTTTCTTTTTCAAAAGAGGACCAAAGGAGAATGGGAACATGACAGCATCACGAGCTAGTCCATTTCTTATACTAAACATTATCACGTACGATATAATTTTTTTTCTAGCTCAGTTTTAATGTCCTTAATGAGATCCACTGTAATTTAAAGGCACCTTTTAGTAATGATCGAATCACCCCCTAACAGCTCCTTACTTACCAAAAGAGTCTACAATGGATGGATTGGAGATATCTATATTAAAAGGATCAATACTAGCGTTATTCATCTTTTTCTCTCAGACAATATCGTAAATCTATCCATCTAAAAGTTCTTTATGTAGAGTTCTTGCTGCTTTATAATCAAGTTATTAGCAAGTGTACAAGAGTGATAACAATACTCATATCTTGAATATCGTTGGATAGAAACAGCGCGTGTTGATTGCAACTAGACTTGAAAATTACTAGTGGGATTCAGCGAGTGCTCATGCTATTACGTAGGACCGAGAATTTAAGCTTTGGGGATCAAGCCAAACCTCTATATCTTCGTTATTATCTTCATCAATTCATTATTAACTATTGCTCGTCAATAACACTTGCACCTGTCACCAATGATCTTCCACCGATGATTGTCAAACAATTGATTATTGTCTTCCAAAACAAAATTCATTGGAAGTTTCAAAACAATCTATTTAACCCCCCACCCCCCCACCCCAACCGCCCCTTTCCTTCTCTAGATGGTGTTGTTAATCCTGACAAATCAGTTTCTAATCTTGCGAAAAGTTGCTTAAGCTTGAATGGGAGGAACCGGCTTGCAATGAAAGAAGTGGCAATGAAGTTGGTGGGGACAAGGAAGCTACAAAATGCTTCGAATTCAGCAATATCAAGAGAATTGTGAGGTAAATGAATCTTATTATGCTGCTTTTACATCGAGAAAGTCAAACGTTGACGCGGATGTCATTACATTTGCATATGGCTGAAGTTGCAGGTTACAAGTATCGAAGACACTGAGAAATGGAAGTTTTGAGAGTGCAATATCAAGGAAACATAACGAAAGGGTTAGAGATGGAGGATACGTACCGCGATTATCTTAATTCACTCGGAAGAAAGCAGGTGACAATGAGAAGAATTTGCGACAATACTAATCACACAAAATGTTTGCTTCAAATTATGGGCATGTGCATGATCAAAGTTGCCATGAGAGTGGTCACAGGAAGAGAAATGAAACCAAGAAACTGTTTCATCATCTTGATGCAGATGTACTCCGGCCAATTTCCAACCCATTTCCACCAATTTTGAATTGGCAAAATCCCAGAAGCAAAGAAGGTTTCGCCGTCCAAGCAATTGCGTATCTTATTTTCTCAACAGAAGACTTTTCTCATTATTATTATGGCACTTGGCTGCTTAAATAAAAGAGGCCTCTACTTATCTAGCTTAAATGTTTCTATTGTCTAGGATGTGACAGGATGGAAGAAAATCACACCCATGGTTCCATCTGTTTCTTCACGGAAAATAAACGACTTAGAAAATATTTTGGGATATGTTCATTTAAAGTTCTAAAATTTGTCATCAAAGTGCAATTGAGTCTTAAAACTTATAAAAATGTAATCAAGTTTTAAAACTTGTTTAATTGATTCAAATGAGTCTTTCCGTTAACTCCGTCCAACGTGACTGACTACGTGGCATATTTTAGTCATTTCTATCTCCTCCATGGCAAATATACTCAGCCAACTTGTCCACGTCAGCAAAAGGGCGTTGTTTTGGGTGTTGCTTTCTATCAGACTAAACGACGTCCTCCTCTGTCTCTTGTTAGTATAGGCAGTTTGGTTTTCTTTAGAATTAGTAAAGTTGTTATTTTGTTGGGCTTTTATGGTCATAGTTAGTTATAGGGGGTAATCATGATTCATAAAATTCTTGGGTTGCAACGGACATCGCAGAGGTTAGTAGAATTCTCACTGAATTCCAACAGCATACTTTGCTTCGTAAATATATCAATGGTAGCAGGCTAATTTTCTATTAGATTATTGTTTTTCACGGTGCATTAATCTGTTCGCTGAAAACATCGATAACTGTGATTTTTCAATATTGTTTTTTTCTTCTGTGTTATAGACTCTCTTTTATTTAATGGTCACCTCCAAAAACCCAAGGGGAAAAAAGGAAGAATAACAAAAATTGGCTCTGTTTTCCGTATACTTTCCACCTATTTGGGCCTCTATTGCAGCCATTGCCATGGCCCCGTAAGCCCACATCCTCGCCGGTTTTACGAAATAGGTCTAAAATAAAAAATTAAAAATTTTTTTATTTACAAATTTGGGCTTCCTTTTCTTTTTAACTTTTTTTTTTTATTGTTTTCTTTTAATTATTTTTTTGAACTCCTCCCTCATGATACTGCTGTGCCTCCCTCCAGAACGTCGCGCTTCCAAATCCGGTACGTGTCGGAGGGGGCGATCTTTCCGACGAATGGAATGACGGAGCTCTTGAAATGGAACGAGATCTCCATATGGAAGTTGCGCATGCGGTGGAGAACGGCGATCACCCGAGGGAGGTGGCGGCGCCACTTGCACCAGGTGGAGCGGCGGTGGTGCTCCAGGAGGACCGAAGCGATCTCGGCGTTCCTCCGGCAGAGCGCCTCCTGGAGCAGGTTCCACCCCCGCAGCATTCTGGAGGGAGGCGTCGGCACCGGCGGAGGCGAGGGAAAGGCGGCGGGGGTGTCGGAGAGGCAGATGGCGAGGTGGAGCGAGGTCTCGCGGAAGGGGACATCGCGGCGGTCGACAACGAAGGAGATGCAGTCGACGAGGAGCTCCTGGGCGACAGACTCGGACTCGGAGTGAACGTCGGCGGGGTCGGAGAGGCGGGGGAGGGAGGAGAGGAGGCGGAAAATGGTTTTGTGGTCGCCAAGTGCGACGGCATAGCGGAAAGGGCTGTGAGCGTAGTCCTAGGGCTTCATGGAAGGGGACAGTGACGGCGGCTTCGACATTGTGGGACTGGAGACGAAGGTAGAGAATTTCACTGAATTGAAGTGGCAAAGGGAGGAATGTTATTGAAGTTAATGGCTGGTTATAACAAATTGAATAACAAAAAAAATGGTTAAAAGAAAACAATAAAAGTTAATGGCTTGTGCGGCAGTCATTTTTGTGCGGCAATCGCAAATTGACATATGAATTGTCGATCAGAATCTCATGGTAAAAAATTGCATTGTTTCCCTTGGTAAAAATCCAGGAAATGGCATTGATTTGCTGCGCGTTCTATTAGGCCCAATGCCATACTACTCCATTCCCTATCTCTTGTCCGTTGTTGTGATATATTTTTTTACTGTGTGATCGTAAGAACGAAAGGGTTGAGCTGCCAAGGTTCGCTACAAAATATTAAGTTCACTTTACACCTACTTAGCACCACCCGAGATTTTAGGGATAAACTTGTCAACATAGCCCACCCGACATGTCGAGAGTCCATAATTCTCTCCATACAAGATAACAGGGCCCTTGATCATAAGTTCGTACAGGCTCGATCATGGAATAGCGATATCTTTTGCTCTCATGGACGATGGTCGGGCACAAGACTACTGACCTAGCCAAGCTCAGCCGTGCCCGCCATAGTGAAGCTTGGGGGTCAGGTAAAGTCATCTTGGGCACAATAGCTAGCAAAGGACGGATGGTCTCTTTATGCTATCCCTGTTGGAGACTTAAGTCAAATGACCAGTTCAGATAGAAGTTCTCAAGTGATAACGTTACGAGAACACCATGGAGACCACTGACAATTTAACGACGAGAAGAGATGTGTACCATTTGGCAGTGGTCCTTTGCTGAGCATACCGGGGGCACTTGCTGTTTTGACTAGTCAACAAGATGGAATTTTTTCCCGTTCATTAATTATGAATTTGTTGTAATTTATTGCAGATTGCAACTCAATTCTAAACCTTTCAATTTTACCAATTGAGTCCTAAATCTCTTTACATTTTGCCTTATTTAAGTTAATTTTGGCTTAAAATTATTAACGTTAATACCGATAAATTTGTCAAACAGGTGGATCGGGTCATAAATGGTCCGACCTAAATTAACCTATTAACCCATTTATGACCTATTTTGTTGTAATGCAAAGTGCTTGACCTATATCCGCCTCGATCTATGTTGTTATACATTTTCATATTTGTCTTGATTAAAGAAAACTTGTTTCTTAGAATTTTCTAATTTTTCTTTTAAAAATTGAATTTTTCATTTTAAAATTTTTTAAAAATTAAATTTTATATATTTTTTATATTTTCCATTTTCCATAAATTTTAATTCTGTATTATTTCCTATTATTTTCTTTTTTTCTTGTGAAGTTCCGCTAGGGCTAGCGACCTTTGCTTTGGCCGTGGGCGAGGGTCGAGCCATCATCGATCGCGGGTGAGGGTCACGGTCCTTACCCGGACCTCGCGAGGGCCACGAAGCCCTAGCCCTCGCCCAAACAGCCCCACCTGCTGTAGCAAGGGCTTAGCGGCCCTCGCTTGGTGGCGACAAGGATCGGTCGTCCCTCTCTAGACTTGGTAGAAAAGGAATGAACAAGTAAGGAAAAAAAGTGAAAAAAATAAGATAAAATAAATTTTTTTAAAGACAATTCAAAAAATTTAAAAATATAAAGATTTATAAAAACCTGTTAATTGTTGGTTTTCTTAAATAGGTTAAGAGTGAATGGGAAGGGACCTCTTAAATAGATAGTCTTAAGTGGGTTGTAAATGAGTTTACAATGGAACTATTTATTAGGGGTGATTAGTTCCCGATCCGGTCCCACTCTTGAATCTAGGACCCGACCGGAGAGACCGATTCTCAAATTTCAAAGCCGTGGAACGGGCCCTGGGCGGTCCAATTGGAACTGTTCAAGTTCGGAAAGACAGGATCCACATTTTATGTAGTACCACGTTCTGGTTTCCTCCATGGAGACACCAAATATGAAACACAAGCATCACCAGCATCTCCACTATGTCCTTGAATGCATTTCCTTCAGTAGTAAGGACTGAATCCACCACCAATGTGGATTTGCAGTTCTTTCTCAGAAACCCAAGCATGCGGTTGAGGATATTACCTGCAGACCAGAAGTTAGGAGGTATGGACGACTCATTAATGTATGCCAAATAGCAACGACCGAAAGGGAAATAAAACAAAACCCAGAAGTTAGAATCATCTATAGTATTGGCAAGATTTGCATCGACGATACCAATAAAACGGTCCTTAGAATAGTGACCATCAATCCCAATTCTACCTCTTTGACGAAAAAGTACCTGACAGCATCAGACCCAAAGCCATGATGGAACTGGTTGCATTTTTAGGAACCGAGAACCGGACGAAGCTTTCTTGGTCCGGTCAGGTCCGGGCGGTTCCCGATCTGATTGGTCCATTATGCTTAGCCCTAACATTTATAGCCTACTTATTTTGGTATTCTTATTTTGTAATCTCAATATGTTGGCCTACTAAGTTGTTATGATCTATTTAAATGTTTATGGGTTATTAATGGTTTTGGACAATTTATTACAAGAACTTCACTGTCTATTACATTTTTTTTTTTTTTTTGGGTAAGGATACTGTCTATTACATTGTTGAGTGTTGATAATTTCTACAAGTAAAGTTGCTAAGCAAAGAAAACGAAGAAGAAAACTATGTAAAAGAGTGGCGAAACCTATGGGAAGCATACTTCTTGGACATAGCCCATAAATAAGGAATAATATGGGATGAGTGGTAACAAGAAAAGGAGGTAAGAGACATAGCTCAGGTCCACAAAATTGCAATTGCACTAATAAAAGGTGATCAAGATGAAACATAGACAGACAAGATCTGCAATGGAGGCACGTCTACACCATCGCGTGCAACGAATCCTTCGATGTCCTTGAAGATAGTTGATGACAAATCGAACTTTGGCTTCATTTCTTATACTAAGATGAAGAATTCTTAGCTTCGACCTGTTAAGACCCTGGAGCATGCAATGAGATACTCACTCATTCGGATTGCAACCCGTGCTTATGCTCTGGCAAGCAATTGATACAACAAATATGGTCTACTAAGCATTAGTACTCAACTTCCGCTTCAAGACTGTAGAATCAAGTTTGAGAATTACAATGTCAACGAAGGTTAAGTTGCACAAGCTCATGAAGTTAGAAGGATGTGAGAACAATGTTACATCATTCTCACTTTATGAGTGTGCATAACTTAACCCTCGTGAATATCGATCGTTTTGAGAATTACAATGTCACGGTTAGTTGCCAAGCTCATGAAGTTAGAAGGATGTGAGAACAATGTTCTCATTCTCACTTTTGGTGTGCATAGCTAACCCTCGTGAATATCGATCGTTCTTGAGAAGTTTCGTATTGCGAATAATTTGAGAGGCAACATAGTTGATTTTTCTTCTCACTCCATGATGCCCTTTACAAGTGATCTCCCCTCGTCTGGTTTCTCACGTGTCAATACTTTTCCACAAGCAGCTACACTTTGTTTAGAAATGCCAGAGCTAGTTGATATCTGATGTTTTGCTTTTCTTTACATAGGTCCGGGAAGCACCCATAAGCCTATCAACCTATTAAGTTCATGCCTTTGACCCGTGAAGTGGCGCCAACCCAAATTGCAATTTGCACGCAGTTGATGAGATTTGAGTAAGTGAATCTTGATTCCAAACTTGAATTCTTGACACCCCGACCAATTGCACCAAAGCCGGGAGTTGCCATATTTTTACTTTGGACGAAACATCAATAAAATCAATGCTCTTTCATGGGATAGAAAAGGGCTCAAAGCGGCAGTGCAGTAGTTATGCATTGTAGGCTTATGTCACTAATTTTTATATGTCGAGTGTTCTTCTTCTTGAAGACGAAAGTTTCTTTCATCCATCCAAAAGGTAAACGAGAGTCCAGAAATTTTTATTTTTATTTTGAATTCCTCTTGATTGAAACAATATAGTTACTATTTGTCCTTTTTTATTTCTGTGGACAGTGTAAGTTGATCATAACCGGATATAACTTTTGGCCCTTGATGTTGATCTTAGCAAGAGCAGTTAATGAAACCAATACGGAAAGAAGCAGTTGATCAGCTCTGCCAGTTGGAAACAATATTGTACCGAACGATAGCCTGATAACCTTTCATGTCTTTTCTCCTTGAAAATAATTGTATCTCTGTCCCTCATTGAAATAACGTAATTATCCTGTTGTTTCAAATTTATTAAAATTGCTACTCTTTACGTATCAATATGTTAATTCTCGTATTCATGTCTTTTGGACCAAACATGTTAAGTAAACCCAAACGGAGCAGATATTGACACCTTCGGCTTGGATGGATGGTAGGGTTATCTCCGGTCCGTACTTTTATTACACAATCTCTCTCTCTCTCTACTCAGGAAATAAATGTCTGGATTCGGGCCTAGCGAACTACATAAATCACAATTATTTATCATCTTGATACCCAAAAAAATCAAACGATTACTATTCATCTGATCCACGAGTCTAAAGAAGAAAATTTCCTCCCCACCCACCCTTACGTGATTGTTACTTCGTGAGCCTCACCTAGTCTAGGCAAAGCCTTCGCGACTATTGAGGGTCATCGGCGCAAATTAAAATAAAAATAAATTCAAATAAAACTAATAAAAAATTATAAAAATTATCCACATTAGCGCCGGACGGGACACATAGGACGACCTGTGTCCACGTCGCTGATTTACAGCTGGATGGACTCGATTGACAAAATGTGAAAAGTTATAAGATGTCGTGGAGTCGTGAGGTTTTACAAAGTTCGATTCCGAGCTACGGTTTGGTTGGAATGAATTTTTAAACTTTTGCATGCGTTGCTACCCACTTTCAATTTCTGTTATTGGGGATCGGTTTCGCTCGTCTTCAACCGTCTTTTGAGTTTGTGATGTTTCGAATCTTTTATTACTTCAAAAGTTTGAGCTTCTTTTTAATAGTAAGCCCCCTTGAATTAGAGTTTGGTAGAGATATGATGTAATAAAATTCGTGCGGATGGCCATTCGTTGAGCGGGGGTTGTCCTTTGTGTCAGTGGTCATTGTTGTGATTTTTCTTGAAGTCTATTGTCGACCCGGAGTGTACGTTCACCCCCTGAAATAGCGTCGCCTAATTGAGTCTTAGTTAATGTGGTTATTTACTTAAGTTTAGATATTTCTTTTTTTAAATTGATTGACTTTCGACTTCGTTGGCTTGAGATAACTTTTATGGTTTAGTTTAGACTTTCCCAAGTGAGCGATGCTTATCTCTTTTTGAATTTGTAAACTAATAATTCAAAAGTAGTAAAGATTAAATTGCATATTTGTTGCATAATTTTGGATCGACTTTTACTACATTTTAATTAGTTGAAAACGCATTGGAAAGCATTATTTGATATAGTTTTAATTGAATATTTCTAATTGTTTTAAGAAACGCTTTACGAAAGGAATTGCCAAAGGAAATATGTATTTATTTGTAAAATGCTTTATGAAATGCATTTGAACCCCTTAGAGGTTCTAACCATGTGCGATTTGATAGAACATCAAGTTCAATCTATTTGAACCCCTTAGAGATTCTAACCATGTGCGATTTGATAGAACATCAATATTATTTTGACCTTGTTGACTTATTTGATATGTATAAAGCTTTATTGAAATGATATAACTCTTCTTTTTTTTTTAACTTTGTGCGTATACTATTCTGGATTTAGGTTATTAAATTGTGGTATTGATTTTATATATGTGTATAGTGAATGCTCAATCTACTTAAAAAAGATTAGTACTACTTGCTAAGCTGTGAGTCTCCATACTGTTAATCTTAAATGTTTTTTTGAGGTACTTTTGCTAGCTACAAGTAGGACGAGGGTGCTATTAGCGGGAAACTTTCGATAGTGAGATTTATGTGTATGACCTTAGCCGGACCTCAAATTTGTCACAGTTGTATATATCTGAGATAATACTTGTTGGGTTAACTGAATTCTGAAATGAATATATTCTTTTTATAGACTAGAGAAATTTTGATACCGTAACTAACTTGATAACATGTTGGTATTGGTTTGTGTCTGAGGCTGTGTCTTTCAGATAGGACGACTCATTTTTCCTGTACTTGTAGAAGCAAGGGTGTTGCAATATCTTCATTGGAAAATCCGAGAAGCAAAGGAGGTCTCACTGTCCAAGCAATTACGCTTCTTCTTATCTCAACCGAAGACTTCCATAAGGTCGCGAACGAGTGATGCGAATTCACGTACATGTTTTTACGCTTTTTGCGGGCCCAGAAAATTCCAAAGTAATTTTATTGATGGCATGAGCAAGAAAAGTATTAAATTGACTACACGATGTATACCACACGGGAGAACGATAGACATGACTCCTGCTTCAATAATGGGAGAGGTCATTCATTTTGGTAACAACCCGTCTCTTTCTCATGGGAAAAGTCATACATGGCTGCTTAAACTGGTGATCTCCACGTATCAAGCCTTCACATTTCTATCCTCAGGGAAGCATCCTTAGACATACTAGGAAGTAACGGAACTTTAGGTGTCACAAAAACCGCAAGAAACGATTAGACAGGCTTAAATCATAAAAGCCCTTTGGTTTCCAAGAGGGGCGCTGCACTCTTGAGATCCCCCGGGCGCCGTGGATCCTGATATAAAAAAAAAAAAAACTTTTGTCAAAAAGAAGAAAATGCGACCTTCATCATAATAGTCCCCTTCCATTGCGAATTTTGAATTTGTTCTGGAATTATCATTATGTATCGTCTTTCCGTCCTCATGCCGAGGTAGACACTTTTTGGGAGAGTGACGCCATTAAAAGGTCTCGTGTTTACAGTCTCACTTGAGCATTAAAGGACAAAATTGTGAGGTTCACTCCAACAAATTAAGTAAGAGAGATGCCACTTAAGTTACTACCGCTAAGTACCACCCGAGACACTAGAAAAGAGCTTGTCAACAAAATATGGCTGTCCAAATTTCACTTTCACGGCATTAGCACTGATATGGCTGAATGTTGCAGGTTACGAGTTCCAAAGGCTCGGGAAAAATGAAGACTTTGTGAGGGCAAAATCACCCTTGATGTTTATTGGAAAATCCCAGAAGCAAAGGAGATCTCGCTGTCCAAGAAGCAATGACGTTTATTCTTGTCTTGAGGGAGTACTTCCCATTATGAGGTAAGGGAGGAGCAGAAAAGTTACATATTAAAAATGGACTTTCGATACTCAAGGTAAAAGCGATTTCACAGGAAAAAAAATACTTTCCGTTAATAGAGTTTGAGAATGCAATTATTTATGTCATGCGATACATTCCTCCTAGCCCCTTTCTGTTTATTTTGTACATGTGATTGCTTTGTGGCGATCGCCGAGAACTCAAATCACTTACGTACTACTAAAATAATATAATTCGTTTGTTTCGCAAAAAAATATGACATTTTTTGAAAATATTTTCTAATTAAACTGACCATGTTACATCTTGGCCGGCGCGAAGAAAGCTCTTGGAAAGAAGAGAAGAGAAAGACGACGACTTCCTAGTCTGATGAAATGTTTTGGGATGCTATTTGGAGAAGTCAAGTCAATAAGGAAGTGACATCCACAAGAGGCTTGTGGCTGAGGAAAGTCTGTCCTATCACTGTTGCAGACTAGGTCGTTGGTCTGTCCTTCCAAGTCGTCCATTAATTCGCACCATGCCGGTCTTTCCAAGTTCGTTTATGTGCAAGTTGGTTTCATATAGTTGGCAAATTAAGTGAACCCTTTGACGGGTTTTGGACAGAATCATTCCAGGTTTTGGTTTGTGTATTGGGAATCACACATTTGATTCATAGATTACCGAGTACCAAGTATAAACAATTTCATATAAACCAACCAAACATATAAACCAAAACTTGGAGACATCATCTTGGATACCGATCCATTGACCCAATAAGCAATCACAACTGTTGAGCATATTAACGAAACAAAAATTGCTTTCCTTTAATATGCATGGTGTCATGTGATAGCACTACTCCATCTGTTTTGTATACGTGAGTGATTTGTTTGTGGTGATGACTGAGAATTCGAACTAGTAACAGACTAATAACAGTATGAAGGTCATTAATAAGAAACTACCAAATCTTTTAACATTTATCGAATTTGAAAAAGAGTTAGAAGATATGGCTCGATCCTTCTATGACTTCCATCATGTCAAGGTGACATTCTACCCTTGAGTTATATCCCTTTTCTACTCCCATCAAAAAAGATTTTATTTTTATTTTTATTTTTTTTCTGCTGAACAATAATTGGTGTGGAAATATTCTAAAATGACCAATCAAAATGGCCATGTTACATCTTGGCTAACAGAAAGAAGGCTCCTTGAAAAAGAGGGGTGAGAGACAACTACTTCTATTCTATCCTCAAGGAAGCATCCTGAAAGCTACTAGGAAGTAACACCAGCACATGAAAAATCTTCCCTTCTTCCCCCTGGAATAACTATATCAAGGGACTCAGCCCATATTCATTTCTCCGTAAGTTTAGGCTCATGCACATAGCAAACGTGAAAATCATGTCCCACTCGGTTCTTCAATTCCTTTGGCTTCTGGTTTCCCTCGCGGTACAAGCATCAGGAGCTGCACTTGGACTTGCGAGGCCCAACTGTGCTGAAAAATGCGGGAACGTCACCATTCCCTTCCCCTTCGGATTAGGAGCCGGGATGTTTCCTGGATGAGTGGCATGAGATGGTCTGCCGGGAAAACAACACGCTTCCCATTCTAAAAAAGGTTGAGTTGCCCGTCCTCAACATTTCACTCCCTTATTTCGGAGAATATTCCGGTGAACCCATGAACGGCATGATTAGCATCAATGTTCCAGCAATCTACTCAAATGCAAGCTGCGGGGGGGACGGAGTTGGTATGCCGGTGAGCCTCGAAGGAAGTCCGTTTGTCTTCTCCCAGACATGGAACGTCTTTGTGTCAGTTGGTTGCAACACCGTGGCAATCATGACTTGTACAGAATCAGCTGTTGTCGGTTGCAGGTCGAAATGTGCTGGAACCAACATTAGCCGGTATAGTGCTTGTTCCGGGAGGGACGGATGCTGCCAGACTTCGCTCCCCTTTAACCTGCAGGGCTTTAATGTGGATTTCACAGAGGAAGGTGGACATCCGAGCTGCCAGTACGCTTTCCTGGCAAATAGATCATGGTTCTTCAGGTCAGACTCTATAGATTTATATGATTTGAGACTGAATAATCCTTTTCCAGCGGTGTTGGAATGGGGAATTGCAAACAATACCAACTATGCGCTTGGGCTTATGGGGCAAGATTACCCGAGAACTGCATCTGCAGCACGTATAGCCTCAACAGCATTTATCAGTCTGAAATTGAAATGCCATTCGTGCAGTGCTATTGCGCTCAGGGGTATGATGGTAACCCATATTTTATTGGAGGATGCCAAGGTAACTTACTTGATGTTATCACAGTGAAGTGGCTTGTTCATTCCCAGATTTTTTTCCCTGAAACCGATGCGTTCACACTGTTTAATGATCACATGCTCGTTCTTCTTCCTTTTGTTTTATTTTTTCTGTCCAAGATTATACAAAGGGAACGCAACTTCAAACAAAATTGATTATACTGATAACAATTTACTGGAAATGAAGGGGAACATGACGGCCTTTTCGTATCATATTTTAAGCCATGGAATTAACAATTTATGGGGAAATACGACCTACTATAGTCGCTATTTTTACCCAAGGAGATGTGTTTCACTGCTCATATACTTATTCTATATTTGTCGTCAGATATTAATGAATGTGAAGATCCAAGGATATGCCCCGGGACTTGTGTGAACACACCAGGCGACTATCACTGCGTCGATGGTAGAAAGACAGTTAAATTCAGTCTTATCGGTAAGTAGATCTTGTAACCTAGAATTTGAGACATGTGTTGGAGGAAAAATTAAGTTTTATCTTACTCTTCATTCTAATATGACTGTCCATTCGCCTGGTGATGATTATAGATAAGTTTCAATCAATAGCATCTATTAAAACAACCTCAAAACTTTCTTTGAACACTAATACTCCGATAGATAAGAAAATACTTGAGCTTTTCTAATGTTGTCGCTTCATATCTATCAAAAGTTATCCAAGATTCCTACTTATTCTTCCATATTTCGATTAGGATTATTACAACCATTGTAAAGATGAATGCTGCTATGAAATTTTCATCTTTCATCAATATGATTGCTGAATTCCTTGTAAGGGAGATCAGTTGTGCGGTGCCGATATATGTATAAAAGTTTCACCGAATGCAACTTAAACAGAAGACAAATTACTTTTTCATGGTTGCCAAGAAAATCAACGTGAAAGGAGACTCAGGTTAATCAATCTTGTATGTTTTCCGTTTAATAAGATCCACTTAAATTCTTGATGGTAAGTACCTTTAATAGATTCGTGACAAGCAGGTACAATTCTCTCACGTATGCACCTTCAACTTTTGCGATGCAGGGGTTGGGGCAGGCCTTGGGGCTCTACTTTTGTGTCTTTTCCTATGGAGGTTGTACAAATACATCAAGAAGAGAAAAGAAATGAAACTCAAAGAGAAGCACTTCAAACGCAATGGCGGTCTTTTGTTGGAAAGGGAGCTATCTTCACCAGAAGGCAATGTCGAGAAAAGCAAATTGTTCAATTCCAAGGATTTAGGGAAGGCCACTGATAATTTCAACGATGATAGGATACTTGGGCAAGGTGGACAAGGTACTGTTTACAAGGGAATGTTAACAGATGGAAAAATAGTTGCGATTAAGAAATCGAAAGTGATAGACGAGGGAAAAGTCGAACAGTTCATAAATGAAGTCCTCATTCTCTCTCAAATCAACCATAGGAATGTGGTTAAGTTATTGGGGTGCTGCTTGGAGACAGAAGTCCCACTTCTAGTATATGAGTTTATACCAAATGGAACTCTATATCAATATCTGCATGACCCAAATGAAGAGGTTTCTGTATCGTGGGACTTCCGCCTACGGATTGCAATGGAAATCGCAGGAGCCTTATTCTACTTGCATTCAGCAGCCTCTATTCCCATTTATCATCGAGATATCAAGTCCACAAATATTCTCTTGGATGAGAAATATCGCGCAAAAGTGGCAGATTTCGGTACTTCCAAGTCCGTTTCCCTCGATCAAACTCATGTAACTACGAAGGTGCAAGGGACTACCGGCTACGTAGATCCGGAGTATTTCCAATCAAGTCATTATACAGACAAAAGTGATGTGTACAGCTTTGGAGTTGTCCTCGTTGAACTCTTAACGGGACAAAAGCCAATCTCGTCACTGAGGGAACACGAAGGAAAAAGCCTCGCAACATATTTCATAAATTCAATGGAGGAGAATCGCTTGTTCGACATTGTCGATGCTGAAGTTTTGAAAGAAGGTAAGAAGGAAGAGATTGCATCAGTTGCTAACCTTGCGAAAAGGTGCTTGAACTTGAATGGGAGGAACAGGCCTACAATGAAAGAAGTGGCAATGGAGTTGGGGGGAATAAGGAAGCTCCAAAATGCTTCGGGTATTCAGCTAAATCAAGAGGACCGTGAGGCAACTGAATCTTATGCTGCTGTTTTGAAACCTAGCACGTCACTCAACATAGATGTCATTGCATTTTCAGATGCACAGCCATTCTTACCTATTGCGACGTGGTGAAATCGTTCCGCAGAGCAAAAGGAAGAGAAAAGAGAGAAGGGAGGAAAACTTGTTAGTTTACTAATAGGAGGATTTGTGGTTAGTTTTTTAATGGTGATGAACTGATTCTCTGCGTTCGGGATCAATAAACTGTTAAGTCATGCCAATCCCAAATTTATTCAGGTTGTGCAATTAGCCTGGCATTATTGTATTTGTTTGTGTCAATTTGAAAGTACTTTGTAAATTGCAATCATCTGGATCGAGCATGAAATATTCAGTGGTTGCTTCTTTTTACTATGACATGTGTTCGCTGAATTGGAATTTAAAAAGAAAAAAGGAAAGATTCTTAATTCTCTCTTCTTCATCCTTCATCCAAGAGTACCGCCCGTGGCTCCGTCTTCTTGCTCGTCCATGGCTTTGCTCGCCAGATCCAGTTCTAGCCTTGCGGAACTCGTGCTCAGAAAAAAAAGGTTTTTTTCAATTTAATTTTTTTAAATATTTACCAATTTAGCAGTTGGGCGTCGAGCGGGTTGGCTCCTTTTTTTTTTAATTTCTTTTTTTAAGTGTTTTAATTATTTATACTTATAATATTTGATTTATTTCATATATTTTTAACATGTTTATATTTATTTTATTTATAATTTTTTTCTTGTGAAGCTTATCTTTTATAACATAATTAGTAATAATTAATATAAAAAATTATTAAGATCTACAATTAATAAATTATGTTGTAATTATGTAATTAATTAAAAATATTCATAAAATAAATTGATAAAATATATGAAATTAAGGAGGACGAGGATCCGGATGTCATTTCGTAAATATTTTTTTTAAAATTAAATTGGAAAATAATAATTAATATAAAAAATTATTAAGATCTATAATTAATAAATAATATTATAATTATGTAATTAATTAAAAATATTCATAAAATAAAATTGGTAAGATATATGAAATTAAGGAGAACGAGGATCCGGATGTCATTTGGTAATTTTTTAAATTAAATTGGAAAATAATAATTAATATAAAAATTATTAAGATATATAATTAATAAATAATGTTGTGATTATGTAATTAATTAATAATATTCATAAAGTAAAATTGGTAAGATATAAGAAATTAAGGAGGACGAGGATCCGGAAGTCATTTTGTAATTTTGTTTTGAAAATTAAATTAAATAATAATAATTAATATAAAAAATTATTAAGATCTATAATTAATAAATAATGTTTCCAATTTAATTTTCAAAAAACAATATGCAAAATGACATCCGAATCCTCGTCCTCCTTAATTTCATATATCTTACCAATTTTATTTTATGAATATTTTTAATTAATTACATAATTACAATATTATTTTTTAATTATATATCTTAATAATTTTTTATATTAATTATTCTTTTTCAATTTAATTTTTCAAAAAAAATTACTAAATGACATCCAGATTCTCGTCCTCCTTAATTTCTTATATCTTACCAATTTTATTTTATGAATATTTTTAATTAATTACATAATCACAACATTATTTATTAATTATATATCTTAATAATTTTTTATATTTAATTTTCCAAAAAAATTACGAAATGACATCCGGATTCTCGTCCTCCTTAATTTCATATATCTTACCAATTTTATTTTATGAATATTTTTAATTAATTACATAATTACAATATTATTTTTTAATTATATATCTTAATAATTTCTTATATTAATTATTTTTTTCTAATTTAATTTTTTAAAAAAATTTTACGAAATGACATCCGGATCCTCATCCTCCTTAATTTCATATATCTTATCAATTTTATTTTATGAATATTTTTAATTAATTACATACTTACAATATTATTTATTAATATTAGATCTTAATAATTTTTTATATTAATTATTTTTTTCCAATTTAATTTTTAACAAATAAAGACGAATTGACATCTGGATCCTCGTCCTCTTTAATTTCATATATCTTACCAATATTATTTTATGAATTTTTTAATTAATTACATAATTACAACATTATTTATTAATTATAGATATTAATAATTTTTTTATATTAATTATTACTAATTATGTTATAATGATAAGCTTCACAAGAAAAAAATTATAAATAAAATAAATATAAACATGTTAAAAATATATGAAATAAATCAAATATTATAAGTATAAATAATTAAAACACTTAAAAAATGAAATTTTTAAAAAAAAAAGAAGAAGGGGCCCAGCCGCTTGGCAGCCCAACTGCCGAGCAAGGCCCAAAATGGTAAATATTTTTTTAAAAAATAATTTTGTAAATATTTTTTTTAAAAAAATTAAATTGAAAAAAACCCCAGAAAAAAAGATCAACAAAAAATGGAGGTTGGGGTCCTCACACGCAAAAACACAAACACTCAATCTCTCTTTTCACCTTTTCCCCCTATAACTCCGCTCTATCACCGTCCCACACAAGAACACAAACACAAGCAGCTTTTGACTAATTGCAGTTAAGGAACTTAAATCGTATTGGCCATCGAAACAAATTTCTCCGAGGTCACAAATTAGTTTTATGTCTGAACATTGAATTATAAATTGACGACAAAATCGTGGAATTACAAATGAAAAGTACCAAAAAAGCTCTAAACCCATTACACTTGCGCCAATTTAGTCATAAGCCTTTTAATTGTGCTAATTTATTCATAAACATCTCATGCTTTGCCAATTAAGTACATCCAGCTAATTTTAGCCGGAAATCGTTGACTTGCCGCCCAACCCCCAAGAAAAAGTAAAGAGAAGAAAAGAAAAGAAAAGACAAAAAAATTATAACTTTCGTATGGCGCCCACTTGAATGCCTACACATTTTTTTTTCCATCTCCTAAGTGCCATAAGACTTTTCAATTGATCACTTGAGGGCTATAACGTTTTAAAATCATTCACTACAAGCGCTATGCCACATCGATTTCCGGCACTTGGATGGACTTTTTAAGTAAGCTTTGATACTTAAGCGATCGGTTCAAAGTTATGATATTCAAATGATCGTTTTTGAAGTTATCGACATTTAAGCAGTTAACCGCGCAAAAGTTATCAAACTTGTCGTGTCCTTATCCCATCCACCTAATTGGGCCTCTATTGCAGCCCTTGACATGGCCCCTTTAAGCCCACATCCATTCGCCTAGACTAGAATCGACAAAGAAAAGGAAATAGGAATATGTTCCCGACCAACGGGCATAATTAGGAATCGAAATCTCAAAATAAAATACGAATTGTTAATCAGAATATCATGATCGAAAAATTGTATTGTTTCCCTCGATAAAAATCCCGGAAATGGCATTGATTTCCTGCGCGTTCTACTAGGCCCAAATTGCACACCACTCCATTCCTTGTACTTGTCCATTTTGGGATATTGTTTGTGTGGATTTCCAATCCATAAACTCCTAATATATCAAGTGATGAAGGCGTTTGTCTTAACTTGGAGTTGCGGAACAGGGTTAATAAGAACGAAGGGGTTGAGTAGCCAAGAGTCCACTACAAAACAAAATTGTTTGAATTGCACCCATCCAGCACCACCCGAGACCTTAGAGATAAGCTTGTAAACATAGCCCGCCCGACGTGCCAAGAGTCTATAATTCTCTCCACACAAGATAGCGGTGCCCATGAGCACAAGTTCGTCAGAGGCTCGATCACGGCATGGCCGATAACTTTTGATCCCGTGGACAGAAAGGTTTGCACGAGATCACTGACCTAGCCAAGCTCAGTGGTAAATCATCTTCGTCCCAATGGCTAGCAAAAGACCGATCGTCTCTCCATTCTATCACTGTTGGGGACTTGAGTCAGTGGCCGGTTTTGAGACAAGTTCTCAGGTGATCACGTTACGAGAAAACCACTGACAATTTACAGACAAGAAGAGATGTGTACAGTTTTGCAGTGGTCCTTGCTGAACTCTTAACGGGACAAAAGCCAATCGCTTAGGAGGACGAGGGAAGAAGCCTCGTGGCCCTATTGGAGTTGGCGAATACGGGGGCCTTGTTTTCACACCGGGCACGCCCACGTGAGCTTAGGGAAACCGACGTATGATTCGACGACATGTAACCTCTACGCACGGAATGCGAGGGATTCGGGGGCAGCACCCTCGACACGTGTGTCCCGCTGATCATTGTAACGAGTTGTGCGGCTGTAAATCTAAATCATAGTGAAATCTATTTGCAGGACGTAGCCCTATAGGGTGAACCTGGGTAAACCGTGCGTCGTCTATTTTTCTTTTATAATCTGTGCGATCGTTGCGAATCGGTTTACGATAGATCCCTTCGTGCCCAATCCACAAACCGGGGAACTTGCAGCTGCGACTAGTCAACAAGATGGATTTTTTTTTTTTCCGTTCATGTGGGAACATGCAGCAGTTTATTGCAAGGAATACATTGGAAAATCATCCACAAAGTCAATAACTGATTGCACTTTCGCCAATTGAGCACCAAACATTTCAGTTATTGCCTATTAAACATTTTTCCATATTTTGCCAATTGAGTCCATTCGACCAATTTTTTCTAGAAATCGTAAACGTGAATGTCCGTCATCTTACGTGAATTCTACCTTGAGTTATATCTCTTTTCTGCTCCCATAAAAAAAGATTTTATTTTTATTTTAATTTTTTCTGCCGAACAATAATTGGTGTGAAAATATTCTAAAATGACCAATCAAAATGGCCATGTTACATCTTGGCCGACAGAAAGAAGGCTCCTTGAAAAAGAGGGGAGAGAGACAACTACTTCTATTCTATCCTCAAGGAAGCATCCTGAAAGCTGCTAGGAAGTAACACCAGCACATGAAAAGTCTTCCCTTCTTCCCCCTGGAATAACTATATCAAGGGACTAGGCCCATATGCCTTTCTCCGTAAGTTTAGGCTCATGCACATAGCAAACGTGAAAATCATGTCCGACTCGGTTCTTCAATTCCTTTGGCTTCTGGTTTCCCTCGCGGTACAAGCATCAGGAGCTGCACTTGGACTTGCGAGGCCCAACTGTGCTGAAAAATGCGGGAACGTCACCATTCCCTTCCCCTTCGGATTAGGAGCCGGGTGTTTCCTGGATGAGTGGCATGAGATGGTCTGCCGGCATAACAACACGCTTCCCATTCTAAAAAGGTTGAGTTGCCCGTCCTCAACATTTCACTCCCTTATTACAGAGAAATTTCCAGTGAAGGCATGGACGGCGTGATTAGCATCAATGTTCCAGCAATCTACTCAAACGCAAGCTGCGGGGGGGACGGAGTTGGTATGCCGGTGAGCCTCGAAGGAAGTCCGTTTGTCTTCTCCCAGACATGGAACGTCTTTGTGTCAGTTGGTTGCAACACCGTGGCAATCGTGAATAGTACAGAATCAGCTGTTGTCGGTTGCAGGTCGAAATGTGCTGGAACCAACATTAGCCGGTATAGTGCTTGTTCCGGGAGGGACGGATGCTGCCAGACTTCGATCCCCTATAACCTGCAGGGCTTCAATGTGGATTTCACAGAGGAAGGTGGACATCCGAGCTGCCAGTACGCTTTCCTGGCAAATAGATCATGGTTCTCCAGGTCAGACTCTATAGATTTATATGATTTGAGACTGAATAATCCTTTTCCAGCGGTGTTGGAATGGGGAATTGCAAACAATACCAACTATGCGCTTGAGCTTATGCGGCAAGATTACCCGAGCGGCTGCAACATGTATAGCCTCAACAGCTTTTATCAGTCTGAAATTGAAATGCCATTCGTGCAGTGCTATTGCGCTCAGGGGTATGATGGTAACCCATATTTTATTGGAGGATGCCAAGGTAACTTACTTGATGTTATCACAGTGAAGTGGCTTGTTCATTCCCAGATTTTTTTTCCCTGAAACCAATGCATTCACACTGTTTAATGCGGTTTTCTGCCTTCCTTTCGTTTTATTTTTCGGTCCAAGATTATACAAAGTGAACGCAACTTCAAACAAAATTGATTATACTGATAACAATTTACTGGAAATGAAGGGGAACATGACGGCCTTTTTGTATCATAATTTAAGCCATGGAATTAACAATTTATGGGGAAATACAACCTACTAGTCTCGCTACTTTTACCCAAGGAGATGTGTTTCACAGCTCATATACTTATTCTATATTTGTCATCAGATATTAATGAATGTGAAGATCCAAGTATATGCCCCGGGACTTGTGTGAACAAACCAGGCTACTATCACTGCGTCGATGGTAGAAAGACAGTTAAATTCATCCTTATCGGTAAGTAGATCTTGTAACCTAGAATTTGAGACAGGTGTTGGTGGAAAAATTAAGTTTTGTCTTACTCTTCATTCTAATATGACTGTCCACTCGCCTGGTGATGATTATAAATAAGTTTCAATCAATAGTATCTATTAAAACAACCTCAAAACTTTCTTTGAACACTAATACTCCGATAGATAAGAAAATGCTTGAGCTTTTCTAATGTTGTCGCTTCATATCTATCAAAAGTTATCCAAGATTCCTACTTATTCTAGAATATTTTGATTAGGATTATTACAAGCATAGTAAAGATGAATGCTGCTATGAAATTTTTATCTTTCATCAATATGATTGCTGAATTCCTTGTAAGGGAGATCAGTTGTACGGTGCAGATATATGTATAAAAGTTTCACCGAATGGAACTTAAACAGAAGACAAATTACTATTTCATGGTTGCTAAGAAAATCAACGTGAAAGGAGACTCCGATTAATCAATCTTGATGGTAAGTGTGACACCCACCACCAACATCATTCCCTCTCCCCCACCACCCACTCTCTCTTCTCCTTTTCTCCTCCTCCCTCCCTTTCTCTTTCTCTTTTTCTCCTCCTTTCCTTCCCCTTTTTCTCCTTTTGTCTGCCGCTTGCTCCCCCCCCACTACTGACTCCTCTTTCTTCTCCTTCTTCCTCTCTTCTTTTTCTTCTTCTTTCTTCTTCTTTCTTCTTCCTTCTGCTGTGTGCGAAGCCTTCCCCCTCACGCACGCGCTCTCCCTCTGTTTCTCAACCGCACGAACAGCCGTCCTCCTCCTTTCCTCCGGCCATTTTTGCTCGACCGCCACCATCCTCCGCCTCCAGCCATCTCCGCCCGCCACTGCGCCACCACCGGACGGCCGCGCGCCGCCACGTAACCGCCGGAAACCGCCACGAACAGCCTAGGACAGAACCGAAGCCAGCCTCCCCTATTTTATGCCCTGTTCGCGCCGATCTCTGTACAGCCCCTGTTCCGCCGCCTCAGGCCGCCGTCCGCCTCCACCAGCTGGTCCCGAGGGTTGTCCTCGACCCGTAGGTGAGCCCCCTAGCCGGCCCCAGCCTCGCCTAAGCTCGTGAGGTCGGGTTTTCCCTCAATTCAATCCCGATCCCTTTGTTTTATACTGTGGATTATGTTTTCTCCAGCCTTCGCCGCTCGCCGGAGCTCCCGTCGCCAAGCCTAGCTGCTGCCGTCGCCACGAGCTCGTCACTGTTTTCGGCCGTGAACAGTGCCGCCGGAACAGTGCCGTCGGTGAACAGTGTTTCCGGCATGAACAGTGTTTTCCGGCGTGAATAGTATTTTCGGGGCCGCCTCGAAAATCGTGCCCGACACGACCTCGACCGCCGTTGTGGTGAGTTGACCCTAATATATCAAGTGATGAAGGCGTTTGTCTTAACTTGGAGTTGCGGAACAGGGTTAATAAGAACGAAGGGGTTGAGTAGCCAAGAGTCCACTACAAAACAAAATTGTTTGAATTGCACCCATCCAGCACCACCCGAGACCTTAGAGATAAGCTTGTAAACATAGCCCGCCCGACGTGCCAAGAGTCTATAATTCTCTCCACACAAGATAGCGGTGCCCATGAGCACAAGTTCGTCAGAGGCTCGATCACGGCATGGCCGATAACTTTTGATCCCGTGGACAGAAAGGTTTGCACGAGATCACTGACCTAGCCAAGCTCAGTGGTAAATCATCTTCGTCCCAATGGCTAGCAAAAGACCGATCGTCTCTCCATTCTATCACTGTTGGGGACTTGAGTCCGTGGCCGGTTCTGAGACAAGTTCTCGGGTGATCACGTTACGAGAAAACCACCGACAATTTACAGACAAGAAGAGATGTGTACAGTTTTGCAGTGGTCCTTGCTGAACTCTTAACGGGACAAAAGCCAATCGCTTAGGAGGACGAAGGAAGAAGCCTCGTGGCCCTGTTGGAGTTGACGAATACTGGGGGCCTTGTTTCTCACACCGGGCACGCCCACGTGAGCTTAGGGAAACCGACGTATGATTCGACGACATATAACCTCTACGCACGGAATGCGGGGGATTCGGGGGCAGCACCCCGACACGTGTGTCCCGCTGCTCGATCGTCGGTAGTGGGGGCAAGACTCCCGGCATAGGTGCCATGATCATTGTAACGAGTTGTGCGATCGTAAATCTAAATCATAGTGAAATCTATTTGCAGGAGGTAGCCCTATAGGGTGAACCTGGTAAACCGTGCGTCGTCTATTTTTCTTTTATAATACTGTGCGATCGTTTCAATCGGTTTACGATAGATCCCTTCAGGCCCAATCCACAAACCGGGGAACTTGCAAATGCGACTAGTCAACAAGATGGATTTTTTTTTTTCCGTTCATGTGGGAACATGCAGCAGTTTATTGCAAGGAATACATTGGAAAATCATCCACAAAGTCAATAACTTATTGCACTTTCGCCAATTGAGCACCAAACATTTCAGTTATTGCCTATTAAACATTTTTTCATATTTTGTCAATTGAATCCATTCGGCTAATTTTTTCCAGAAATTGTAAACGTGAATGTCCGTCATCTTACGTGACACGCCTAGCATTGTCGTGGATTATTTTAATAATACTTTATTTTTTTGATTTTTGATTTTTATTTTTATTTTCTTTGCTTATGTTATTACGCTGGCGAGCAAGGGGCACGTGGGCCTCGCCCGCTGACCACAAGCGTATCTTTGATATAAATAATCATATCGAGGACATCGACTCTATTGCCGACTAATTTTCAAAGCAAAGTAACCTCTTTATATCATCGCACAACAAAGTGGAAAAAGAATCACACTTTGTTTGGTGTGGTTGGATTTTTCTTAATCAGCCTCTTCCGCAGAAGCTTCAATTCCGAGGAGAACAAATCTAACTCTGTGGGATTAATTAAGAAAGAAATTAAAAGCTTTGAGTGGAGACTAAAGAAAACCAAGAGGGACGGCACAAAATGTGTTCATACAAAATCTAACTCTATGTGACTTCTTTGGACCAAATTGTGATAAGAGGGACAATATGAAATGTAAGACAATGACAACATCCTAATTTGATGAGACAAAACATTCGAGACTACCGCTGGAACAAGAACTTCACTGTCTATTACATTGTTGAGTGTTGATAACTTCTAAAAGTAAATTTTTTTTTTAATAACCGGAGGTTTCCCACGTGCAATGAACTATTTCTCGGGGTGGTAAAGGTATATCAATGCAACCTGGTAAGTCTCTAAGACGTGGTCATTGGGAGTCGAACCTAAAAGCTCATCAATTTAACTGTCTAAGACTCAAGAAACTCAACCAACTCATCTAGGCCCCATTGGCCTCTAAAAGTAAAGTTGCTAAGCAAAGAAAACAAAGAAGAGAACTATGTAAAAGAGCAGAGAAACCTATGACAAGCATACTTCTTGGACATAGCCCATAAATATGGGACAATATAGGATGAGTGGTAACAACAAGAGGAGATAAGATAGCACTCTTTTGAGTACTTTCTGCTAATATTATTCGAGTATACAATAATTTATGTCATGCGATACGTCCTCCTAGCACTATTCCATCTATTTTGTATATACAATTGCTTTGTGGTGATGGCTTAGAACTCAAACCACTAACATTCGGAGTTGTTAGTTACTTCTCTAGATAAATCTTAGTGATGGATCTTACCATTTCCGAAGGAATTGGAGTTACATGTCCTTTCCATTTTTATTCAAGAGTTCTTTTGTTGGTCATAAATGAGGAGAAAAGATGGCTTCGTTTTCACATAGAACCAATAATTCTCTTTTTTTATCATCAAAAACAACATGACGAGAATATATATTCAACTAGATAAGAGATCCACACAATGATACCATTTATGATTAAAGCTATCACCTATAAAACAACAGGGTATCGATTGAAGTTAAAGAGACAATTGTTATCTTTGGAAAAGAGATAAACATAGAGTAAATTGTGCAAAGCTGTGGGGCAATGAAATATAGATTTGAGATGAAGAGGTGATAAAGAGGATGAGATGGTCGTGGACATGTACAATGGGCATACCGTGGCCATTACCTATCTCAACAATGTCATTACCATCATCAACAATTGAAACGAGGAGATTTTCGAGCTCCAGGGTGAGATGATGAGTGGCTCCAAGTGTCGGTGTTCCAAATGTTGGGTGGGGTGGAGGCAAGTGGCTGCCATTTTTGCCAGTTTTTCCAGGGGATGGTGGCCTTGATATATATAGTCAATTTGGTGATAACAATCGATGGCAATATGACCCATACAATTGCAAATCTGACATTGTGCATGAACACTCAAATTTTGAAACTTTTGTTCACCTTAGGGTGACGGTTTGTGTTTGAGGCCATTGATTGTTATCACCAAACGAGTCATTTTATCTTTCGGATAAAATGACTCATTTTCTCTGTATTGGTAGAAAAAAGGGTGTCGCAATATCTTTATTGGAAAATCAGAGAAGCATAAATAAAAGGACAAGAAATATGCGATTATCTTAATTCGCTTGAGGAAAATAGGAGTCAGTGAGGAAAACTTGCTTTACAGTTATAATATCCTATGATGTTTATTGGCAAATCCCAGAAGCAAAGGAGACTCGCTGTACAAGAAGCAATAACGTTTATTTTTGTCTTAAGGGAATACTTCCTCATTGTGTGGTCAGGAAGGAGCAGAAAAGATTCATATTACAAAATCTACTTTTGATTCTCAAGGTAAAAGCGATTTCATAGGAAAAAATTAACTTCTGCTGAAATAGTTTGAGTATACAATCGTTTGTGTCATGCGATACGTCCTCTAGCCCTTCTCTGCCTATTTTGTCTATGTGATTGCCTTGTGGCGATGGCTGAGAACTCAAGTCAATAACAGAATACTAAAACAATAGAATGATTTCTTTGTCTCGCGAAAAAATGTGGCATTTCTTGAAAATCTTTTCCAATCAAACCAACCATGTTACATCTTGGCCGGCGCGAAGAAGGCTCTTGGAAAAAGAGAAGAGAAAGACGACAGAATTCCACATCTGATGAAATGGATTGGGATGCTCTTTGGAGAAGTCAATGAGGAAGTGACATCCACAAGAAGCTTGTCGCTGAGGAAAGTCTGTCCTATCACTGTTGGAGTTGGAGACTAAGTCAATGGTTTGTCTTTCCATGTCGTCCATTAATTGGCACCATGCCGGTCTTTCCGAGTTCGTTTACGTGCAAGTTGGTTCCATGTAGATGGAAAATTAAGTGACCCCCTTTTTCGACGGGTCTTGGGCAGAATTATTGTTTGGATCCAGGTCTACATGGACCCCTCCAGTCATAGCCGCTAAGCATGTGGAACCCATCTGAGAGTCATACTTGGCTCAACGGCTGTGATTGCATATTAGATCAATGGACGGGTGATCCAGGAAGATTTCTCAAGGTTTTGGTTCATAAACATGATATTTGCTGTTTACGAGTTCGTTTACGTGCAAGTTAGTTCCATCTAGATGGAAAATTAAGTGAACCCATTTTTGACGGGTCTCGGGCAAAATCATTATTTGGGTCCAGTTCTACATGGACCCCTCCCATCATAAACACCATGCCGGTCTTTCCGAGTTTGTTTATGTGCAAGTTGGTTCCATCTAGATGGAAAATGAAGTGAACCCGTTTTCGATGGACCTTGGGCAGAATCATTGTTTGGATCCAAGTCTACATCGACCCCTCCAATCAAAGCCGCTAAGCATGTGGAGCCCATCCGAGAGTCACACTTGGCTCAACGGCTGTCATTGCATATTAGGTCAATGGACCGGTTATCCAAGAAGATTTCTCAAGGTTTTGGTTCATAAACACGAAATTTTTCGTTTACGAGTTCGTTTACGTGCAAGTTGGTTCCATCTAGATGGAAAATTAAGACCCGTTTTCGACGGGTCTTGGGTAGAATCATTGTTTGGATCCAGGTCTACATGGACCCCTCCCATCATAAACACCATGCCGGTCTTTCCGAGTTTGTTTATGTGCAAGTTAGTTCCATCTAGATGGAAAATTAAGTGAACCTATTTTCGACGGGTCTTGGGCAGAATCATTATTTGGGTCCAGGTCTACCTAGACCCCTCCCATCATAAACACCATGCCGGTCTTTCGGAGTTTGTTTATGTGCAAGTTGGTTCCATCTAGATGGAAAATTAAGTGAAGCCATTTTCGACGGGTCCTGGGCAGAATCATTGTTTGGATCCAAGTCTACATGGACCCCTCCAATCAAAGCCACTAAGCATGTGGACCCTATATGAGAGTCACACTTGGCTCAACGGCTGTGATTGCTTATTAGGTCAATGGACCGGTGATTCAGGAAGATTTCTCAAGGTTTTGGTTCATAAATAGGAAATTTGTCGTTTACGAGTTCGTTTACATGCAAGTTGGTTCCATCTAGATGGAAAATTAAGACCCATTTTCGACGGGTCTTGGGCATAATCATTGTTTGGATCCAGGTCTACATGGACCCCTCCCATCATAAACACCATGCCGGTCTTTCCGAGTTCGTTTACGTGCAAGTTGTTTCCATCTAGATGGAAAATTAAGTGAACCGATTTTCGACTGGTCTTGGGCAGAATCATTGTTTGGATCGAGGTCTACATGAACCCCTCCCATCATAGTCGCTAAGCATGTGGAGCCCATCCGAGAGTCACACTTGGCTCAACGGCTGTGATTGCATATTAGGTCAATGGACGGGTGATCCAGGAAGATTTCTCAAGGTTTTGGCTCATAAACACGAAATTTGTCTATTAACGATGAACTTCCTTGTCATTAAAAAGAATGCAAAAGAAATATGTTTCGATCTATATCATGATCAAGTCCGATATAGGCTTCCAAGTGAAACTACCCGCTCTCCCCTACTGTTTTAAAGACAAAACGTTTCAACAATGCAAAAGCAAAATGTTTCGAGACCTCTCATAACTTCCATGAATTTAAAGAGTGAACAGACAAGTGCTAGGTGACTGGTCTTTTTGTACGCAAACATTGCCTTTTATACCAATTTCTGTGCGCATTTCATTTTTTGTACATGACATTAGCATTTACGGCTGGGGCAATATATTTCAATTTCCGAAGACACTGAACAATGGAGATGTTGAAAGGGCAAAATCAAGTTTATACATAATAAAAGGACGCGGTTATCTTAAGTCCCTCGGAGAAAACAGGAGTCAATCAGAAAAACTCGTTTGAATCCTAATCTCACAAAGCGTTACTCCAAATTATGTGCAGGTGCCTTATCAAAGTTTCCATTAAAGCGACCATGGGAAAAAAAGAAAAAAGAAAGATGATGCAGATGTATCCGGTGAATTTCCAACCCTTTCCTTCATATTTTAACTGGAAAATCCTAGATGCAAAGGAGGCCTGGCTGTCCGAGCACTCGTGTCTTATTTTTTGTCACAACTTAAGACTTGCTCATGATTATTGATTGAGGCACATCAAAGAAACAAAAATTGTTTTTCGCTAATATGTGTTGCGTCATGCGATGGCACTACTCCGTCTGTTTTGTATATTTGATTTCTTTGTGGTGACCACTGAGAATTCGAACTAGTAGTAGAACAATAGTTGAGTCCTTAAATACGTAGGTGTTACAACTACTTCTATCCTCGAGGAAGCATCCTGAAATATACTAGGAAGTAACACCCTGTACATGAATATTCTTCCCTTCTTGCCCCTGGAATAACTATATCAAGGGACTCAGCCCATATGCCTTTCTCCGTAAGTGTTAGGTTCATGCACATTGCAAGCGTGAAAATCATGTCCAACTCGGTTCTTCAAGTCCTTTTCCTTCTGGTTTCCCTCGCGGCACGAGCATCAGGAGCTGCACTTGGTCTTGCAAGGCCTAACTGTTCTGAAACATGCGGGAACGTCGCCATTCCCTTCCCCTTCGGATTAGGAGCTGGGTGTTTCCTGGATGACTGGTACGAGATCGTCTGCCAGCAAAACAACACGCTTCCCATTCTAAACAAGATTGGGTTGCGCGTCCTCAACATTTCACTCCCCTCTTTCAACGCAGACATGAACGGCATGATTAGCATCAGTGTTCCAGCAATCTACTCAAATGCAAGTTGCGGAGGCGACGGAGTTGGTATGCCGGTGAGCCTCGAAGGAAGTCCGTTTGTCTTCTCCAAGACATGGAACGTCTTTGTGTCAGTTGGTTGCAACACCGTGGCAATCGTGAATAGTACAGAATCAGCTGTTGTCGGTTGCAGGTCGAAATGTGCTGGAACCAACATTAGCCGGTATAGTGCTTGTTCCGGGAGGGACGGATGCTGCCAGACTTCGATCCCCCATAACCTGCAGGGCTTTAATGTGGATTTCACAGAGGAAGGTGGACATCCGAGCTGCCAGTACGCTTTCCTGGCAAATATATCATGGTTCTCCAGGTCAGACTCTATAGATTTATATGATTTGAGACTGAATAATCCTTTTCCAGCGGTGTTGGAATGGGGACTTGGAAAGAATACCTCCTATGTGCTTGAGCTTATGCGGCAAGATCACCCGAGCAACTGCAGCACGTATAGCCTCAACAGCATTTATCAGTATGAAAATGAAATGCCATTCGTGCAGTGCTATTGCGAGCCGGGGTATGTTGGTAACCCCTATCTTATTGGAGGATGCCAAGGTAACTTACTTGATGTTATCACAGTGAAGTGGCTTGTTCATTCCCAGATTTTTTTCCCTGAAACCAATGCATTCACGTTGTTTAATGATCACATGCTCGCTTTTCTGCCTTCCTTTTGTTTTATTTTTTCTGTCCAAGATTATACAAAGTGCACTCAACTTCAAACAAAATTGGTTACATTGATAACAATTTACTGGAAATGAAGGGGAACATGACGGCCTTTTCGTATCATATTTTAAGCCATGGAATTAACAATTTAATGGGAAATACGACCTACTAGTCTCGCTACTTTTACCCAAGGAGATATGTTTCACTGCTAATACACTTATTCTATATTTGTCATCAGATATTAATGAATGTGATGTTCTCGAATAACCTAAACCATGCTAAAGTAAGGGTTTTTTTTTTTTTGGTAAAATAAGTAGTATATTTACTTTTCATGGCACAAATTACATAGAGGTAGCGGAACACAAAAACCTCGTACCCATTATGACACTTGGGTGTTGATAAGAAAGAAAGATTAAAAGAGAATGGTATTTGTTCTCTAATAATGGTGTGTTAAACATTGTACATGAGAAGCCTTTATATAGGCTTAGAGGAGAAAAGGAGCCTAGATTCTTCCTATTGGGACTAAAGAGAAAGAAGAGAGGTAAGGGAAAATCTACAAGACTATACAACATGTTCTAACACCCCCTCAAACTCAAGGTGGGTCAAATAACGAGAGTTTGGAAAGAAGAAATTTAAATCGTTGTGATGTAAGAGCCTTCGTAAAACAATCGGCAAGTTGATTCTCGGTTCCAACAAAAGGAAGTGAAATAGTGCGAGCTTGGAGATGATGTCGATGACAATCGATCTCAATATGTTTGGTACGCTCATGAAATACTTGGATTTGCACCGATATGAATGGCACTCTTGTTGTCACAATGTAGGAGTAGGATCCGGAAATGAAACACCCATATCGGAAGTAAGCGGCGAAGCCAAACAATCTCAACAAGAGTGTCGCCATAGCACGATACTCGGACTGTAGAGGAGCGTGAGACAATATGTTGTTTCTTGGATCGCCAAGAAATAAGTGAATCGCCAAGAAAAATGCAATAACCGGTGATAGATTTGCGATCGGTGACATTGGAAGCCCAATCGACATCGAATAGGCACGCAACTTGAGAGTAGAGGAAGATGGTAGAAATAAGGAACGCGATAAAGTGCCTCAAGATAGCAGAATTCTTAGAACACCACATAATGAGTTGTTCGAGGAGCAAAAAAACCGACCGACAACATGAACAAAGAAGGCGATGTCGGTCGGGAGATAGTAAGATAAATAAGGACCCCAACCAAGGTCCGATAGCGGGTGACATCAAAGAGGTTCTCCATCGTGGGCAAAACTTTTGATTTAGCTCAATAGGAGTGGCAATAAGACGTGAATCGATAGAGCGGACGTAATATCGCGGTATATTTTGCTGAGAAATGAGAATACCACGTGAATGCGAGCAATCTCAAGCCCAAGAAAATAGCGCGGTGGTCCTAGATCCTTCATGGAAAAATGTTCTTTGAAGGTGCGCTTGGTATGCTCAATATGGTCACGATCATCTCCGGTGATGACCATATCATCAACATAAAGAAGAAGAATAGTGCGCTGAAGAAGAGGTATGAACAAACATAGCATGATCAGCCTCACTTTGAGTGAAACGCAGACCGAATAGCATCGAACTTCTCAAACCAAGCACGAGGGGCCTGTTTGAGACCATAAAAGCCCGTCGCAAGCGGCAAACCTTTTCAGGTATGAGAAGGAGCGGAGGTTGCATAAAGATATCTTCCTGAAGATCACCGTGAAGAAAAGCATTCTTCACATCAAGTGAAAGAGAGGCCAATCGAATTGAAGCAACGACTAATAAAGCACGGACAGATGTCATCTTTGCTACGGAGCAAAGGTCTCATCGTAGTCGATACCATACTCTTGCGAGAAACCTCGAGCAACTAGCGAGCTTTGTAACGCTCAATACCGCCATCGAACGAGTCTTAATCTTATATATCCATCGGCAAGATACGAGGGAGCGAACCGGAGAAAGAGGCACAAGCTCCTAAGTACCGGACTCTCCAAAGCCGAGAGTTCCTCGTATAGCTCGGCGCCATTCTACATCTGAATCGCTCGCGATAACTATTAGGTTCTTGCACAGATGAAGCAGCTAAAAAGGAACCAAACTCGGTAGAATAAGAAGTAGGCAGAACATACCGGGCGGGTGGACGCCGATCTCGAGGAGGATTACGGCGTGGCTCTAGTTGTGCGGAATCGTCGAGGCGATACAGCGGAGGTGCGCAAGGGATAGGTGAAGATGGAGAAGGTGGCAATATATCTAGATCCGATGTAGAAGAGGGACTAGAAGGGTCGGTAGAGGATCAACGGGAAAATCCATAAATGGAACAGAGACGAAACATGAGGTGTAGTATTTGTCGGAAAGAAAGGGATGTGTTCATGAAACGTAACATCACGAGAAATACGTACACGTCGCACATTTGGGTCATAACAACGATAACCTTTGTGCTCAGTGTTATAACCCAAGAATGCACATGGGATAGAGCGAGCGGTTTACGTTCGGTGAGTGGAAGAATGACAAAACAAGTACATCCAAAACTCGAAGATGATTATAGCTAGGAGGTCGAGAGTAGAGACGCTGAAACGGGGTGTCTTGATGGAGAACAGATGAGGGTAGGCGATTAATTAGATGAATAGCCGTGAGAAGGCCTTAACTCGTGGGAACGGATGTGCCAAGTAAGAGAGCTCGAGTGGTCTCTAGAATATGCTATTGCTCAAAAACTCCATTTTTGGAACCCCAGGACAAGATACCGGGAAGTGTACCATCACTAGCTAAGAGGGAACGAAAGACACCGAGAGATATTCTCCCGAACGGAAAATTTTGATTTTTGTATTAAATTGTGTGGAAACCATGGAAGTAAAAGACCGATAGATGGAAAAGAAATCACTACGTTGACGCATAAGATAACCCATGTATAACGAGAATAATCATCAATAAAAGATACATAATATTTGAAACCACTCTTGGAAGAGAGCGGGCAAGACCCCAAACATCGAATGAACAAGATCGAAAATCGCACTAGTTCTAGAGTTACTAACAGAAAAGGCTTAGCAGATTGCTTGCAAAGGGGATAGAACATGGAGGAAGACTAATAGAAGAAATAGGACCCAAAGCACCTTGTTGGTGAAGGACGGTGAGACGGAAGACGGAATATGTCCAAGACGCCGATGCCACCGAGCAAGATCGAGGGTAGCCAACACGGGATGAGGAGAGAGGAAGTTGGAAGATGGAGATGTTGCATAATATAAAGTCCATCCCGTCTCGCTAATCATCTTGCCACTCAAACGATCCCGAAGCAAGAGCTATTTGTAAAGCTTTACATCCATCGGTGAGTTGTCCAATGATAATAAATTGAGAGCCAAAGAGGGAACATGTAACACATCGGAACATTGAAATCTTGAGATTGTCGGGTAGCTAGTAGAGGAGAACCATTAGGTAAAAAAATGTTTTTGCTTGGAGAGCTTAGTGAGAAAAAAATGGAAGTAGACATATGTCTGCTCCCGAGTCAATACCCATAGTAGAAATATCACCCAAGGGGGGGGGGAATTTGCTTCCAGATGAGAGAGTTGTAGAAGTACTGAATCGGAAAAAGCGCGAAGGACTCAATCGGGCAGTTGGGCCTCAAGAGCAATACGGTCATCCGTAGAGGGAGAAACCGAGTAATAGGCTGAGAGATTGAGATGCGTAGTGACTCGTGGTGATGCAAAGGCGTGAAGCATTCCTCTTCTTCCAACAATGTGACTGACCAAGACGAAGACAATACTACATGAAGGGCGGCGAGGACCACGAATAGGCGAAGGACGTGGTGGAGCAGCCAAAATAGCGTTGAATCGAAACCGCCGAGGAGGAAAGAAGACCAGACAGTTTCCTCGATCGTAATTCTTTGACAGGCAGGAGGGATGGTCTTGGAGAGCGGTGAAGAAGTTGGCTGCGAACACCTTCATAGGGAGAGCCAAGCTTCATAAGAAAAGAATACGGTGCCTATCTTGAGTCGGCCGAGTAGATGGACACCGAGTACTCGGCATGATGGGCGAGAATAGGAGCAAGAATATCCGTTGACTCCAAAGTGAGTGCATGTAATTGTAGAAATCTCGAATAGAGCGAGACCTGCGTAGCATTGTAAACTTCTTGCTCCAACCGATAAACTCGAATGTCCCCTGTCCGGGTGAACATCTCGGCAAGCCGATCCCATAAACTTTTTGCCTCAACAATATTAGAAAATTGTGGGCGAAGAGCGGGATCAATGGAACCAAACATGATAGCCCATGCCTTCCGATCGCAACTTTTCATGCTCGAATTTCAGAACACGTTTCGCAACTTCATGATGAGTCACTTTGAAGAGCACCGGACAAGGACAAAGTCCCTCAACATGCTCAAACAGTCGCGATAAACAAGTGTTGCCATTGCCTGGTTTCCAAAGAGAATAGTTTGAACCATCGAGTTTGACGTCAATACGATCACTAGAATCACCCATGACGACGTAAAAGAAATCACTAGCAAAGATAGAAATATGGATTGAGGTGGAAAATTGATCGAAAGGATCGGAAAGAAGAAGCACGGATTAGAACGAGCAAGAATGATGGCCCAAACTCATTATCTTAATTTCGATGCGAAGATCCAATTTATGGCAACCGCAGACATACTTTAAAAATAATGAGCTCATTGTCTTATTTTCGATGCGAAGATCCAATTGATGGCAACCGCAGAGCATACTCTTCAAGACAATGAACCTGGCTTTGATACCATGATAAGAAAGAAAGATTAAAAGAGAATGGTATTTGTTCTCTAATAATGGTTGTTAAACATTGTACATGAAGCCTTTATATAGGCTTAGAGGAGAAAAGGAGCCTAGATTCTTCCTATTGACTAAAGAGAAAGAAAGAGGTAAGGAAACCTACAAGACTATACAACATGTTCTAACGGGTGTGTCACAACGTGATGCCGAAACGCGATAGAAAATTGGCTAAACAGAAGAACTTGAATAGATACGAGGAACAATCTATTCTCTCAATTACGAATATCAAATTCGACAAAATTTAAAGTCTATAAAAATCATCTGTTCACCTCAAACCCTAAATACCTTTATATACGGTGTTAAACCTAATTACAATAGGAAACGCAATATTACGAAAACGCCACTAAAAACGCAATATTACGAAAATTGCCTAAAAACTTAATATGTCTAAAAACCCATCAAAACGACTCCGAAATGCGAAAATACGACGTCGGTCACAGCAAAGTAGTAACTTCGATCGGTGGTCCGTTTCCTTATAGCCGACCAAATTTCAGCCTATTCCGACTTCGCCGACTCTAGATACATCACAACGGGTGCAAAGGTGTTATAGCTGAACAAAGGACAAGCCTACATGTATGGCCTAGAATACATGAATGCTAAAGTAAGGTTGATACTCAGAATTTAGGAAAAATTTATTGGTAATGAAATGTGAAATCTTGTGGCAATAATCAAAGGGATGGAGCTTTTGTTTAATCTCACGTGGAAGAGGAAGTATTAAAAGGATTTTCCTCCTTTATTATTATTATTATTTTATTTTTTTTTTTTTTTGGCTGCCTCAATGTTATTCACAGTGAATGCATCCTCAATTTGCTCATGGAGATGGATGCACCACTAATACCTTTTTGTTTTTCATCTTTTTTCTACAGATATCAACGAATGTCGAGATCCAAATCAAACTCGTTGCCCTATTGAAAGTATGGACTGATGGTAGAAGGACCGATGTTAAAAAAAGAGCTACCTTCTTTCTTATCTGTATGTAAATCTTCTAATCTATATGTATAGACTTCCTCATGCGCTTATTGTTTTCAACCATGATATACCAAAGGCTAAATTTTGTTCATATGAGATACAGAAAGAAGTTCAGTTTACCCTTCATCCTAACATTAGCATCTGTTCACTTGTGATGATTCCAGCCACAAGAAACTTTCCTTGCGTGCTGTGCTTATGTATATTCCATGAGAAAATACTAGTTTTGTTGCTGGTTGAAATCTATCCAACCATATGCAAAGTTCTTTCCCTCTTTTTCTTTTTTCTTTTTTTGGGTTCATTTTTCCACGTACCACGTAGTGGCAAGAATGTCGAAAGCCTTGCCAGCTTGATCAGTTGCCCATTGATTAGAGTGATCCACTAAACGAAATTCCAGCCGAAGAAACAACTTAATTATTTCTAGGAAAGTTTTTCTGACCTTGTATCGCACAAATTTTTACCCCCACAGGCATCGGAGTGGGCCTTGGAGCGCTAGGAGATTTGTTGCTTTCCTCATGGTGGTTGTACACAGTCATCAAAAAGAGGAGAGAAACTAAGCTCAAAGAGAAGTACTTTAAACGAAACGGTGGTCTTTTGTTGCAACAACAGCTGTCTTCACCCGAAGGCAATGTTGAGAAGAGCAAATTATTCAATTCCAAGGACTTGGAGAAGGCCACGGATCATTTCAACAAGGATAGGATACTAGGGCAAGGTGGACAGGGTACTGTTTACAAAGGAATGTTAACAGACGGAAGGATAGTTGCTATCAAGAAATCAGAAGTGATAGACGAGGAAAAGGTCCAACAATTCATCAATGAGGTTGTCATTCTCTCGCAAATCAATCATAGGCATATTGTTAGACTGTTGGGTTGCTGCTTGGAGACGGAAGTTCCTCTCTTAGTGTATGAATTCATACCAAATGGGACGCTGTACCAATGTCTACATGACCCAAATGAGGAATTTCAAGTGCCATGGGACATACGCCTACGAGTTGCAACTGAAATCGCTGGAGCCTTAGCCTACTTGCATTCTGCAGTGTCTATACCCATTTATCATCGAGATATCAAGTCCACCAATATTCTCATGGACGAGAAATATCGGCCAAAAGTGGCAGATTTCGGCACTTCCAAGTCAGTTTCTCTCGATCAAACTCACGTAACCACATTGGTGCGGGGGACTTTCGGATACTTGGATCCAGAGTACTTCCAAACAAGCCAATTTACAGACAAAAGCGATGTGTACAGCTTTGCAGTGGTCCTTATCGAACTCTTGATGGGGCGAAAGCCAATCTCTCGGCTGGAGGAAGAAGAAGGAAGAAACCTTGTGGCGTACTTTATGATCTCTATGGAGGAGGTTTCTGTGTTCGACATGGTTGATGCTCAAGTTTTGGAGGAGGGTACGGAAGAAGAGATTGCAGCAGTTGCTGACCTCGCAAGAAGGTGCTTAAACTCAATTGGGAGGAACCGGCCGACGATGAAGGAAGTGGCAATGGAGTTGGAGCGAATAATGAAACTCCGAAATCCGTTGGATTTCCAACAGAAGCAAAGTGCTTCGGATTTCCTACAAGATCAAGAAGAGGTCGAGGCCACCGAATCTCACGATGCTAGTTTCACATCTAGCAAGTCTTATCATGTGGAGTTGGACGTAACAACATTCTCCGATGTGCAGCCATTCGCACATTGCGAAACATGGTAAAGGCAGCTCTTTCCGGCACTATCCGCCTGCAAGAACGTCTAGCTACAAATGCAGAGACAAGCGGCACCAGAAATAGATCTTTTCCGTTCGTGTGTCATCAAAGGGATTATTGTGCCGCGAGGATCCATGAATACTTTAATCCTTACGGTTGCATTTGTACTCTTTCTTTTTTTTTAAATCAGTGTTGAAAAGAGCTGTGACTCGATTTCAGTTTCAGAAACATGATGGGATCAATTTCAAATAACGAACGGGAGCGTGATCAAACAATACATCAAAGTTTGTACAGCGCATGAAAAGTCTCCTCTTCTTCCACTTAAATTCCAATGATTAAGGGACTCAGCCGTATGCCCTTTCTCCATAGATTTAGGTCCATGCACTTGCCAAACGTGAAAATCACTTCAGATTTCGGTTTTTCAAATTCGTTTGCTCCTGGTTTCCCTCACATGACAAGCATCAGGAGCTGCACCTGGAATTCCAAGCCCGGAAATGTCCTGAAAAATGCCGGGACGTCAACATTTCCCCACTCCTTGGGAATTTGAGCCGAGTGTCAGTTCGATGACTGGGATGAGATCGGCTGCCGGCCAAACAGCACGGTTCCCAGGACCAAATAAGATGGGATTGCGAGTTCTCATCATTTCACTTCTCTCTAACAGGGGATACCTATATGAGATTTTGTGAGATCTCTCCCAATTGTTATAAAAGCTTAAACTGTTAGAAGAATGTGTGGTTCAAAATTTAAACATTCTATTACGAAGGTCCTGAGTTAGAGTCTTTTCAGGCCCTTACTTGCCTCCAAACGAGATTTCCACATTTAGTTCTAGGCCCAAAAAAAAAAAAAACCCCAGAACAACGTGCCAATAGTGAATACAACACATTCGGTAGTTGTTGGTTGCAGGTCGAAATGTTCCGAAAGCCTGAAACCATCGTTTACATCAGCTAGTATCATAGTGATTGTTTCGGAAGGGACAATATAGGGAAGCAGGTTGTTCATTCCCAAATTATACAAAGTGTGTACTTTCAACTGGATGAGCAAACCAGACCGGACCGGCCCGGACAGGATCGAGATCGGACCGGACTAGTCGGGTTGGTCCGATCCTTGCGGGAGGCGATCCGGTCCGGTCCCCAACTCCATGGTGGATGGAACCGGACCGGACCACCTAGAGTATATATAATTATAAGTTAGGTACTAACAATTAGAACAAAAAAAATTATAAATTTTTTAGGAACTATTTAACCTTGTTTTCCCATCTTATACTCGATACTCACTCCTCTCCTCTCGATCTCGCCTTCGTAATGTGGCTCTCCCCAGCACTCGCTCCTCTCATGGTCCCACATCTCGCTTGTTGGCATCGTCGCTCTTCTTGCGTCTTGCAGCCATTAGCAAAACTTACCGAGTGCACTCGGCATGGTCGACTCATCGCTTCCTCTCCTCGTCTCCATCCTCGATCGGTCGCTTTGATCTTATGCGATGGTTGTACAATGATCATGTGTATATTTTATTAGGTTGTAAGATTGACATTGAAAGTTGTAAGTTAGATCTAATGGTTAGATTTATATAAGCGGTTAGTAATAGCGGTCCCATTGGGACAGGACCGGGATCGGACCGGACCATCGATCCTGGTCCATTTTGGCCCCGGTCCGATCTCCGGTCTCGAAAATTTGGGGACCAGGACTACCGGTCCGGTCCTTGGTTCCGCATCTTGGGACCGGACCGGCCCGTACCATGCATACCCCTACTTTTAACAAAATTGATTATGTTGATAATAACTTATGGAGACCAAAAAAAAAAGGAAACAGGGCATTCCTTTCGCTAAATGCATGATATTTTAGCCATGGAATTAACAATTTATAAGGAAATGCGACCTACCGCAAATTTTACTCAAGGAAATGGTTTCGCTGCTAATATATTAATTTTTTCCTTTGGTCATCAGATATTAACGAACGTGAGGATTAAAAAAAAAAGAAATGCAACGGGACTTGTGTGAACGAACAGGGAACCTTTGACTGCATCGATGGTAGAACACAGCTGGACTGGATTCATTCTTATTGGTAAGTAGATCTTTTAATCTAGAATTTTAGACCGCTTCATTTTCTGGAGCAATGCGAGAAACAGAACAGCGTTGCATAAATTATGTCCAGAAAAGAAGGTACAGAAATAAGTTGTAACATTCAACCAATAGAATCTATCAAAGAAATTCGAGGTTTCTCACTTTTGCCCTTACAGTTTTTGCAATGCAAGGGTTGGGGCAAGCCTTGGCACACTACTTTTGTCTTTTCTCGTGCAGGATTGTACAAATACATCATGCAGACAGAAGAAATCTAGCTCGAAGGGAATACGAACGCAGTGGCGGTCTTTTGTTGGAAAGAGAGCTATCTTCACCAGAAGGCAATGTCGAGAAAAGCAAGTTCTTCGACTCCAAGGATTTAGAGAAGGCCACTGACAATTTCAACGACCATAGGACACTCGGGTGATATGGACATGGTATTGTTTGCAAAAGGAATGTTAGCAGATCAAAAGATTGTTGCGATTAAGAAATTCAAAGTGATAGACGAGGGGAAAAGTTCATAAATGAAGTCCTTTTTTTCTCACAAATCCCCTCATAGGAATGTGGTTAAGTTATTGGACTATCAATTGGAGATAGAAGTCCACCGTCAGTATATGAATTCATACCAAACGGGACTCTGCATCAAAATCTGCATGACCTGAATGAAGAGTTTCTTGTATCATGGACACAAGCATATGAATTGCATCTGAAATCGCAGGAGCCTTATTCTACTTGCATTCGGCAGCCTCTATTCCCATTTATCACTCAAGACATCAGGTCCACTAGTATCCCCTTGGACAAGAAATATCGGGCAACAATGGCAGGTTTCGGTACTTTCAAGTCTGTTTCCCTCGATCAAACTCTTGTAACCACATAGGGGCAGGGGACTTCGGGCTACCTAAATCTCGAGTATTTCTAGCCAAGTCAATTTACAAACAAAAGCTATGTGTACAACATTAGAGTTGTCCTTGTTGAGCTCTTAATGGGACAAAAGCCAATGTCGTTGCCAAGGGAACAAGAAGGAAGAAGCCACCACTAGGGGTGTCAAAGGTTTGATTCATTTTTTTAGGAAAGCTGAACCGAATCAAGTCCAACCGTTTGGGTGCGCATTTCGAGAATGCACTCAATAGACCCGTCCAATGGATGGGTCGGGTCGGGTCGGGTCATGAATAGTCCGACCCAAATTGATCCATTAACCGTTTATGATCTTTTCATTCATAATGAAAATTTCTAGATCCATACCCAACTTGACCCGACCCATACTGTTAAAACGTCTCCAAATTAATACAATCTAGGAAAACTTGATCTTATGATTTTTTAGAAAAATTATAGTGCTAAAACCCTTACATGCTATACAAATCTATTTTTTATAATTCTTTAAAATTTTGATTTTTTTATTTTTTCCTTATTTTTTCCTTTTTGTCTTCTACGACAAGCCGCCAACTAACTGTCGGCGATGATTAGTGGAGGGCAACGGCGATCGAAGGTGGCAATGTAGATTGATGGTAGCGGTAGCGGCGAGGGGCGACCCTCGTCGGATTTCGTAAAAGATAAAAGAAAAATAAAAATAAAATAAATTAGACAATTATAAAATTTTAGAACATTAAAAGTTTTTTTTTGGTCAAAAAACAATAAAAGTCAAAAATTTGTTGTCTTTTTCATTAAAAGATCAAAAATTTGTTTATGACTTGCTTAAGATAGTTATTTGGGTTAAATGGATTTAGCCTAAACCTTTTCTTTAAAAAAAGTAGTCTAAACCTATTTACTTCCCATGTACTTTGGCCTTCTTATCTGTAAAACCCATTAAGGACCCATTTAAATAGACATGAGTTCATAAATGAGTTTTGGACCCATTTTGACAAAGTTACCTTCCAACAAACATATATAACTTCTTTATATACTCAAGAGGGTTATTAACAACTATTAGATGACGAGTATAATATAATCAAAACACGTACCTCATTATCTATCACATTCAATCGAATTTGATTGATTAACATGTACATTGACCTCAACGATATGTTCCTAAGGCGTCTTCACCTATCTTTATGAGTAATAAACTTCTCATCAACTAGCTCTTGTTGATCACAAAGGGCTTCTCGAACGTGCTCTCTTCTACATTATGAAACGTGACATTACTAGATAGGTTCAACCGATTAACATCCGGTGCCTATTGATCCAACAAATCACAATCAACTTACTTTATCGACTTTGGCTTCTTCCCAGACAATAATAAATGCACTTCTCAGAAATCGAAATCTTGCGCCCAACCAGGGCACACGCGGATATTTTCTTCTGGATCATGGGATCGTGCACATATGTCCATTGCTCTGCGGTTTGAACGAGGACTTTCGATCTTTTCTGGTTGATTTGGTTTCGATCATAAAATAAAACTCAATCATGGTTTGTGAACTCAAAAGAACTCAAGAAACGCAACATCGAAACACTGTGTTAATGGAGAGAAAGTGGCTATTTGGAGGCTGAAGTAGCTTTACATACAATTGTAAACACCCAATAAAGAGACGAAGAAGCTCTACTGGTTATGATTGTCATCTTTTGTTCAGATGTTGATGAATGCGAACATCCGCCTGAGTGGTGCCATGGAAGAAAGAGTGTGAATCGACGAGGTTCCTATGATTGCGTTGAAGGAAGCAAGACAATCAAGTTTTTTCTCATAGGTAAGCAAATTTCCACGTTCTGTCATGAGTTATGAACAAGGACTACCTAAGTTTTTCATAATCTCCAGTATCAGGTTAGCATTTCTGCTCTTCAAATGAGAGTTGCAAATTTCTTATGCTTGCTTTTGGTTATGCTCATAACACTTTGATGAACCAGGCTTTGGAGCAGGCCTGGGGGCACTGCTCTTGCTTCTTTTGTTATGGCTGTTGTACAAGTTCATGAAGAAAAGGAAAGAAATCAAGCTCAAAGAGAGGTACTTTAAACAGAATGGGGGTCTGCTGTTGCAGCAACAGCTGCTTTCGTCTGAGAACAAGATGGACAAGAGCAAATTGTTCGATACCAGGGATTTGGAGAAGGCCACCGACAATGTCAACAAGAACAGAATACTCGGCCAAGGCGGGCAAGGAACCGTCTACAAAGGGATGCTCCCGGATGGAGGAATCATTGCCGTTAAGAAGTCGAAGGCGATCGATAGGGAAAAGTTGAACAGTTCATCAACGAGATTGCCATTCTCTCACAGATCAACCACAGGAATGTGGTTGGGCTACGGGGGTGTTGACTGGAAACAGAGTTGCTGCTCCTAGTGTACGAATTCGTATTGAACGGGACTCTTTTCTAGAATTTACATGACCCGAACGAAGATCTTGTATCGTGGGACACGCGCCTTGGAATTGCTACTGAAGTGGCGGGAGCCTTGTCCTATCTACATTCATCGGCATCAATCCCGATCTATCATCGGGACATCAAGTCCACTAATATTCTCTTGGACGACAAGTACCGCACGAAAGTGGCTGACTTTGGCACTTCCAAATCGGTTACGCTCAATCAGACTCACGTGACTACAAGGGTCCTAGGGACTTTTGGGTACTTAGATCCCGAGTATTTCCAATCAAGTCAGTTTACCGATAAGAGCGATGTGTACAGCTTTGGTGTAGTCCTTGTCAAGCTCTTGACAGGGCAAAAGCCAATCTAATTTCTGCGAGATGACGGAGGACAGAAACCTGGCAAGCTATTTTCTCCTCTCAATGGACGAGAACTGCCTGTTCAACATCGTGGACACTCAGGTTTTGGAGCAAGGCAAGGAAGAAGGGATCATCGCCTTCGCGAACCTTGCAAGACAGTGTCTGAACTTACATGGGAAGATGCGACCATCAATGAAGGAGGTGGCAATTGAACTGGAGCGAATTAGAAAGCTGGAGAACCCTGCCATCAAGCATGGACATACTCAGGAGAAGACTGAGATGAGAACACATTCGGAATGCGCGGTGTCTGCAGACATAATTACATTCTCGGACTTGCAACCACTCATATATAATGGATCAATGGAAATTAGTTCTATCTGGATTTTCCACGTTAATACTTTATGGAGACTATCAGGATTTTGTTGTGTGTAAATGTCAAAGGACGGAAAATAGAAATTTGTTTGTCACACTCATTTTCGAAGGGAAGAAGAAATCAATCCTCAAATATCTGAAAAGAAACTCAGCATAGATTGTGAAATTTATCGCATTCATTGAGGCAATTTGATGTTATATGGCAACAGCAATCACAGAATTACTCATACATGTTCCTAGAGATGCATCAAATAGGAATTAAGGTAGGAGTGAGAGAAGCCATCCGGACAACACCTAGACAAAACTTCCCCATGTTCCCACCGGACATAACTGGGTTCGCATCCAGAAATTGAACAATTTCAGAATCAATATCCAACGTAGGATGTTGTGGCTCTGTCCCTTCTACCTCGATTGCCACTGCTTTCATCGGAGGTCCCTTCCTTCCCTTCCAGTTTAAACATCTTTTTGGAAGTTTCTTCCTTGTCACCTTGCTTTAGAACTCGAGCATAGACAGTGTCAAGCAACCAATTCTCTTCTGTTTCGCCGGAAATGGTCTGCGACTAAAGATCTTTCACCGAAGGTTGTAGTCTTTGGCTTTTAGAGTGAACCAGGTTCTGTGGATATTCGGACATGAAGAGATGGATAATGGCTATGTAGAAAGTAAAACAACTAAATAAAGAACGATATGCAGGAGTAAAGAATTGGTAAGAAAAATTGCAAAGAAAACTGGTAAGTGTTATTGATTATGGATCCTTTACAAAGGTGAATTGGTTTGATAGGAAATACGCTGGATCCATATAACCAAAGGTTTCTTGCACCAAAGTGGTCACACGAGTTTGATCTAGCGAGACAGATTTAGAAGTCACGAAATTGGCTACTTCTGCACAATATCTCTCATCAAAGAGAATGTTTGTGGACTTCCGTGGTAATCTGTACGCGCATGTCCCAGGACACAGATACACAAGATAGCTGTCCTAGGCTCTTTATCTTCTTCAGGTTGTGAAGCTGAACGTCATTTGAGGAAGCGGGAGCCGTGAAGCATCATTGTAGGTACATTCTGGAATTCGTGGGTACCAAGAGCTAAAGAGAAATCATCAGTACGCCTCCAGTGAAGCTTGATTTGTGTAAAATTTGGCTTGAAATGTCATACAGACAATGAAACGTGTATGCAGGTATACAAGGCTAAGAAGTTAGAATGTGTATGATGTAGGTTAATTACATTTCACAGGTATTTGGCTGAAAATATTTTTAGTCTGTGTTGTCGAGAGTCCCATGTTACTCAAACACGGGGTCTCGATGGATTCACATGTCACCTTCTTCACCTAGCAATTTAATCTGGATTTTGATTTTTGGAATACGGCAACTTCCATTAGGAAACAAGAAGCAACTTCACTAGGCCATTTTTGGAATGCTGAATTTCTGAGCAGTGCAACATCTGCTGTATAATGTATGAAATACAGGATCTAATTGCTGATCTAGCACAGATACATTAAAGGACACTGTAGGAATGACGGCAAATGCTCGAACCGCAAAAACGAATGAATAAGGTAGGCAAATGGGTCATAAACTTCCAATGGTGTGATTCTATTCATGCTTTCCAGCATTGGGCTTTGCCTCGGCAATCTTGCTAAAGATTCCTGCATCCAGCTTCTGGTAGTGATTCCGAACCCGTCCAAGGAGCTGGCATGCAAAGCTGTCAACTTGGTCTTCGTATCGCTCATAAAGAACAGGCAAGGTATGCATTTGGCGACAAAACCTTCAAACAAGGAGAACGGAGATTTTCAGCTTTCAAGAATTCAACGCAACACAGCGCAGTTAAGAATAAATCAAGTACTAAACAATTATCCTTTTGCTGTTTCTGCATAGTGGTGATTCAATAAATTGTTTTTGACCTTGAGATGCAGGACAACAATCAATTCATCAAAGCAAGCTTCTTCAAGCGAACGCCGTTACATTGCTGCTACAGAGTGACATCTTGTATCTGCAAATGCCTGCCTCTTTTATCTATTCGATAAGCGAGACTTTTATCAAGCCTGTTTTAACCTTACAACTATCTAGTTCTGTCAAAGTGGAAATCAGGCTTAATGTAATCGTGCCAGAACATATAAACTTGCATTGCAACTACTTCACATAAAGATAAGCCGATTAAACTTTCAGGCTGTCAAATTGCGAAGAGGTCGTGAAATGTTACTCACCCACGTATAAGACTCCCAGAAAATTGCACCAGCTACCTATAGTAGCAGCAGCGTACAAACCGGTGACGACCTGCAAGATTTTCAGATCCGAGCTTGTTATTTTCTTTCTTCTTTTTCTTCTTCCTTGTGAAAAGTGACTAGTTAAATGTAATTTTCACCTCCGAAACACTAAGACGAAGTTCGGTTTCCTTGGGAAAATCAGTATGCGTACCACAAGAAATTGTTTCAAGTCCCCGCTCGAAGCAACATCCTGAAGAAACCCCAAAGCTCTGTTAACCTCAGATCCAACAACCATGCCAGCGTTGACAAATAACTCTTCAGGTAGTTTCAGACGAGGGACTTCTGACGATGACCTGCTCATAGTAAAAGACAGCGACTCATCGAATTTTGACATGGTAAAAACTTTTTGAATCGGATAATCTAACATGATGACAACTTCACTGACCAACTGAAGAAGCCAGAAGCACGCAACCAAACAAACTGAGCAAGCATGCCCAAAACCAGGGCAATGAAGAGAAGTGTCAAGAAATGGTAGTTAAGCCATTCGAAAAGCACCCAGATGGCAGTCGCACTGGCTAAGACGCTGCCGGAGATTTTCTTGTTCCGCCATAGCAACACATCAGCAGCTGCAGTTTTTCGGTTCGGGAGAGTGATTCATTAGCGAGTGCACCAGCTAAATATGCAGGATACAAGGATCAGGAAGCTGCAAATACATTTTCCACCACCCAAAACATGATGAACCGTCTTCTGTCGATTTAAGAGCCTATTAAGGCGAGGAGGCATCGAGTCCGGGTTCTCCTCCTGAAAAAGTGCAGCAGCATTTTGCTTGGGAATGCTCTCCGCTAGTGATCCCAAGATGTTGCTCAAGATATTCTCTGGCATCGTTCCCATTCGCGAAAACAGAAAAGCCCTGTGTCGATTCATGAAATCAGAATATTTTTTTTTCAGCGTTTTAGTGTTGACGCCTTCTGAAGCCGTTGCCAGCAAAGACTTTGAGACCCCTCGTAAGTCTCAAAACATATAGCAGAGGACAACGCAGATCGCATTGCAGCACCATACAGAAACCACGTACTGGTTGAGCAGAGAAACTGGTAGAAAAACAGAGTAGAGATCACGAACCAATAGGCCAAAGCGCTCAACTTTCGCAAGGTACGACGAAATGAGCTGGAACAATCCAACAGAATGAAGGCAAAGCTGAGAAACCCTGAATTCGTTTGAAGAAAGTCTGCGTGCTGAGGACGAATATATCTGACGATGAGCAGGGGACTTCGATGCCCATTTTGAAAATTCCAGCTCGAGGACTAATCTAATATCCAATTCAATGCGCTGAACTACGTGGACTCCTGTTAGTTGGGCTTTGCTATTTGAACGCTCAGGCAAATGAAAACCGTGGGGGATAGAGGCCCAAATCGCCACGTGAAAATGGCATTCATCTTCATCTGTCCATGGACAGAGATTGCAGAGTTATCTGAACGACCAGTCGTTTGAAACCGCTGCAGCCATCATTTTTAGCGCGTGGCAGTCCCCGTTCCAGACATTGTCTTTCAATGGACTAATTACTTCTTACTATTCAATGATTCGAATACGTGGTAATAAATTCATTTGGTTTAACGTTTTTTTAATCATTTTTTGAAATATTTGTAATGCCGGTGCCCATTTTTGGGTATAAATTAGGTCAACAAGTAACACGTGTCAACGCCCACTTGTGCAGAACAGAACTCGTGATTGACCTGCTCAACTAGAGCGGTCAATTTTCGTGGGCCCTAGTTAAGGGTAGGGGCATGCAACCTGATCGGATAGAATCGGGAACCGGACTGGATCGCCCGAAAAATGGGTCTAGTTCCCGATTCTAACGTGAGCAAGTCTAGTTTTCTATTTCAAATTTTTTGAACCTGTTGGAATAGGTCCGGTTCCTTATTCCAAGTGAAGACCCACCCAAGAACCGGATCGATTTTGGTGCCGGTTCTTACCTAAAGTAAAAACAACATAATTTCTCTAAGTTGGTCTAACTCTACCTCGACTCATTTGTTTCTTCTCTATTCTTTGTAACCACTCTCTCTTTTCTTTCAAGCAATACTTTTATGGATGGATGGAGAATGGAGTTCAAAAATTTATTTTGATGAACGGGAAACGGAGTTTTATAATTTATCTTTTACGTTACATATTTGAACTTTCTATTGTTCATAATCGTATGTGTGACTACGTGTTTCGACTTTTCATCGTTTAAAGTTGTACATAACCTCGTATTTTGCGGATAAAGATTTATGTTGGTCATCTTTTACTTTGAGCAGTTTTGTTGCTCATATTGTTTTTTGTAAAAAAATAAAATCAAAAAAAGGAAAAAAAAATTAGTTATTGGGTAGATCCTAAAATCGGATCGAAAAAATAGGGTATGTTCTAGAATCGGTTCTAGAATATAGATTGAAACTCTCCTAATTTAAAATTTTAAGTAATTGGAGTTTTATCATTCGTGAAGGCTCCCCCTGTTTTCTTCCACGGTTAGAATTTGCCAAGCAATACCCACTTGTATAAAAAAAAAAGAAAAAAAAGAAAGGACAAATAGAGTAAAAATAGATTGTGAAATATCAAGAACATACCTTAGTTTCGATCCAACAGCCGCTTATCTGCCTTGGATCGTCGAGATAATAATCATATGTCCATTCGCAGAATCTCACATTAAAAATCCAAATTATCCTCCATGAAAACCCTATTTTTCGGTAGGTATGAGAAGTTCGATTTGGGGATGGACATCTTTTGGACAGAAAATATAGAAATAATTGCTATGAATGTGGAAAATGGTCGTCGAAAATATATGTGTGCGATCATTGGATTAAAGGTAAGTAATTATTGTATTTTCTCAATAAGATAAAACTTGTGGATGTTGACAGTCGATTTCACAATGGGAAATTCACCAAAAAATGTTATAGACTTATTGCAACCGTGCAAATTCGATCCTAAATCTTTTTTTTTTTTTTTTCTGATTAAGTCCTAAACTTTTTAGGCATTCACTAATCATTTAAAATTAAGGAAAATAGTTGGACGTTAGAGAAAAATTGCAAAAAAAGTTTTAAACATATTGGTTGTGGCCAATTCAATTCTAAGCTTTTTAATTATATCAATTTAGTTTGAGAATTTTTGATAATTTATCGATTTAGTTATAAACCTTCCAATTTTGTCATACTCTAAAACCATTTGATATTTGCCAACTTAGTCTTAAATCTTTTAACTAATTTATCAATGTAGTCATTCCATCTAATTTTGATTGAAAATTGCTTGACGTAGACAATTTTTAGATTTTTTTGAATTTTTATTTTTGATTTCTTTATTTTATTTATTTTTCCCTTCGGAAGGCCGGAGAAAATTATCAAAAAAATCTTAAGCTTATTGCAATTGTGTCAATTTAGTCCTATTTTTTTTTTTTTGCCAGTTGAATCCCAAACCTATTGCATTTGTGCCAACTCAATCTATCCGGCCAATTTTGGTTGAAAATCACTAACATGAACGTCATTCGTTCTAAATGACGTGACGAACCGGCATAGATAAATTTTAATATATATTTCAAATATTTATTTTTTTTGTATTTTTTTTTTCTTCGTTCTTTCTTTATTCATTCTCTTCTTCCTCTATCCAGTCATTGGACCTCGGAGACCGCCCGGAGGAGAGGGCCGGCAAAGTCAACCTCACCGGATCTTGCCGTCGTTAGGTGAGGCTCACCCTCGGTTGATCCGGCGAGGGCTAGCCTCGCCTAGCCACTTGTGAGGAAGACCTCACTCGCGGCGGCGAGGTAATTCGCTATTGGCTATTCATTAAAATTTTTAAGACTAAAAATTGATAAATTCTCAAAATTTTTAGGGCTAAATTAACATAATTGAAAGGTTCGTGATTGAATTGGCAAATTATCAAAAGGTATAGGACCAAAATGGCACAATTGAAAGGTTTAAGATTGAATTGCCTCATGCAGTACCACAAGTTTAGGTATTTTTGAACAATTTTCCCAAATATCAATAAAACGAAGCAAATGAAATCGCAGTCTTCAATTATTCGTTTATCCGCGTAATGGCAACAACGGGGAGAGGAGAGAAACAGATAATTAAGGTGATTTGTCTTAATCTAACGAACTTAGGGGGAAAAAATCAGGTCGTTCACAAAGCAAGGGGGATTTCTGATATTTGTTAAGGTTGTTTTGAGGCATCGTGACATGGTTCGTCCATTTCACGAGATTGTCAGCACCTGAGCTGTTGAAAAACAAAACCAGAACCAGAACCAGAACCAGAACGCAAACATCTGAGCAAATTAATCTTTCTTGGAGCAGTTGCAGCATTGCTCCATCTCTATAAGAAGTTCATGCAGGCGGTCAGGTGGAATTCAATTTTCAGAGTATTTGAATCAGTCTACCGTGGAAATAGATAACGATCAAAATGAGCATGGTCGAAGAGAGAGGCGGGGCGAATGGCGAAGAAGACGACTACACGCAGGACGGAACTGTGGATCTCAAAGGCAGACCCGTCCGGAGATCCGAGACCGGGCGATGGAGGGCTAGTTCCTTCATTGTAGGTAATGCATGCGCTTTTTTCTATGATCGTTTACAGGCATCAACAAGAAGAGTTTCGTTTCCTTCCGAAAACCCAAAGATTAGCTTGAGCTGGTAAATTGGTCGAATCTTGCGCCTCAAGAAATCCAAGGGCTTCAAGCTCGATTCCTGAGCAGCGGCATGGCGGAAGCAGTTCTTTACGACTCCCTCGTTCCATGTAGTTTTCCGACTTTGATCGAACCTGCGAGAGCAAACTTAGCCTGATGCAGAGAAGCTTATTCAAAACACGCCTGACCGCGCAATACAAAGCAAAAGAGCAGCTTTTTTAGTTCATATACAGTAGCGGCATCGATTTTACTTCTTCATTTTATATGACCGGGATGCATTAATCTATGTAGCGTACGAGATTTTCGAGAGGATAGCATATTACGGAGTCGCATCGAACCTGGTATTGTACTTGACAAAGAGGCTAAAGGAAGGAACGGTGGAATCCGCCAACAACGTCACAAACTGGGCGGGCATAGTATGGATGACTCCCGTTTTTGGTGCGTATATCGGGGACGTCCATCTCGGCCGGTACCGAACCTTTGTCATCGCCAGCATAATTTACCTCTTGGTAAGAATTTTTCCTCGAATCGGCCCTCCGAAGCTCCAATGCATTTGAGAAACTATACAGACCATGTTACAACACTTCTGGTATATACTATGTTCTTTGTGGCACCACCAGACAATGTTCACAATGGCTACCTTTTGCCAGGGGATGGGCCTGTTAACTCTATCAGTGAGTTTGCCTTCACTGAGTCCTTCCTGTGGCCCCGGAGTGAAAGAAGAAGACTGCAACTTGAAGGCGACGCCCTTCCAAGTCGGCTTCTTCTACTTCGCCCTGTACGTCATTGCACTCGGCAATGGCGGGACTAAGCCCAACATCTCGAGCATGGGCGCAGACCAGTTCGACGATTCCGAGCCCCGGGAGCGGATCCAGAAGGGCTCCTTCTTCAACTGGTGGATGTGCAGCGTCTTCACCGGCGCACTTTTTGCCAACACGGTCATGATGTACATACAGGACAACGTCGGGTGGGATTGGGGCTATGGCCTCCAGACCATCGGGCTTGGGGTCGCGCTGCTGGTGTTCCTGGGAGGCACTCCTTTCTACCGGCACAAGAAGAAAGCGAGGAGCTCCTATGAAAGGTTGGCCCAAGTAGTAGTGGCTGCGGCCAAGAAGTGGAGGGTCCGCGTCCCCGACGATCCGAAGGAGCTCTACGAACTGAGCATGGACAAGTATGCGAGTTCCGGTAGGCTCAGAATCGACCACACACCTATGTTAAGGTTCGTCGTCAATGCTTAGATTATATCAGATCAGTATCTGCAGATTTATCTGTACTATAGGATCGCAATTTTCGTTCTAATTGAGCTGTCGGGGAACTTTGGTGATTGACAGAAACTGCTTGCTTGTTTAGATGTTATGCAATTCGCTGGACATGGCTTTGATTTGAGAAATTTGGTTGTGGAATTCCCAGATTTTTTGATAAGGCCGCGACGAAGACCGGACCTACCTCGCCCTGGACATTGTGTACCGTGACCCAAGTCGAGGAAGCCAAGCAGATCTTCAAGATGGTCCCGATCTTGATCGCCATGTTCGTCCCGAGCGCCATGCTCGGGCAGGTCACGACCCTGTTTGTCAGGCAGGCCTCGACCCTGGACCGCAGCATGGGCCACCACTTCAAGATACCGCCAGCGAGCCTCAAGGCCTCCATACAGGTCGCCATGCTGACAAGCCTGGTCCTCTACGACCGCGTCTTCGTGCCCGTGGTGCGCCGCTACACGAAGCACCCCCGGGGGATCACGATGCTCCAGAGGATGGGGATTGGGCTCTCACTCTTCGTGGTGGTCATGGCCACGAGCAGCCTGACCGAGCGCAGGCGGCTGAGCGTGGCGAAGGAGCGGGGCACGGTCGGCATGCACGATACCGTCCCGCTCTCCGTCTTCGCCCTCCTCCCTCAGTTCATGCTGATGGGGGTCGCCGACGCCTTGCTTGAGGCTGGAAAGCTCGAGTTCTTCTACGACCAGGCCCCGGAGGGCATGAAGAGCTTCGGGACCTCGTACTACACGACCAGCATGGGGATGGGGAACTTCCTCAGCAGCTTCCTCCTCCAAACGGTCTCGACCATCACCAAAAGGAATGGCCAGCCGGGTTGGATCACGAACAACTTGAACCAGTCTCGCTTGGACTATTACTACGCCTTGATGGCCGTCCTCTGCTTCGTCAATCTGGTGTACTACCTCCTGGTGGCCTGGAACTACACCTACAACGTGGACGCAACCGAGTACCGAAAGGAGTTGGCCATGGCAGCCATCGGCAACACGGCGTCCCGAGACAGCCGGGACTAGAACATCTCGGGTTGGACCGTATCGTGCTGTTTTTTGGGTGGTTCTTAAAGTAGTTGGATCCCAAATGCATAGCAGTTGATTTTTGTCTCACTCACGGCATAATTCTGCTAATTTTAGTATTTTAGGGAGTTGTATTATGCTAATTCACTTCTTTGCAAGCTAAGGAGTCAACCCGATTAGCTGCAAAGCGTCAAACATCAAAGTCTGGGTGCATAATCATCATTCAAATGTTTAATCCTTTTTAGTGAAATACACTTCAACGGCTTGTGATCACCTTTGATTAAAGTCGAATGTGTGATTAAACTTGGACTCAATCAAGATGATGCAAAAGTTGAAAACAAGTCAAATTTATTGGAGTTCGTTGAAAACGACTAAAATTTATTGGAATTCAAAGTATCTTATCAAAGCCAAACGAGGAATAAATAATCCATCTAATACATAAACAATTCGGGAAAATTGTCCAAAAAAGTCTTCAACCTATTGCGATTTTGCCAATTCAGGTCTCAAAATTTTTTATTTTATTAATTGAGTAATAAACATTTTCATGTTATGCTTATTAAGCCCATCTAGCCAATTTTGATTGGGAAATCACAAATGTGAATGCCGACCGCCCTATATGGTACGGTCGGCGCTACTACATGAATAATTTTTAATAATTTTTTTTTTTTTCTTCTATTGTCCTTCTTTACTTATTTTTCTTTTTCCTTTTTCCTTTTTTTATTTGTCCCGTTTTCCCTCCACCGGCCATCACTAAGCCTCGTCAATGGCTATCGGAGGTCGTTGATCTCAACTGAGGGTCACCCTCGCCGGCTATGCTACATGTTAAAGGGAGAAAGGATTATGCATCTATCTAGACCAGAGGTAGGTGGGATGTCCTTTAATAGCTGGTATGTTCATGATAAAATGTGGTATAAGAAACATTGGAGAGGCTTAGAGCTTTTTGTGCTCGAACAGTTGATATCTTCCCTATCCATCAGGACAATTTTCGGAAAATTATCCAAAAAGTCCTAGACCTTATCAATTTTGTCAACTGAGTGCATCCAATCAATTTTATCCAAAAATTCTTGAAGTGGATATCAATCGTCCAACACGCATGGTTGGTGACTAACGAGGATAGTTTTTAATAATATTGTAATATTTTTGGAAATTTTATCTTTTTCCAAGTGATCAATTTTGAATTACTAACTTGACTACTAAGTCGCTAAATTGTTAGACTTTTTTAAAGCTAGTATTTCATAGAAGAATATATGAATTAGCATTTCATAATCGGATAAAAAACTGTTGCTGAGTGACTCGGATTAGCAGCTCGCAACTTCAATTAATTCGTAATTTCTGTGGGGAGAAAGTTTGATAACTAATTCGAACCGAACCAGATATATCATATAAAAGCCGACAACTGTGACGAAAATAGATAATTTATCAGGAGAGAGAATAATTTCGAAATGACCAAATAAACGATGGTAAATGTCTCTAATAAGATTTCTGAATCACTATTGCAGTCGAGTCAAGAAGAATCCAAACATAAATTTGTCGACGTGCTCGAGCGAAGTAATTGTAAGTTCGAACTCGATCAGTCGAGTTCTGAGATTATCAAAAAGAATGAATCGAACTCCTGAGATTTCGATTTGTTAGTCGAATATGATCGATCGGTGACGTCACGCGAACGGGGCCACCGGAAAAAAGGGATACCTTTTCCGTTTTAGTGTTGGGCTCTGGCTCTCTCTTGCGGTTGCACTTACAAGAGAAACTGAGGTAGCAGAACCAGAAGATAGCACGCCGGCCATGTCCACCTCCTCCTCCTGGTGTTCATCATCATCGTCGTCGTCGTCAGCTTCTTCACCGATCTCCGCCTCCCCAACGCCCTTCCCATCCACCTCCAAATTCAAGCCCATCCTCACAATCGCACCCCATGCCACCACAACCACCATCCCCAAAATGTCCCTCAAACCTCGCGACTTTCACAATCCTGCCCCCTCAACCTCCCTCCTCCTCCTCCTCCTCCTCCTCCCTCCTCACCGCCTTGACTGCCCTCCTGTTCGGCCCCTCCCTCCCCCGGGCCTCCTGGTCTCCTCCGTCCGCTCCGCTTGGACCGCCGCCTGGCGCGTCATGATGTCGCAGCTCGCCCCCTCCGACCCCTCCGGCCGCTACGCCCGCCCTGCCTCCCGCTTCCGCCTCGCCGGCCCTTTGGCCCCGAGGCCCGGCGGCCTCCACCTCTACGTTGGCCTTCCCTGCCCGTGGGCCCACCGGGCGCTCGTAGTCCGGGCCCTCAAGGGCCTCGAGGAGGCCGTGCCGGTGTCCGTAGCGTCCCCGGGCGCGGACGGCTCGTGGGAGTTCCGGGATCCGCCCGGCCCCGGCCCGGAAGGGGCGACCTGGTCCCGGGCCGGGACAAGGCCAACAAGCGCCGGAACCTGAGGGAGGTGTACCGGCTGAGGAGGGGAGGGTACAGCGGACGTTGCACTGTGCCGATGCTGTGGGATGTGGATCGGAGGGACGTGGCTTGCAATGAGAGTTACGACATCATCAAGGTGTTCAATTCGGGCCTGAACGGGCTGGCCCGAAACCCGGAGGTGGACCTCTCGCCGCCCGAATTGGAGGCAGAGATTGAGGAGTGGAACCGGGTGATCTATCCCGGCGTCAACAACGGAGTGTACAGGTTTGAAAAAGTGCTAGGAAAATAGCGCTCTGGCTTCTCATTCCTACATTTTTGACAGATTGCTAAGAGCGTTTGTTGTGTCATTGTATCGCAACGGCAGGTGCGGATTTGCTCAGAGCCAAGAGGCCTACGACGCGGCAGTGGACGAGTTATTTGGCACCCTGGACAGATTGGAGGATCGGTTGAGCCGGTCGCGGTACCTGTGTGGCGATAGACTGACCCTGGCAGACGTGTGCCTGTTCACGACCTTGGTTCGGTTCGATCTCGCGTACAATGTGCTCTTCAAGTGCACAAAGAAGAAGCTGGTGGAGTATCCCAACCTTCATGGGTACATGCGCGACATTTATCAGGTACTAAATTCGCCATCCCTCGTTTCGGTTTCCAAGTGCGAGACTAGCCATGTTCTGCAGGTTTGTGCGATTCGCTGCCGCCGCACAATTTCCGGTATTGTTGTTCGATTGGAATTCTGAGTGCTTAATCCTAAACCTCTATCATAGGCGGAAGATGTCTAGGTAAATGACATTCGGACATTAGAGAGTTCACTTCAGACATTCTGATCAGGTCTCATCTCCAATTTTAAGATGGCAAATTACTGGTCAGAAATCTCTCTAGGCAGCTAGTAAACATTCTCTAGATGAAGATGCATGCTTCGATAGAGGGATATGAAGGGGTTATGGCGAAAAACTGCGCTTACTCCGGTTTCGTTAATGGAATTGTTAAAGGGCCGCGCAGTGCTATGCGTAGGCAGTTCTGACGCCTCTACTTTTGAAACAGGTGCCAAAAGTGGCGGCGACTTGCGATTTCGATGCGATCATGGATGGTTACTACAGATTTCTTTTTCCTCTAAACCCGGGTAATATCAAGCCAGCCATGCCTGCAGCTTTCGCACACGATGCTTTATTCGAGCCCCACGACAGGGAAAGATTGTCATCACAAAGTAGAGGGACTTTGGTTAACACGTAACACAGACCCCTCCACGGTTAAAACTGCAGATAGATATGACTATAGAACACATTCTGTATTAGAAGCAAATGCTCGAGTATATTTATGTTTCACACCCCTGAGGTCGTTTGAATTGCTTATGCTCTCACAAGACTAATTGGGAAAAAGTAGCTTTCAAAAGAAATGCGTTTCCTACAAAAGCTAAGACAGGTTGCTTAAGGGGCACTCTCACAGTGGCTTCATGAAAGAGCCCTCTACAGCATACTAACATTCACAGTCGTTGCTGGTCCATTGACAGTTCGATGTCCAAACAGACAAAAAGCTTTCCCAGCTCTCCTGTTCAAGCAGTTTTTCACGACATCATTGTGTTCACGACATCATTGTGCGGTCGATCCTCCATCCTCCGTTACTTATTTCAATAGAGCTAAAGATGACATTACATGCGGATTCATTCTGTAATGAGCTTTGTAGGAGCAGGGAGACTACATGAGCAATGATCCATTTAGCAATCCTTTGCATCCCTTCTTCTCGAAAGCCAAACCCAGAAGTTAAAACAGAAACAACCCAACAAAGGACCAAGCGCAGAGCCGGGAGAGTACACAAGAACAGACTATACATCCAAAAAATCATGTACACAAAAAGCGGATAACGCGTCTGAACTTTTGCACTGAAACTCTATCTTACAAAACTTGAGGGCACGACACCAAAATAGAACTGCCCTCCAAACCAGCCATCCTGGCATTAGCACGAGCTTAGTAATCTCGCTTTCTTGACTCCTGCACCACAGAAGACAATGTTTGGAACAGAACGGCCCAAAAGCACAAGAAGTTACTTAGTACATCTTGTGTTTGTCTATCATGAGAAAATAAACATCATAAAGAGGTTACTTAGTGCACAATAATTTCTATGACCCCACCATAAAGTAAACTGAAAGGAGTGCTATGAGACATATATGGACAAAAATCAAGAAAGAGTAGCCTATCCTGCAACATATGTAGCACAGGTAATCATACATCACCATCTCCTTGTCTATAGAAAAGGGAAGTTAGTATATGTTAAACTGAATTTGATGAACAATCGCCAGTTGCTTGGACATGTCTACAAGGCTAAATCTACTATATAACTTTTCAACATATGAGAAACTACTTTAAACACCAACAGTTTATCCATCTACTCTAGGAAAAATGGTAACTAAGAAATAAAAAAGATGAGAATCGCAACGGGACGTCCAAACCGTCTCTTTGGAGAGTACTCCAGGTAGAATAACCAGTGGTACGTAGAACCTTAGTTGTTGCTCGTATTATCACCAGAAATTACATTTTGTATACCTATCTGGGGGCTCTACACTTAGATGTTCCTTTAGGACAAGGAATGCTGATTCTATAGGTGGGGTTTACTCTTTATTAGATCTTCATTATCCTCTGAGAGAGAGAGAGAGAGAGAGAGAGAGAGAGAGACTTACTTTTCGAGTGTTTTACGTTTCGACAGAACTTACTGCCGCATATACACTGGAATGCATTGAGAGAATTATCATGGTCGTCAAACTCAATACCATAATCCTACAAGGGCAAGAAGTATTAGGAGTACAAACAGTAGGCATCAGAATAATCAAATAACACAGGTTTGACAACAAAAGCTCAAAAGAGTAGATCATAACCTCTTGAACCCGTGGGCAACGTCCAAACAAGCAATTTACTGCAATCTTCTGTACTCTCAATAGAGAGACACTAATCTAAAATAGTTTTGCATAGTGCAAACTCTAGACAAAAAATAGTTATGCATGTATATTTGGACAGCATACGCTTCAGGTCTGATTGTTATAATATGTGGACAAGGTAACAAAAAAGGGGACATTCCAGTTTCCTTATACCAGGTTCAATATAGAAATGTCCGTATTTCTTCTTCACTCATTGACCCTTGCAATCATATACAGAGACCAAGACATGCATATATATGTTTGATTTTATCGATGTACGCACAGATGATAAGGCAAATGTCTCAATCAAGCTCTCAAATATGCATTTCAATTACCAAATCATTAGTATCTAGAGCCTTGGGTTGGAGCACTAGAGCACTTAATTCAATAAAACAATCAACATATCACGAGGGAATTATAGAACCTCCAGTTAAGGCTGAAAGATACCAAAAAGGAAAATTTCACTTGATGTCACAGCATGCAAATTAATCAGACTCAGACAAAAACATAAATGGCGTCACATCACTGGGAATTTTAATGATCCATCACATATCTTAAGTTGTAAAAAAGAATAGAACTAATACAGCATATATCAAGTTGTAAAACTGAATAAAATGGTATCATTTTTCTCCTATGCTGAATTTATGGTGAATTTGTTGAAGATTACAGGCTGAAGATTCTGTTTCTCAAAACACAAGCACTAAAAATCATAGAAAATCGTACAATTATATATCTCACTTGTACAACATTCAGACAGGTCAGTCATCCTTCATAGTCCAGTGAAAGCAACACAAAAACAGAATACACACAAACTGTTATCAAAATCAGGTACAACTCAACTGACTCACCCATGTCAGCTCCTCCAAGGCCTGTATTTTTCTAGCAGTAAATAATGCGAGCTGCAAGAAGAGTTTATACAAGATATTATGCTAGACCATCTCCTATAGAATAATAGTTCCCAAAAAAATAATGAAGATTGAGGCTTTTCATACACGATAGTAGTGATGCTTCGGGGTCTCCACCTCAATTGGAATCTCAATTAAATTGGCATCATAACATCTAGCAATATAAACAAGGAAAATCAAAATTGCCACATGTGTATGTATATTTGGTAAAATTCAGAATAAAAATTCATAAATTTACTGCACAACCCATCCTACCCAAGCTTGGAACTTTCGTGACATTTAAAACTGAGACTATGTTAGCTGAGATATAAGTCCTCACATAAAACTAAACCAAAAGAAAAAACAGTACATGCATAATGTGCATGAAGAAATTATGCCTGATTGGAAAAGGCTTAAGAAAATCTATGAAAAGCTCCTCTACCTGAACAAAAATCAAATTCAACAGTAATTAAGGTCAACATACTACAGGTCCACCAAACTTTTTTCCATAATTAGTTAGCAAACCTTTTCCGTAAATCTGTTAAAATCAATCCATTGACAGAGTTATACTGATAATAAGAAAATGGTGTATATAACATGGAATGTATAATTTAAGACATATAATCAATTCATCGTGACTAAACCAATAGGCTCCTGATGATAACAATGATGCAGGAGTTCTGATTGTGGTTTCTATTGGACATCATTATTTTTCCTCTTTTGACAATTGAAGCAGCCTTTTCTTCCAAAGCGACACACCAAGGGAGTGCCAACTTAGTAGGGTGTTTGCTTTTAGTTCAATAAGAGAGGACGAAAAGAAACCATAGAATAAGTGAATCCACCATCATCAGAAACTATGTTGATGGTCACCCGCATGTAAGAGTTATGCATATAACTAATTACTCCGTCCAAGAGACAAGAAGAAAAGGTGAAAACAGGACATATTTCCAAGGCCTCTGATGCTTACAGATAGAATCTCACAATGAGTCCATTACGAGTTAATCCCCATCAGCAAATTAGCTAAGTATTTGAGCTCTTTGACTGTAGGGGGTGAGGCAGTAAAAGATGAACATATTAGCTCTACTAGTAACTAGCCTTCCAGCATCAAGAAATAGAGTGTTCTCTCATATGGCTTCCCTACCAAAATGCAGTTCCAGAAACGAAAAGGTTTAATTTTAATCAAGTTAAACCAAGGAGTCCAAAACCTACAGTACCAATTGGGGAAAAACCACGACTAGCTTTCAGCTGAATTTAAGAATGGGCAGCATAACTCTATAAGGATTGGAATAGGTTCAGTCTAGTCCTCTGATACCCAAAAAATTACCTGAGCAGATTTTCCTTTTCCCTTCCCACCTTCAATGCTTTCCTTTTCCACCACAGATGAAAATATCTCAGAGAGGTTTATAGTTTTCCTTTTCAGACTATGCTTGACAGCGAACTGCCATGAAGTTTGTGAAAGCTCTGGCCAAGAAGAGCTCGGACCTCGAATAAAAATATTTAGAGTTTTTTTGGGTTGTTGTCATCTCTAGGTGTCAATAACCACTCAGAAATTCTGTAACGAGTGGAAACAAATTATGCTTTGGTTCGGCCTAAGGTGTTTTATATGAGTACTAATTAATTTCTTTTGCTGATGCCCGTGATTTGAGAATCATTTTCATGATTTAGATTTCAGTGCCCCGTGTACATGAAAGATTTTGCTGATTAGTGCTTTAAATGTGTTACATCATTCTGTTCAACTAGCCTTCCACTTTAAGTGGGCATTGAATGCCTTTTCTCACGAGCTTGAAGAAGGGGAGAATGCAAGAAATCAGAAAAAGCAGAGCAGAGTAGGGGTTCTGATGTCTACAGTCACTTGGAAACAATATCAGGTTTAATACATGAATCCTACAATAATAAATAAGGAAAGACTTTCCAGGTATGTTAAATTTTTATGCTGTTTTAAGAGATAAACTTGCAACGAAAGTTGCATTCTCAAAGCTTTAGACCAAAAGACTTAAGCTAAAAAAGTGAACTTTCTGTCAGGAGCTACTTTTACGAATTAGGCCATCCAATATTAAGTAATTTCCATCTTATAGGTGGATGCAATAACAATATAAGAGCTCAAAGACCAAAGCAACGTATGAACACTTCCTGTCAAAAGAAACAAATACCTATGGTTGATGAACCTAGCAATGTTTCCATAGGTTCTTGAATCCAGACAAAGGGCTTCATCATCCTTCACACACATGGAGCTCCAATCAGAATCAAGGAGCACCTGATAAGTACGTTGTGCAGTGTCGCCCATCTTTGAATTTCGCTCTTGGATTTCCTTGGTGGTTAATATTTCACCAACGTACTCGCATACAAATGCACCTTTAGGCAGTTCATCCAGTGTCTGCAGACCCCACCCTTTTCCTTCAGGCGTCATAAACACCTGAAAGACAAAATCAGTGGCGAAAAAGTAGAGGCTTAAGCTTGAGGGTTCCAAGTATGAAGTCACTCACTGCAATAGTAAGTGGAACGCTTTTAAGAATGATAATTACGACAAGATCCAAATATGACAGTACAGCTATAATAGGCAAAAGCTTTAGATTAACACGTAAACAATAGTTTACCTGCAATTTATTACTTATGCCCCGCTGCACCACTCGATTGCCGCACTGTTTGCCACAGCCACACTTTCTCCAGCACTCTTTGATAAATTTTCTCTGCAGGTGTCCCTTACACGGTTCTAAAACTTCATTATCTTTTGACTTTTCTAGAGGGCATTCCCGACAGTACAAATGGTGGTTCTTTTTAGGGTCCCGATTGACAGAAATACACTTCTGCAAAAAAGCTTCCTTTACAAGACCTTTTACAGTGTAAATAAACTCACCCCCATTTGCACATGCACAAGCACAGGGTACCGGAGAAGGCAGACAGTCACCATGACAATTTGAACAGCAATTCTCATTTCTGATCTCAGAAAGGGAGAAATTGAGAGAAGCTTTAGAGAAAGCCAGGCTTTGCGGTATGTAGTGAAAGGATGGTGGACACTGATCATCAATCTTGTTAACCCATGGTATTTGTACTCTTTCTTCTCCTTTGGCTATGTCATTAACATCATGGAGAGACCTCAGATCAGTAGGAGTTGACTGACTCTTCGATAAAACCACCAGACTACGCGAATCAGTGTCTCCCGGTTCTTCTGACAGCTTTCTTTCACTTCCAGCAGAATCAACTATGGCAGTGTTTTTGTTCATTTTCAAGTGATCATTACTACCATCAAAAGGCCCAGGCAATCTAGGAATTCGAGGCGAAGCTGCCCCAATTGATCCTTGAACATCAGGACGTCCATTGGGAGCATTATTGGGTACAAAGGAGTTTGGTTTACGGCTTCCAACATTGAGAGTGTCCTGCATAACAGATCTCTGTAAGGTATCAACTGTAGGGTCCACATTGATTGATAGTTCTCTTGATGCATCAGTAGAGTCGCTTCCTAACTCCAGAAAGCATTGGCACATATCTCTCATCAGTTTCGAGACAGAAAAACTGGGGTCAATGATTTTATGGGATTGGAGATATTTATCCTCCATCAACTTTAGAACCGCATCTATACTAGGCATATGAAAGTCTGCTCTTCCACGGGTGGAGTTGCAGCTCAAAGTAATTTTTACCTCTCCCAAAGGCGAGGAGGCAATCTCTAGGTTGGTAGGAGATTCTTCTGCAATGTTAGAAGGCTCACGGTCGTTCCTATACTCACTTGATGTTGTGCAGACAGCTGTGCCTCCTCTTCCACCAATCATCTCCTTCCCAATCGCAGAATCTCCTTTATTGATCGGAGCTACATGTATTAACCAAACAACATCAACAAACACCACTAGAACCCAGGGTTACAATCAGATATTTAATAAGACAGCCCTAATAACAATAAAATGCACAGTAACCGTCAATTCAACAGTTTGCCCTTTCAAAATACCCAACTGAGCAGACAAGGATTAGTCTACTCGATCATATTCTTTATTTTCTCGGCATTTATGGGGAATATAGAGCAACAGTAAATGGAGTCAGATACTTCTCTATTAAAGGCTAGTAAGTTTGAAAATTTATGTTTTTTGCTTTCAGAACGGAATATTCTAAATGCTTTTGTCATATAGATCCATACTTTACCCTGCAGACAGTTTAAGTATGTATAAGGGGCATCCCCTTGCCTCTTTACTCAATAACTTCCTAGTTGAAGTGAGAAGGGAGACTATCCTGACTAAGTGGAATTAGTTGCAAGCTCAGAGAGGCCCAGCCACTTGACATCATAAATAAAAGAACTCTATTTCCCTTAAAAAGAGAGAACCAAAGGCACCAAGTGAATGAAAAACCAGGAACCGTATATACATAAATCTTTGTTAAGTAGTTAGGAGATCCATAAATTAATTGAAAGATATCCAGCTGCTAAAGTCTACTTGACCATATGAGAAGAGGATTCTATTGTCATTGAACATGCATAGACATCACCAGCAGCATTTCCTTCTGCTCAAGAACATGAGAGAGAGAACAAAAAAATGACGGAGGGAACATGGAAGAAGAGATGGAGGATGAAGGCAGAAAGAGATGGGAAGCAGGCAAAGTGTATGAAAAGTCGGAGAATGCAGTTTCTTTTCCTCATCCTCAACAATGATCTAAGTCACCTACAAGCCCCCACTAATCATTGCCTTCCCTCACCCAAGAGAAACAGACAAACCATAGTCATTATGCAGATGAGTCAACAAAACTAAAAGGCCAGTCAAACAAACAAATTATTAAGTAAACATGGACCTGGAAGTATAGTTGCAATAGGAGTTTCATTTAGGGGCTCATCATCACCATATGTCTCATCCTTTGGTTCGTTGCATGGCCTCTCATGTATAAAGCTTCTATCGATAAATTGAGGAGAGAGAGGCCCCTTTCCTTTGTCTATGAGAATTCTGATAGAAGTATCGGAGGACATTACTGAATGTGTTCCACTAACTTTAATAGGAGATAGCTGTGACAGGTTGTTTCTTTCAATTACAGCCAAAGCCATGGGAGAAATGGGTTGTTTTCCCTTGTTCATGTTATTTTGCTGGACTGAAGAAGATTGGATTTCTTGCTGCTCAACCACAGGCTGGAACGAAGTTCCACCTAATTGAGAGTTTTGATTACTAGGAGAAGCTAAGCCCTGAGATTCTTGGTTTCTCAACCTCAGTCTTTTTAACGGGCGTTCAACCTCATGCATTTGTGCTTCTTCCTCCAAGTCATCCTCCTTCAGTGCCAAAAAGAGAAGAACAAAGGTTATTTTAGGGATGGTCAAAAAGTTGTAGTTACAATATGGAGTGGATCACATACATCTGCAGTACTTTTTCGCTTTTGCACCTCAACCTGTACAGCAGATCATAAACAAAGATTAGAAAAACAAGCAGGAAAGAAGAGATGCAAAAGAGAGGGAAACATTGATGAAGTAAATATAGACCCGTTCTACGTAGACTGCACCTTATCATCCTCCTCATCGAATATAGCATCTGCAAGAACTCTATAGTTTTCTTCTTCAATCAGCTCCCATTTTTTGTCGTATACTTTCAGGAGTTTCTTCAGCACTGGCTTCACCTTGTCTTCACTGATTCCGATATCCCTCATTGCCATAAAGGCTGCCTTTACTCTGGGGTTAGGTGCCATAACTCTTCAAGCTCTTGGAAGTAAAGAGGGGCTTACAATTGTTGGAAGAGCCTAGATATCTGAATTGTGAGATAAAAAGCTTCAGAGAGCTCCATATATAATTTCACAGAACACACAACTTCGAGTCAAAAAAGATCATACCAAGAAAAAATCAAAATGCTAGCCTGCAGTGACCTTTTAAAGCCATCAAAAGGTCCATTACCAAGAAGAACATTTAAAAGAAAAATTAAATAACCCAACAACACCAATACTAAGTGAGACCAGAGCATGCATTCCATTAAATGCTTTGCAGAGGAAAAGCTGAAGAATGTGAAGACTCTGATCCCTCATACTATCTTCCATTGCATTCTCATTCTTTCCCAATGCACCACGAGACACAAGGGACAAAGCTCAACCAGTTTAAATACGCAAGTTTCATTTAAGCAATGAAAAATTAACATAAAGAGGTGCCAGAAGATAGGCATTAAAAGACAATGAAATGAAGCATGTTTTGAAAATATTAAATGAATTCCGATGACAATTGTGACAATGTTGACCATTTCTGTAAATTCGTGTGAAAAGGGTATCCCGAGCACACATGGCTTATTGCCATGAGGGTGTTGGGGCAGATTCCTGCATGTTAATGAAAATTCCAAAAGTTGCTTTCGATCTTTTTGCAACACATTAAAGCCGGACAATTTCCACGCTTACCAAGTTACCAACAAATATAACAAGAACCAAAGTTCTACAGTAAATGCAAGGCCAAAAGGGTCAGCAAAAGTACTTTGCATAACAAATCCCCGGAAAAGTGTTGCCTCAAGTTTTTACAGAAATGTAAATGCAGTACCATAACACAGACTTTCCACCCAAAAGATCATCTCAATACAATCGGAAGCCCTCCAAATGACCACGCTTGAGACCGAACGTAGAGCTCAGAAACAGCTACACGCAGCTCGTTAGGCTTTCTCAAGGCAAAAGAGCTCCACCACCGAACAAAACCAGAGAACCCACATTTTCGACTAACCCGCTATCGACTTTCTCGTGCGCATGCGTTCGCCAGACCAGAGAGAGACCAAATGATCGGTAACCACTCTCCTCAAAAGCTCAAATGTACTAAGCAATTACAGCGAAACTAGACCTCTCAGTGGAGACAAGCCAATCCTCGAACGACACGAAACTTTCGGGAGGAACAGCAATCGGTCGTTCGAACAAGCACCATCTCCCATCCCAAATGCAAGCAAAAATCGAAAAGAGAAAGCTACGAGAAGGAGAGAGAGACTGAAGGGCGAGGCTTACCAGTTCAAGCGCAGAGTGGGAGTCTAATAGGGTACCAGCGACAGTCGCCACACTCGCTAAAGAGGACACTGGCATTTTCTTCCCCTTGTCTATATAAAACGCTTCCGAGAGGAAGACGAAGGACTCTGATTGGATTTTCGTTTTTTTCAAGACCTACACAGGGAAAAGGACATTCTTGTCCCTGCTTTAAATTCTCTTCTAATTCCCTGTCCAACTCCCCTCGGCTCAGTTTGGCTCGCAATCCGTGGCTGCAAAGTGCAAACCCCGTTTGGTTGCTGGGGCAGGTTTTTCCGTGGATGATCTGAAAATGCCAGTGAACCGGATCGTCCCGAACCGTGAAATCACACCCGGTTTGGCTTTGAAGATCAAACCGAATCAGAGCGTAAAAATTCGATCCGGCAAAATTAGTAATCGGACCAATTTATTTCACCCGGCTAAATTAAAAAACAATTCATTTTACAATCGGAACCGAAACGAATCAAATTGCAATAATAAGTGCAGTTAAGTTTTCAAATTGCACAAAGCTCGTGGAAGAAGTGCATCGTAGCTTGGACATCAGGGTTCAAATTTGGACAAAGAAACGTGTATGCTCATAACAATAAAAGTTGCAAAGCCAAACATAGTTTAATTGTGACATCCTGAATTTTTCCCCCACATTAGAAATAATTAGAAAATAAAAAAATATCTCTTGATTTGTTCCTTAAGATATTTAAAAACTTATAGAGGAAGTTAAATAGTTCTTAATAAATAAGGAATCTTAAAACTTTTTGAAAAAGCTAATTTTTGGCTTGCCAAGGAACTTATCTTGTGGCTTCTCGAGGAAGTAATTCCAAAACTTCTCGAGGAAGCTATCCGGTAAATTCTCGAGGAAGTTATTTGAAACTTCTTGAGGAAGCTATTACTTGATTTATTTAAGAAATTTTCAAGGAAATTTCGTCTTAGAAAACATGACACGGTAATATTTGTTGAAGTAATATATAAGTCAATTAAGAACATATAAGTTAACGCAAGTCAATTTGCCAATGGATAAGGATCGATGTCGCTTTCAAGTAATTAATGCTATGGCAAGATTAATGTCACATTTAATTATAAAGTCAAGGATTATTTATGAGTTGACACCGTAGAATTTATAAAATATAGATATAATAAATGTAGTTCACATTAGAAACTTGGAGAACAAGTTGGAAAAAGTCAAAACTTGGGGAAAAAGTTTTCAAAAAATAATTTGGGGAATAAGTCGGACAACCACTATAAATAAGGGGAGGTGTTCTCAAAGTTCCAACCATCTCCTCTTTCTCTCCCTTTTCTCTCCTTATCGCCGACTCTTTATCTTTCCCACTTGTCACGCCACCCAATGCCGCCGCCCACCGCACTACCTCACGCCCCCGCCTCTTCCCTCCCGTCTTGTTTTATTCATCGTATAATAAAATAGTCCGGGTACAGTAAATTGGATTACTATATCTAATGCGGTAACGCCCGTTTATTACTTAAACAAAGTATTGCATTAGATTGACATGAATTGTGTGCATTTCATCTACGATAAATATGTTATTGCATCAAGCCACAACGATATTTTCTTGCATTAAAATCATTTGAAGCATGCGCTTGCAAGAATATGTTTGTGCAAATCATCCGAGGGACGACGTATGGCCCGGATAAGCAACGATGGCCCGAATAGGCAAACGTTGCCTTAAAGTCTCAAGGGTTCGTATTATGGGTATATTGAGCCGTCGTTTCCATGGCGATGATTTTGCGAGACGTTTACCGTTTAATAAAGTTAAATCCACAAGTGAGCGTTCTCGGGATACGTCTTCTAATTATGGCTCGGATAGGTAATTATTATGGCTTAGGTAAACAAATATTTATGGCCTGGATAGGCACAAATTGGTGAGCCGGAAATGGCTATTTGATGTGAATTGCATAAATTGATGTGTTCATGACATATGTACAAAAGTTATGTGGTGGACTCCATACATTTGATGATTCAAAATTGAAGATCATGCTTATATTTACAATGGACATGATAGCTTTGTTGAGTATAAAATTGACATTCCCGCTTTAAGCCTAGTAATTTCATTTACTAGGTTGCGTGCTCATTCCTTTATTTTTCGGGAAATTGATAGAACCACCTCAAGCTCCTTTGTTCGGCAAGTCCCTTCCTATGCATTACCCGAGCGATGCTATCGATGTGAAGTATTGAAGATGTGAGTGATAGTAGCCGAGAGAGATGGGGTGTGAGAACGAGAATTTAATCTTCTTCGTATTTTATTTATAAAAAGTAAATGGGAAGCTATATGATAATGTAAGATAGATTGATGCATATATAAAACTATGTGTGTTTATATATAAAGGTTTCTATGTCTGCTAATTCAATACACTCACCGTTAAAAATAAAGGTTGGCAAAAAATAAGAAAAAAAAACGGTTAAGGAAAATTACAAACAGGTTAATAAAGGGAAAGGTCCTGGGGTGGTTACAATAATGAAACATTGAAAAGGATAAAAAAATAATAAAAATATTATCATGTACATAAATAGACATGGGTTTGTGTCGTTTGACATAAAAAAAAAATTGAACTTTCTATTTTAAAAACTATAGTAATAAGACTTGCGAGAGAGTCGTGTGTTTCAAACAATCGTCATCTTCTTTATGTTGATTATCATATCCACGGAACATCGTCGACCTCTCTCCTCTCTCTCCTAGAGTTGGCATTAAATTCTAAGAGAAGGCTCTCAATGATTCTAAAAGCTTGGGAAGTTAAATAAAGAATCCAGGAAAGATTTAAACTCCCGATCTTCAACTCTGTTAGGGTTTGAGTTTTTTTATGGGATAATGACCAACTACCTTCGAAACGATTTGCCAACTCGATTAGTTTGGCCGGAAATCTATCGTGATATTTTTTATTAATATCCTGAAGCCCATTTGGCTCACCGGAGTCCGATAAGCAATAAAAAAAAGATAAAATTTTTAAAAAATATTAAAAATAAAAAAATTAATTAGATTAAAAAAAACTAAACATAATCTAAAGTTAAGATGGAATTTTTTTTTAAAGAGACGGATTGCATAGGCGGCAAGAGTGGGGAATGGCCGGCGGGGTCGCCGATCACGGGCGAGGACCGGCCATCCCCCAACCTCGCCGCTTGTGCAACTCCCGTTTTTAATTTTTTCCAGCATATTTTTAGTTTTCACGATCCACATGAATTGATCTTTTTAAAAAACCATGTTAGATTAAAATTTTAATTATAAATGCCACGTAATTAGTTTGGCTAGAATTTCTTCAATTATGAATGCCACGTGAACTAAAAATGTTTCTTATGTGTAGAAAATCTGCAAAATCTACCGAATGAGATGATTGGGTAGGTTCTAGGATGAGTATTAGAACTTGCAGAGTAGATTTCAAGTTCCCAAAATTCGAAACCGGTAGGTATGCGATAGGTTCCAACGTCTCGGCTGATGCCACAGTGCACCCTCTACATTGTTCGCAAGTTTCCTTATAGAAAGGTATAAGGCACCATACATAATGTTCGATAATTAAAGTACATGCGTATTAAATTATCTATTGTTTTCTCCTTTCCTTGGTGAAATTTCACTTTCAAATGTGAGAATGCCCTCTTTGATCAACACTCTCAAAGCCCACTAAGACAAATCTCCAACTCCATTTCAAACTCCCTTTGTATGTGAAGGGCTTGACTATGTCTACGATAAAATGTTCTGGCTCATGCTCTCCGACACTTTCATGTAAAACTTATGTATTTACTTACTATCATTTTAATATAACGTTACCGCGTGGTCGTCTGGGTTTTAAGTGAGCATTTTACTCTGTCAAATTCATTACTCCTTGCCGCTAATTTCCAAATTCACCTAATGTCGCATAAATTGATCTCTGCTGCTATGATGCTTTAACATGGATGACAAATTAGAAAGTGGGGCGTATTGTCGGAGGTTGTCTTGCAAGAAGTTCAAATAACAATTACAATTTGATTTACAGTGGTCTCAATCCTATGAAGTACCATGGCCCAAAAAAAAAAAAAAACATTACATGAAGTACCAAGAGAGATACTATCTTCTACATATTGTATCCTCTAACGATTAAGACAGATTTTAGATTTTTTTTTTTTTTCAGTGTGTTTGGATTGTCTGGTAATTAGATTTTATTCTTTTCCCTGATTTTTGGGGTAGAAAATAGCTGGGAAATTAATATCTTTAATGACAACTGCAAGACCGCCTCTCCGTTCACCATCCCGACCACTTAGATCGGCCACCCTCGGCAAAACCAGAAAGTATTACTCCATCTACTTCTTTGCTAATGGCGACCATTGCTCTCAGGGTCAAAAAGTAGCTGTTGTGACATTACTGTGGAAATTGATGGTGTCTTGCAATTTAAGTTGATGCAAAATCACTACAGAAATAAGCAAGGAACCATAAAGGATATTACAGATTTACGTGGTTCGATCCCGAGTGTCGGTATCTTCTCCACGGGAAGAGCCAGCAGCAAATCATCCACTAATAAGCGGAGAATTAGAGTTATAATCGCTCATACACTCGAGTGTTTCCCACATCTAGATTAAGCCTAAATCCACGCTGTGCAAAAAAAAACAACTCAATCGAATGTAGAATTCACAGCACAAATCTTCCATGTGTCCGGAGCTTTCTTATGTACGGCCCAAAGAAACGCTCTGCTCTATGCAGCTCAATAAAGGACTTCAATATGTGGCCGAATTAAGAGTCTCGTGTGCAGAAAAAATCTCGAGTATTTATAGATTGATCAATTACTGAAGATCTCCTCCCTTGCGCAACTTGAACAAAGACGTCCACGTTCCATACACAGACTCAAGCTCGAGATATGATTTAAGTGCAGCGGTCATCATCAGTGAAACTTCCGATGGCCCGACCTCCTGTCCAGCTAGATCAGCCACTGACAGCCCCAACCACCAGCACCAGCACATCTCCGCCCCTATCCAGAAGCAAGGCTTCATCTCCAGGTGCCACACTGCTAGTCCTGTTCACGTCCATTGCCATAAGCTTGTCATGCCAGTTCATAAAACATGAGGATCATTATTTCCACAAGATATAGGTGGCTTCCTCTCACAATTTCGGCATGATTAACACAAAGAAGATAGATCAGACTTGTAATAGTTCGTAAGTTTTCCTGCAAAATGTATGGTTCTCTTGTGAAATTCCAAGTCTATCGATAGATTTTGAAGCAGCAGGAGAAAAAAACTCGCATACTGGAAGTCAGAAACAGAGCATCACTAGAAAAAAAAAAAATCCTCACTGGCATGGCAAAGAAATCCCAGCATTGGAATGACCAATAGGCTAAGCGGTGTAAATCTTGTTAGGATTAAAACCCAACGAATAAACAGTTCAGCAAGGAATTTAAAATGACGATGATTCTGTGAACTCACTCTTGCAGACTAGCAGCATATCGGATTCACACCCTATATGAAATTAGCTTGAAAGAACCCGACGAATTCTGTGGTTCAAGAGGGCCATGACCCAACAGAACGATCTCTCTGCCTATGTGTTTTTGAACTTTGCCTCCAGAACCATCCTTAATGATCCACATGTTAATAATTAAATTACCTTGAGCAGTCATATGAGAATAGACAGAAGAGAGAATTACAGTTCAAGTATCGCAGAACAATTTAAAAAAAAACAATTCAAGCAATCAGGAAAACCAAGCAAATTTACGTCATTCCTGAGTGTAGGATTACAAGTGCATCAACATTGCACATCAACCGGATGCCTGGCATTGCAGAAGATAGAAAAGTCCAACCCTCCGTTGAAACATGATAACTTGCGAGCAAGCACAACCACCTTTAAATACATGACTTGCAAAAACATTTTATAAAGAGTCACGCTTGTGACGGTCTAGTCCTCCAACGAGGGCTGCCAGTTACATTCCTACCATGATCAACAGAGTTTTCATTCCAACTAAGAAACATGAATCACTCGGTAATGTACAAAGAAGAATCACTCACAGATGATTCACCAGAACTGCCAGCTTCATTCCCGCCATTATCAAGACTAAGATTTTGCCTTCGTAGTGGTTGATGTTCAACTCAATCAGGGTTTTCAAGCAACACAGGTCAGGTAATATTCCTAGGTTCTCGTAGTTTGCAGCATAGAATTTCCGCAAATATCTTAAAGTTGACTAGCAGTTGATTGTTTAAGGGACGTGCACCCAGAAATATCCAAATTCTGTAAAGATCCTAACCCATCAAGGCCTTGAATTTTAACTAGGTTTGTGCAATTTGCAGCACAGATAGCTGAAAGATGCTTTAAATTTGAAAGGTTTAGTGATTGTCCAAGCGATACCCGAAATATCCAAAACTCATAAAGATTCTAACCCATCAGACCTTGAATTTCAACTAGGTTCATGCAATTTGCATATGGATAGTCAAAGATGCTTCAAATTTGAAAGGTTGAGTGATTGTCTAAGGGATGTGCACCCAGAAATATCCAAATTCCTCAAGAATATAGAGCTATCAAGGCCTCGAATTCCAACTAGGTTCTGGCAGTTTGCAGCTCCGAGTGAATACAGATTCTTTAAATTTGACAAGTCCAGTGACTGTCCAAGAGACGTGCACCCATAAATTGTCAAAGTTTTCAAGGATTCTGATCCGCCAAGGCCTTGAATTTCAACTAGGTTCTCGTAGTTTGCAGCTTCGACCATCTCAAGATTCTTTAAATTTGACAAGTCCAGTGACTATCCAAGAGACGTGTAGCCAGAAATTCTCAAATCCTTCAAGGATTCTGATCCATTGAGGCCTCGAATTTCAACTAGGTTCTTGCAATCTGCAGCACAAAATGTTTGCAAATTTTTTAAATTTGACTGGTCCAATGATTGAGGCATGATGACTATGCAATAAGCATGGTGTGGCATGGAGAAGCCTAGTCTGGAAAATAGTTTCAGGAGAGATGTATTTTGGAATTAGATTTCTATTTTGCATAATAAAGTCATCACAGTTCCTCTGGATTCTCGCGTGTCGTCTAACTAGTATATAAAAAATGGAATGACTCTCTTATTCAATGTGATTAACTAGTGCTCGTTAAGTACTGGTTTAGAACATCTAATCATGTGAATCTTATATGAACCGCACATTTTCAATGGTCGAGATTAAGAAGATATTCTTTTTTTTTTTTAACAAGACTAATGTGTGCCAAACTTCTTGCATTTGATTACCGTTCTATTCATCTCATGAGAATCGTGATGTACACAAATACAAACTCCGAAAGAAAGGGAAAAAAATTGAGATGGGACCGTTAATCCCGTGCTTTTGTGCACGGCAACTTTGCAATTCTCTTGTTAGACATTAGACGCAAGTGTTTTAATGTTAGTAATTAGCATTGTTGGCTGTTCAGGGGCTGGAGGACGAAATCCGGTCAGAGAGGGAGAGGTCAAGCTGGGGAGAGGGAGGATCGGCCAGGGCGAGGGTGGATCCTGCGACGGAGAGGATGGTCTTGAGCTTGTCAATGGCAGATTTGCGAGCGAGGATGACGGGTGAATGCAGTGAGAGCGAAAGGGTCAAAGAGAGCCCTAACGAAAAAGATGGAAAATGATTTCCTTCTTTTAGAAATGGAAATCATTTTTTTCCAAGCTTGGAAGGATATTTTTCATTGACCAGGAAATATTTTCTTTGACCACATATTTTTGGCCCCCAAATCAGCAGAAGCTGTGGAAAATGTTTTTCTAGGAAAACTTTTTCCGTGAAACAAACGAAGTCTAAGCAGAAAATAATATAGGAAAGCTGGAAAAAAAGGAACAAGTAAACTATACGAAATCTTACGCATGTTTGGGTTTAAAAACAAGTCACTTGGTTGAGACTCAAAGTCAATTCCCAACGCTAGAATCCTTATTACCGTAATACACTCCGCAGAATAATGACACAATGGTCGAATAGAAACCCTAGATAAACTATAATGACCAAAAATTAATTAAGGGCATGCTGTTTAGGATTAGGTAAAAATTTTTGGTTTCCTGTCAAATTTAAATATCATCAAAATGAATTCAGAATATCTAACCAAAATTATATGTGATCCATATCTCAGACATTATATGCACATGTGCTGAAATGAAAAATTTTGAAGTTCAAATTTGGGGAATAAGTATTTTTTGTTTCTTGGGATAATTGACTATCACAAGGAGAAAAGAGAGTAGTAAAACATGCTCAAAGAAAGGCACAAATGCTACCAGAGAACACCTCCCAAATCCAGAAGCATATATGAAGCAGAGATGCATGCCAATTTTAATCTTTTTTGTAGTTGAGAAAGCTGAGAGATTTTGAAAACAAGCTACATGATACATGGCGTTTTCTCCAAAGACCATATCTGTTTGCAATTGAAATCTTTTTGTAGTTGCATTGGTGGACAGAAGGAAACCTAAAGCGTCAAAATTTATATACGGCGCTCACTTTGGTGCCAAAATTTTTTTCTGGCTCACTTAAGTACCAAATCGGAAAAAAAAAACGATCACTTAAGTGTCAATGGTGAGAGATTTTGATCAAAAGTTATACGTGGCATTTATATTTAAATAATTTTAGTGCCATGTCATTTATAATTAAGAAATAAGTCCAGGTGGCAATTGTTTTTTTAAAAAAATTAGTTCATGTGGACTCTACGTGGAAATTTTATTAAAAAAGAGTCCACGTGGCAATTTTATTAAAAAAAAGGGAAATTTTCAAAAAGGGCGCCTCAAGTGCCTTCATTTTTTCAAATAAGGGCATGAAATGGACTTTGTTTCAAATAAGAGCTGAAGTCTCTGATTGTGTCAAAGAGGGCCTGAAGTGGTTATGATTGTTTCAAATAAGGGCTTGGCCTCGCCACCGGCCAACCGGTCAAATTTTCGGGCCGATCGAGGGTGTTTTTGTAAAAATATAAATTTAATATCATTTTTTCATTGAATTAAATTAAAACAAAAAAAACATAAACATAAAATTATTTTTTTAAAAAAAAAGGAAAGACAAAGAACAGGCGGGAGGTCAGTCCTCCCGCTTTGTTTTGTTTTTTTATATTTTTTGTTTTTTTCAAAATTTCTTAAAAACAGAAAAATAAAAAATAAAGTAAAATAATAAACGACCAAAATATCCCTAACTAAAATGACTCATGCCCTTTTTTGAGATTGATATAGTGACTTTAGGCCCTTATTTGAAACAATGTGCACTGCGGTAGCCCTTAATTGAAACAAAGTCCACTTCAAGCCCTTATTTGAAAAAATGAGGGCACTTGGGGCCCTTTTTTGAAATTTTTCCTTAAAAAATGTAGTCTTAAACTTAAAAATAAGCTTAAAAAATAAAAATAAAAATAAAAATTTAAAACAAGAAAAAACATAAAAGTGGGTTCCTGGCAACAGCGAGGGCTGAACCCTTTTTGTTTTTAGTTTTCAGCTGAACCTTTTTAGTTTTTAGCTTATTTTTTGGTTTTAAAATTTTTTTTTACTCCTGAATGGGATCCTCCAGTGAACCACGTAGATGCCACGTAAAATTTCCGGCAAAGCTCACTAGAAATAATCGTTTTTCAAAAAAATTGGCATTTAAGTAATCCAAAAAAATTAGCACCAAAGTAAGCGTTGTATATAAATTTTAACACTTCCGGTATACTTTGCTTGCATTAGTTTGAGATGCATGCCAATTTTAATCATATTAGGTGAGGGCCGGTTAAGCCCAGCCCACAGACAAAATCTCTTCTTTTCCAAAAATCGAAGTATTGAATGTAGTTTCAAAACCCGACCACTTGCCAAATAACTAATGTAATATTACTTAGACATTTGTGAGCTAATAAGTCTGCGCCATCCAACTTTAAAGGCTCGTGACTTTCACAAATTATGTCCAAAGCCACACATCAGGATGCTAAAAGTTGACGACAGTTGGCAGCCTTGGCCCTAATTTTAGCTATCTAAGCCCCGATCGAATTTGGAATTGTAAGAGCATCTTTGCTTTTAACAAAAGGGTTTAAAGCATCGCGTGAAGAGAGGACCCACCAATAACGTTTCCTTCTTTACTAAGCCTTGTAAGCCTATGTAAGGCACTTCCTCACCTCAGTCCTAGGCATCCTTCAATCCCCGAATTCTCTCGCTCATAAGAATTCTCTTGAAGAAGCCAGCTGTTGTAGCAAGGTAAAGCCCGAGTGTTGAAAAGGCAAAGCGCCATGAGTTTCCTGGAGAAGAACGGGTTCAAAGCCAAGGGGGTTCGGAAGCCTCGGTATCAGGCCTACGGCAAAATCACCTTCGAAGAAGTTGACGAGGTAAGCAACTTCAGAGCTCCGAATTTAACTGAAAGTATGCTTTACGATACTAAGAGGGCAAAGAAGGAGAAAAGTGTGAGGGCGTACAAGGCCACCACAAGAGACTATAATGGTAACACTGAAGTCCACACCTCAGCATGGGAGGACCAAGATGTTACCCGAGAACGGGGATACGACCACATATCTGCCGTCCAAATCTTAGCCAAATGGCTAGGAAACACAGGTTTGGATATTCCTCTCACCGTTGTTTTGAGGGACAAGCGTTTTCTTGAACCAGAACACCAGATTATGGGAGTTTGGTCTACCAACCTGTATACCGGAGCGGTATATACAGGAATGTTTCTGGATATGCTTATTAGTGCCAGTGACCAAAACAAGCCGTTGTGTTGTGTCATTGATGCGAAAGCTCAGGTAAACATGACAGAGGAAAGTAAGGGCTTAAGCTTGAGCATTAATACCCACTTTACCTGGCTAGAACGACCATATCCCTACACGTCTAGGGATTACAGGTTCAGTGCCGAAAAAGAATCAGAGGGAAAGAACATTTACATAAAACCCAGCACCGTAGATGCCAGAATGATTCCTCAGCCAATTGAAGTCAGCACATCAGAAATAATCCGCGATTTCAATTTCCAGAGAGAAGAACCCCCTTTGATGGCTCAAGAGGCTACCTCTAGCAGGGGAGCATAGACGGTCAAAAACAACAGGCATTATGTTAGGTTTGAGGAATCCTAGGAGCGTTGCAGAATCCTCTAGGGCACACACCTCCAAGAAGGTTCACCACCAGAATCATAGACGAACGACCAGAGTCAGATTCTGATTAAGTAGGGAAAAGCACCGCCGATAGCCCACTTCAGCAGCTGGTTGACTCCTCTCAAACAGCTCGAAGAAGACCGGAGTTTTGACCTTCGACTTCAGTCTCCGATGAAGAAAGCCAACCTCGGCTACCTGAAGGAGCCCAGATATGTTCTTACAGAAATGAACATACAGCCATGGAGGATCACCAACAAGTCGGAAATAACCGACGAACAGATGGAGATTCTACACGATGTCTGGAATGCCGTCAAAGCAGGAACTCAAGACCCAGAATTCAAACATGCTACTTGGAAGATTTTTTGAAGTTTTCCAAAGGGTTTGTTAAATAGATAATTCGTATGCACGTCCAAAAATAGCTACTAATTTCTTCGATATTATCTACATTATAAGGTTGTTATTGTTCCCTACAAGGTGAGGGTGAGGGTGTGGGTGAAGACGCGGGTCTTGATAATGAACTTCTAACTGGTTCTCATGTCGTAATTTTGAGCATACTAGTGCTGAATTTTGGACGTATAGGCAAATTTGGGACTAGAGTGAAAATTGGGGATTTACTAGAAAAAAAAAATTTGGGACAGAATTAGGGGTGGACTTAAAATTTGAGATTTTTTAGGTGATTGGGCCGAAAGTAATAATAAGATGGAAATACACGAATTATCCCTTCGGCGGGTTTGATTGCGTAGGGCACTTTTTGTGACCTGGATATTAGGCATATAGCATATAAAGGCACGTTCACATTATATGAATAATTTTAGACGAAATGACTTTGCTTTGATAAATATTTTTTCATATTTAGATGAACAGTACCATGATGTTTGCAAAATAAAGGTAGAGCACGACCAATCCAATCTCGGTGGCAAGACCTCCATCGAACGACAGCACCACATAGCCGCCATTGGACCCCATCTCGAGAGCTCAACACCCCTCTGCATGCTTGTTGAGCTTCTGGTCATTGCGATCTCAGCAAGCTCGATGGCCATGAACGAGCCTCCGAATCTCGGCGAGCTCAGTGACTCCTCCTCGAAGCGACTTTCCGTCGAGCCTTCTAAAAAGCCGAGCCATGGCCAAGCCTTCTCAAGATCTCAGTCGAGCCCTGGCCGTGCCTTCAGAAAAGCTGCAACAACTACAAGCAACTTGCACAATCACATTCATTCACGCACATGCACAATTCCAGCTTCGCCGTTTTGCTTAAGAAATTGAGGCAGCTATTCTGCGTGTCCGAGATAAAAGGAGAACCTACGATTCGGAGAAGATGCTAAATAAAATAAAAATGAAAGAACTAGAAAATAGAAAAAAAAAACACTAAGAAAAATAAGCAAAATGGTGTCGTTTTGATTAGAGTTGTACACATCAAATCCATGGACATGACACGTAGGACGACGATAATGACCGGACTGCCATGTCAATGATTTTCGGTGGCAATTGGTGGAAAAAATTACACTGAAATTTTGCGTGGATGTATAAGACTACATTGGCAAAAGTAGAAAATTATAAATTGAATTAACATCTCGTATCGTAAGTTTAAAACTGATCGAATGATCTTCTCATTGCAAGCCTGAATCAACCTAGATCGGCTCAAATCAAATTAACTAAATCACGTGAGAGCTGGCTTAAGCCCAGCCCAAGGTCCGAGTCTCTTTCCTCATGGTTTCCAAAAAGCTAATTATCGATTTAGTTTCAAAGCCCAAGGATGCAATGACCAAATGATTAACACAATATTACTTAAAAATGTTAAAATTTCATCCATAAGAAGTGAAGCCATCTAACTTTAACGACTCGTGACATTCAAGAATTTTGTTCAAAACCCCACACCAGGATGCTCACGCCCAACTCGATGCTCAGCCCGCACAAAGTTCTAGTCTTTTGAGCATTTCATTATCAGAGTTAATCAAAGCAGAGGAGGTCATCTTTTGTCATTTTGCTGTCAGACCAGAGGAGGGAAGAAAATGAGAGGAAAAAGCAGCAGCAAATATGAAAGCACCAAAAAGCAAGCAAAGCAAAAGTATTTAGTTCAATTGAAGTGGGGAAAGTAAAAGGAAAATTTCTCAAAAGGAAGTTAGAACAGAGATATAAGAAAGTTCCATCCGTCAAAGCATTCCCTCTCTTCTTTCCGAGTCTCCATCCAAAGCCATGATGAACCTCTTCTCTTTAGCGTCAATGTGAAACGCAACTGGTCCAAAAGACAAAAAGGGGAAAAAGCTTAAAGCACCGACACAACCAGTACGTTCACAGAAACGCCCGCGCGAAAGTTTTGTTTGAGGAGGCTTACTTCCTCTGATTGGAACTTCTGTGCCGCAGGGGCATCATTGGATCGAGAAATCAAGTAAGTTTAATTGTGGGGAACTAATGCTTTGGCAAGAAAATGAAGATGGGTACGTGCTTACTAATTCCTCTGTTTCCGCTCGAAGTTGCTCTGTTTTCGTCAGTTTCGATTTCAATCGAGAATTAGAAGCAGAGTACCCAATTTTCAGAAACTCCCTAAGAAAGGAGAGAAAAGCCAGAGAGCTCCAAGACACGCAAAAACAGGAGCACATGTCAATGGGCTTACCCAAATTCTGATCAATGTCATCTTCCCCTGCAAAACAGGTTACTGAAATTTGATTTTACAGATAGGATAAAATCAACTCTGAAACACCCCATTGTAAGAGATATGATAAATATCTTGAACTGTTCTAAAAACTTGAACTGTTAGATGAATACGTGATTTATTAATGAAATTCTTAACTAGTCTACTTCATTGCAAAAGCCTTAAGACGACTTTGCTGTGCTTTTCGAAACTTTCTATAAATTGCCTATGACGTTTCCCATTATTTTCAATCTCAGTCTCTCTCACCAAACCCCTAGAAAAGTATAGTATTTATGCTCCGTTTGTTTCGTGTGGTTTCAAAAACATTCTTATCGAGTACAAAAGCAACAAATGATACGATGGGAGGTTCTGCGGACATGGAGGTGGGAGGTGTTCTTGTAAGAAGTTCAAATAACAATTACAATTTTCTACTTGTTGTATCCTCTAACATGTAAGACAGATTTTAGATTTTTTTTTTTTTTTGGACAGAGCAACATGAGATAATGAATTGAAAGGTTTTACAGCGTGTTCCGATTGCCTGGTAATTCGATTTTACTTTAGCTTTCCGATTTTATTATAATTTTTAAGTAGTTTGCTCCGACCATTCCATTCTTTATTACTTATACGTGCAATCGTTTCTTTAATGCCGATGATCTTCCATTATTTTTACATTGTTCAACTTCAACTTGGGGGTCACATTATGCTGGGAATGTGTCAAAGGGCGACAAAATGAAAACTGCACCGCCACTTCTCCATCCTCGAAAGGCCGGCGAGTGTTACTCCGTCTACATTTTTGCTTTCAGAACGGCATGTTCTAAATGCTGTCGTCATATAGACCGATACTTTACCCTGCCGACAGTTTAAGTATGTATGAGGGGCACCCCTTGCCTCTTTGCTCGATAACTTCCTAGTTGAAGTGAGAAGGGAGACTATCCTGACTAAGTGGAATTAGTTGCGAGCTGAAAGAGGTACTTCAAATTTCCCTTGAAAAGAGAGAACCAAAAGCACCAATTGAATGAAAAACCAGGGAACCATATATACCTAAATCTTTGTTATGCAGTTAGTAGATCCATAAATTAATTGAAAGATATGGAGCTGCTAAAGTCTACTTAACCATAAAAGAAGAGGATTCTATTGTCATTGAACATGCATAGACATCACCGGCAGCATTTCCTTCTGCTCAAGAACACGAGAGAGAGAACAGAAAATTGATGGAGGGAACATGGTAGAAAGAGATGGAGGATGAAGGGAGAAAGCGATGGGGAGCAGGCAAAGGGTATGAAAAGCCGGAGAATGTATTTTCTTTTCCTCATCCTCAACAATGATGTAACTCACCTACAAGCCCCAGTAATCATTCCCTTCCCTCACCCGAAAGAAACTGACAAACTAGTCATTATGCAGATGAGTCAACAAAACTAAAAGGCCAGTCAAACAAACAAATTATCAAGTAAACATGGACCTGGAAGTGTAGTTGCAATAGGAGTTTCATTTGGGGGCTCATCATCACCATATGTCTCATCCTTTGGTTCGTTGCATGGCCTCTCATGTATAAAGCTTCTATCGTTAAATTGAGGAGAGAGAGGCCCCTTTCCTTTGTCTATGAGAATCCTGATAGAAGCATCGGAAGACATTACTGAACGCGTTCCACTAACTTTAGTAGTAGAAAGCCGTGATAGGTTGTTTCTTTCAATTACAGCCAAAGCATCGGAGGACATTACTGAACGTGTTCCACTAACTTCAGTCTTTTAACGAGCGTTCAACCTCATGCATTTGTGCTTCTTCCTCCAAGTCATCCTCCTTCAGAGCCAAAAAGAGAAGAACAAAGGTTATTTTAGAGATGGTCAAAAAGTTGTAGTTACAATGTGGAGTGGATCACATACATCTGCACTACTTTTTCGCTTTTGCACCTCAACCTGTACAGCAGATCATAAACAAAGATTAGAACAACAAGCAGGAAAGAAGAGGTGCAAAAGAGAGGGAAACATTGATGAGGTAAATATGGACCAGTTCTACGCATACTGCACCTTGTCATCCTCCTCATAGAACATAGCATCTGCAAGAACTCTATAGTTTTCTTCTTCAATCAGCTCTCATTTTTTGTCGTATACTTTCAAGAGTTTCTTCAGCACTGGCTTCACCTTGTTTTCACTGATTCTGATATCCCTCATTGCCATAAAGGCTGCCTTGACTCTGGGGTTAGATGCCATAACTCTTCAAGCTCTTGGAAGTAAAGAGGGCTTACAATTGTTGGAAGAGCTTAGATATCTGAATTGTGAGATAAAAGCTTCAGAGAGCTCCATATATAATTTCACAAAACACACAACTTCGAGTCCAAAAAAATCATACCAAGAAGAAATCAAAATGCTAGCCTGCATTGACCTTTTAAAGGCATCAAAAGGTGCATTACCAAGAAGAACATTTAAAAGAAAAATTAAATAACCCAACAACACAAATACTAAGTGAGACCAGAGCATGCATCCCATAAATGCTTTACAAAGCAAAAGCTGAAGAATGTGAAGACTCTGATCCCTCAAACTATCTTCCATTGCATTCTCATTCTTTCCCAAATGGCCACACTTGAGACCAAGCGTAGAGCTCAGAAACAGCTACACGCAGCTCGTTAAGCTTCCTCAAGGCACAGAGCTTCCACCACCGAACAAAACTAGAGAACCCACATTTTCGACTAACCCGCCATCGACTTTCTCGCGCGCATGCGTTCGCCAGACCCGAGAGAGACCAGATGATCGGCAACCACTCTCCCCAAAAGCTCAAACGTACTATGCAATTACAGCGAAACTAGACCTCTCCAGCAGAGACGAGCCAATCCTTGAACGACGCGAAACTTTTGGAAGGAACATCAATCTGTCGTTCGAACAAGCACCATCTCCCATCCCAAATGCAAGCAACAATCGAAAAGAGAAAGCTACGAGAAGGAGAGAGAGGGATAGATTGAAGGGCGAGGCTTACCAGTTCATGCGCAGAGTGGGAGTCTAATAGGGTACCAACGAAAGTGGCCACTCTCGCTAAAAAGGAGGGAGACGGGAGGACTCTGATTCGATTTCCATTTTTTCAAAGCCTACACCTGGAAAAGGTTAGCCTTGTCCCTGCTTTAAATTGTACAAAGAAACGTGTATGCTCATAACAATAAATGTTGCAAAGCCAAACACAGTTTAATGAAACATGACAATGATAAAAATAATAAGAGTATTATCACGTACATAAACAGACATGAGTTTGTGCCGTTTGACATAAAAAAAGAAAATCTTGAACCTTTTTTTTAAAACCAAAGCAACAAGACTTGCAAGAGGGTGGTGTGCTTCAAACAATGTCATCTTCTTTATGTTGATCATCACATCTCCTCAACCTCTCTCCTAACATGGGCATTAAATTCTCAGAAGGCTCTCAGTGATTTTAAAAGCTTGGAAAGTTAAATAAAGAATCTAAAAAGATTTAAACTCCCTTCAACTCTATTAGGATTTGAGTTTTTTTATGGGAAAATGACCAACTACTTTTGGAACGATCCGCCAACTCGATAAGCTTGGCCGGAAATCCGTCATGACATTTTTTATTATTATTTGACGCCTTGGTGGTGAAATGGTAGACACGCGAGACTCAAAATCTCGTGCTAAAGAGCGTGGACGTTCGTCCGCCCCGCACCCACTCTCCCAATATATGCTTCGATAGGAATCACCATCACCCATATATACAGAACCAATATTATTTGATTCTAAATTTAGAGCAATCCCTATTATACCCTCTTTAGATTCTACTAATTCACCTGCCATTACTTCATCAAGAGCATAAATACAAGCAATGCCGTAGTTCAAGGCAACCTTGTCACTTTTTTTTTCCTTGATGGGAGCAGGGAAGGGACAAAACTCAACATTAAGAAACTTCTTGGGGTTAGTAATGAAAGAAAGAGCCCGGCTTTCATTTCTTAGTTCATATTCATAGTTGGATTGGCGGATTTCTCACAATTGGTGATGCTGCGCATGCAACTACTTTTACATGTCCAACGGATCATATCTACTAAGAAAAAGTATTTCGGATGGAATATAATGAAATAGAGCCACTTTGAGGTTTCGCAAAATCGTTTGTCGTTATGGAAATAGTCCCGAGCTCGTATAAGCTGCTTATAGATAGAGGAGCTCGTGGCATTCTCACCCAATAATTATTCCAATTTTCCCTCCAAACCAATAGAATAGAAGAACAGACTTCTAACTTAGATGTAATGTATTGCTAGTTTGACCTTGCCAGAGGGATAAGAAAGATGGGAGAAGCGGCGCACCTATCTTGCCGGAGTCGAATCAGCAATAAAAAAAAGATAAACGTTCCAAAAAATATTAAAGTAAAATTTTTTTAATGGGATTAAAAAATAAAAAATTAAACATAATCTAAAGTTAAGCTAGAAATTTAAATAATAAAAAAAGAGGCGGATTGCATGAGCGGCAAGAGAGGGGGATGGTCGGCCGGGGTCACCGACCGCACCCCAACCTCGCCGCCTATGCAACCCCATTTTAAATTTTTTTTCCCTTATATTTTTAGTTTTCGCAATCCACATGGAAGTCCACGTGAACTGAAATTTTTATTTAAAAATTAAAATTAGATTAAAATTTTAATTATAAATGCCACGTGAACTAAAAATGTTATGTAGGTTTAGAAAATCTGTAAAATCTGCTGAGTGAGATGATTGGGTAGGTTCCAAGATGAGTATTAGAACTTGCAGAGTAGATTTCAAGTTCTCAAATTTCGGAACTGGTAAGTATACAATGGGTTCCAAGGTTTCGGCTCATAGCACCGTCCACCCTCTGCATTGTGCAAGAACCATATAGAAAGGCACAAGGTACCATATATAATGTTTGACAATTAAAATACATGCGTATTAAAAATTATTTATCATTTTCTCTTTTCCTTCATGAAATTTCATATTCAAATGTGTGAATGTGTTATCGGATATGCGTGAGCAGATTGTGATCAATCACAAATTGATCACAATATTGGGAAATCAATCACAATCACAAATTTATTTTATTCATTGTACATCAATGTATTTTTTCCTTTTTTCTATGTACACTTTGTATTACAAATAGCCGTCCAAATGTAACCTTTAAGGTAGAGCTGAATATACGTAAAACCGCATTCCCCGAATTCTTCTTCTTCTTTAGTTTGTGACATGGTATCGAGCTTTCGATCCGAGAGCCTAAGCTTCCGCAAAATCTTCTTTCGAGTCACCGATTCTTGCCGCTTTACAACTGTTGCTGCAGAATTCTATCCCGCAAAATAGTGATTATAACTCGGGCTAGGAATCAACATTCGAATAAAGCCTACCCTTATTCTACCCATCGACACCATGGCCACAATTCTGCCCACAATAGAAGGGAATCCAAATTCAGGAGAGATTAACCTGGAGGATATCTCACTCACAAAGCAGATTACCCAAGATGCGCAGATGGAAGAATTAGTGCGTGTTCAACCTACACATAATACCCATTGCGGGTTCCAACAATCCATACCGTGGATACCAGTTCGAGGAGCTTACCATCCATGGACATATGGAATGCCTGGCTGATCTATCCGAGGGGCTGCAATGTATAACAATCGGTTCGAAAGAACCGCAATCCTAATGCTAGGATCGTTGGATAGACCTCGGAATCGATTTCTATGGATGCGAGTCGGAATCCTTATTTGGCGTCACATCCCTGGAGTACAATTCTACGGTCACTCGGAGGATCCAAGGAGCTTTGGCTTGGGAGGAAATCCCTACCCGACACCTCAACCCGGGTATGCCCCATTCCCTTATTCGGTCATCACGGGTAGTCCGGGAGCCTGGTGATCCCCCCGTACACAAGGAACCGGGGACGGACCAGAGCTCCGTTTAATTTCATACCAACTCACCGGTCCGAGAATTACTCAACATGGGCACGGGATTTTCGGCGCGCACTCATCACCAAGGACAAGGAAGGTTTCCTCGATGGAATCATTCCAATGCCGGCGGACGAGCGCTTAGCTCGGCTATGGAACAAATGTAATCAACTCGTCGAACATGGATTGGGAATTGCGTAAACACGAGGTAGCAGCTGGATTACCTCCAACGGAGGATTCTCGCACGATGTGGGAAAATATTAAGGAAATGTACGGCAAACTAGATCGGGCGAGAATTTTCGCAATAACACAGCAGCTATTAGAATTACGACGGGGGAACTCGTCAATTAAAGATATATTCAACAAGCTCTCGGCCCTTTGGAATGAGTGGGAGGTCGTTGAAGAAAAGCTCGAAGGACCCGAGGCGACTCTAAAGCAATACAAAGAGATCAAAGAACGGGAGAAGGCAACACGTTTCCTTCTCATTCTTAACGAGGATTACTTACCGTTTCGAACGCAGATCCTCGCGATGGAGCCACCTCCGTCGCTCGACCGTATATACCAACTAGCAATCCAAGAGGAAAGCCGGAGATCCGCTACCTCAAAGCACGAAGGGAGAGGCGAAGGTGTCGTCCTTGGAGCTCGGGCAAACTCGCCACGGAGAGACCCGGGCGAGAACGTACAAAGCGGAAGAGAGAGGACGAGTGTCACGGGTGTCCACGGTGCAAACCCTAGGAGAGCAAACAAAGGCTTGGAGGCTCGCGAATATCGAAGCAAGCGGACGGTGGAGATAACTTCTTTTTATCTTTAGCTGAATCGGACGATTCCCATAGTGCCACGTCAGCACAACAATCGGTCCCGTCCTAACGGCTCAAGCGTTGCCACGTGGATAGGAGGTAGTAATGGCAAAAATAAGGGAAAATTATATTGTGTTTTTTGCGGGCGTCCACACCATACGGTGGAAAATTGCTGGAAATTACGTGGAAAATCGAGTGGCAAGGAAAAAGGGGCCAAAGAATCCAAAGCAAATCAAGTTGCTGGAATTAATCACCAATATCTTATGAGCAGTATCAACAATTGATGAGGGCTCTTAAAATGATGGAGATGGACAACAAAGGAGCTAGTTTTTCGGGTATTTCCTACGGCTTGATGAATTCGATCGCAAGTAGTGCATGGATTATTGACTTAGGAGCTAGTGATCACATTATTTGCGATGATAGCCTTTACTCTATGGTCTATGATAAACATGACTCGTCCACATTTGTGCACCTCCCGAACGGGCCTACCACCACTGTCACAAAAGTTGGAACAGTTGAAGTCGGTCCCCATATAACACTCCGAAATGTCTTATATGTTCCACAATTCACATTCAACGTCATGTCTTTCTCTAGAGCCTGTGAGGATAATTCATGTCATGCTTTCTTCACACATGATAAATGTGTTTTTCGGGACCCTTCGATCGGCAAACCGATGGGCTTGGGTAGAGTTTTCGAGGGACTATATTTTTGGGATGATTTCTCCAAAGAATATGTTATCTCTTATATTCCTTTCGTAAAGCAGCTCATTATGTAATGCCAATAATAAAATTTCGATTCTTCATCAACGTCTCGGACATAGTGCTTCTCACCCATGCCCCCGGTGCAAAGTTTGCCCTCTAGCAAAACAATCTAGAATCCCATTTCCAACCGGTGATACTCATAGCACGAGACATACTCGCTCTTATACATATTGATGTTTGGGGTCCATATCACATTCCAAATCGTGATGGGCAAAATGTTTCCTCACTATTGTAGATGATTTTTCCCGAGCAACGTGGGTATTTCTCATGCAATCCAAGGGCCAAGTGTTCTCTAATTTAAAATTCTTTCTTTCAGCATCTCGCAATCGGTTTAAAAAATCTGTTCAAAAAATTTGAACAGATAATGGAAGAGAGTTCCTTAATCATAACTGTGAGAAGCTTTTCTCCTCTCTAGGAATTTTACATGAGAGCTCATGTACTTACACCCCTCAACAAAATGGTGTCGTCGAAAGAAAACATCGTCATATTCTCGAAGTGGCTCGAGCCCTTAAATTTCAAGCATCTATTCCCGAGACCTTTTGGGGCGATTGTGTAATCACAGCTACTTATTTAATTAATCGCATGCCTACTCGAGTTCTCGATGGTAGAAGTCCTTTCGAGATGCTTTATGGAAAGAAACCCAATACTGTCACCTTAAGGTTTTTGGTTGTCTATGATATCTTTGGAATTGTTGGTCCACGAGATAAATTGAAACCACGGGCTCGTCCTTGCATTTTTATGGGGGATCCCACCCTACAAAAGGGATACCGGTTATATGATCCGTCTTCGGGAGAATTTTTTGTCAGCAGAGATGTTGTCTTCCACGAAGAAGTTTTTCCCTTCCAGGAAATGGAGTCATCAACAGACAAAACAACATCATTCTCACAAAACAGCAATTTCTTATGTGATGAAGCATCAATGTCACCGTTTTATATCAAATGGCCATACCACTACGTGCATCCTGTTACTTGCTTCAAGCGATGTTCCTTCTTCCGATCCGATTGACGCTACCATTTCACCGGCAGAGGAAATTCTCTCATCATTTGAGGGAGAACTCAATCGGGATGAATCGGATCATTCGACGTCCGAAAGCTCTCCTATGAATGCAAATATTCCACCAAGACGATCTGGTCATATGATTTGACCTCCTACTTGGACTAAGGATTACGTGTGTAATTCTTCACATACAAGAGGTATTCCATATCCTATTTCTTCTTATGTATCTTTTGAGAAATTATCTCCGAGCATATGTGTTGCGTCGGTCGCTGTCGGAAGAACGTGAACCCAGCTCATATCATGAGGCCGTTCGTGACTCTCTGTGCGAAGGCCATGGAAGAAGAAATAAAGGCTCTAGTTGAAAACCATACTTGGGAAATGGTACCTCTACCACAACATCGCAAACCCATTGGATGCAAATGGGTATACAAGATTAAGTACCGGGCTGATGGTTACGTTGAGCGATACAAGGCACGCCTCGTAGCCAAAGGTTTCACTCGAAAAGAAGGATTCGATTATCATGAAACCTTCTCCCCGGTAGCCAAGGGACGTCACGGTTCGCTCTTTTTTATCTATCTTGCTCTTCGTGATTGGCAGCTACACCAAATGGATGTTCACAATGCTTTTCTTCATGGTGATCTTGATGAGGAAATTTACATAGAGATTCTCGATGGATTACGGAGACAGGGGGAGTCTAGAGTATGTCGTCTCCGCAAATCCTTATATGGGCTTAAGCAAGCTTCGAGACAAGTGGTATGCAAAATTCACCGCATCTCTTACCAAAGCGGGATTCATGCAATCTAAGCATGACTACGCATTGTTCACATGGAAAAAAGGTACATCACGTATATATCGATAATCTATGTGGATGACATTCTTATCATGGGAAATGATGATCTAGCCATAAAAGGTTTGAAGGAATATCTTCATTCCACTTTTCATATCAAGGATCTTGGACCACCCAAGTACTTCCTTGGTATAGAAATCGCCCGTTCGAATATGGGAATTTCCCGTAGCCAACGGAAATTTATCTCGGAGATTATATCGGAGACGGGTTTATCGGGTTGTAAACCGGCGGTTATCCCAATCGAGCAAAATATCATGTTGACGACGGTGATTATGATAAGGACACATCATCGAACTTAATGATCCATTGCTCGAGGATCCATCCGATTATTAGAGATTGGTTGGAAAAGCGATTTATCTCACGATGACGAGGCCGGATATATGTTTTGCCGTACGGACCTTGAGTCAATTCATGCGAAACCCAAGTAGTCTCATATGAATGCTACCTTGAAGGTTGTAAAATATCTGAAGAAGTCGCAGGGATTGGGTATTCTTCTATCACGAGATTGCAATATGGAAATGACGCTTTACGTGACACTAATTATGCTACATGTCCGATGAGTCGAAGATCAATCATCAGGTTCCGCATCAAGCTGGGACAATCCCTACTTTCGTGGAAAACCAAGAAGCGAGGCCACCGTATCCTTATCGTCGACCGAGGCGGAATGCGGGGCAATGGCAAAGGCGTGTGCGAAATAGTCGGGTTGCGAGGACTACTTCGGGATCTTGGTATCCAAGTTAAGGGACCAACGGTTTTGTTTTGTGACAACGATGCAGCTATCAAGCTTGCGGGAAACCCCGTATTTCATGAAAGGACAAAACATATAGAAGTTGATTGCCATTTTACTCGGGAGAAAATCCAGGAAGGGATAATTAAAGCAAGCTGGAATTAATACAGCAGAACAACCGGCGGATATCTTCACCAAAGCATTGTGCCATAGACAACACGCATACCTTTTGAGCAAGCTTGGTGTCGTGGACATATATAAGCCACCAGCTTGAGGGGGAGCGTTATCGGATATGCGTGAGCAGATTATGATCAATCACAATATTGGGAAATCAATCACAATCACAAATTGATTTTATTCATTGTAAATCAATGTATTTTTTTCCTTTTTTCTATGTACACTTTGTATTACGGATAGCCGTCCAAAAGTAACCTTGAGGCAGAGCTGAATATACGTAAAACTGCATTCCCCGAATTCTTCTTCTTCTTTAGTTTGTGATAGAATGCCCTATTTGATCAACACTTTCAAAACCCATTGAAACAAATTTCCAACTCCATTTCACATTTCCTTTCTATGTGAAGGGCTTCACCATGTCTACGATGATACGTTTTGATTCATGCTCTCAATAGCTTTCATGTGAAACCTATATATTTACTTATTATCGTTTTAATATTACGTCACCGCGTGGTCGGCTGGGTTTTAGGTGAGCATTTTACTCCATCAAATTCATTATTCCTTGCCGTTAATTTCCAAATTCACATAATGTCGCATAAATTGATCTTCGTTGCTATGATGCTTCAACATAGATAACACTTAACAACTGTGGCATATTGTCGGAGGTTGTTTTGTAAGGAGTTCAAATAACAATTACAATTTGATTTACAGGGGTCTCAATCCTATGAAGTACCATGGCCAAAGAACATTACATGTAGTGCCAGGAGAGATACTTGTGAATTCAGTTCTTTGATGGCTAAATTTGAGACGAGTTTTCTTGATTTTCCAAAAACCTTGTTTTATCTATTTATATATAGAGGCCATGTTACTGGATGTCCAACGTCATGGCAATTAACAATTAGTAAAGGCACTAGACCAGACCGTGTGGAAACGTGGGAAGTCATACTCTAGTTCAAGACCTTCTTTCCTTTCTTGGCTTCGCCAATAAGAGGGGATCGTAGGAAGGATAACACCAAGCGAACTGCGCCTGAAGTAGCCATTGTTCCTGTCTCTAAGCATTTCTTAGCCCCATCATAAGGTAAGGTTAGGGTAAATTGTGGTTTTGAATTCACTTCAAACTTTTAAAGTCAAACATTGAGGAGGAGGAAGAGGAGTAATCCAGAATGGTGACATGAAGGCTCGTCAATGTCCCCAGTTTGAAAGCCCTAGTGTTCAGGAAGATGTGTTTGCAAAGTGCAGTTGTCATGAAGACTCGTTAATGTCCCGATGCTTCAGAAATATATTTGTTTTTCCGACTCAATTGTAATGTCAGAATCAAAATGCGGTTCTGACTAAAATTGATTAAAACATTGATCACTAACTGATGTGTCGACAAATTACAATTTGATATATCAGTTAGTAAATCAACAATGGGAACCGGTCTCAACTCAATAGGAGCAAAATGCAGCTGAATTCCGCTAGATGCCCAAATTCATATCAGTTGAAACTCTTTATGAACCACTTCTCCCTCGTAAAAACCTCTCTTTCAACCGCGGTTGCCACCTTCTCAATTCATGTATTCGGCAATAGAAGTTATCGAACTGCTTTGCTAGCCAACAGACTCATGAAACTTCAAACTGAGGACCATGTTCCAGACTCATTTGTCAAACTCATGAAACTCTCTTTCAAGAACCTTCGCTCAGACTCGGTGAGTGCCATTTTGAAGGACGAGTACCGCATGAAAGTATTGCCACCTTCCGGGAACATCTGCAATTACAACATTGAGAACTACTGCATTAATCCACTTAAAATGCAAGAACGCATCTATCAATTATAATGAGGATCGACAAGTTTAAGGCCCCAGCTCATGTCCTCACAATGCCTCACATGGGCTCCATGGACATTGCTCTGCGGCAGGGTGGGTCAAGAGCTGTTCGATTCTCAGGCTTTGCAATTGGTCGGTCACATCAAAGCAACTATGTCTGATATTTAACTCTTTACCAGAATTCATCCAGACCGGAGCAAATTACATGATGTCAACTTCGGCACTAAGACTGGACCGATAACTTAGGAATGTTAACAAATTCAATCTTACAAAGGCAATAATTTAGCATCTCTACCAGTGTGAAAAAGAACAACTCAAATCAAATGCAGAATTCACAACACAAATCCTCCATGTGTCCAGAGCTTTCTTATGTACGACCCAAAGAAACGCTCCACTCTGTGCAGCTCAATAAAGGACTTCAATATGTGGCCGAATTAAGAGTCTCTTGTGCAGAAAAAATCTCGAGTATATAGACTGACCAATTACTGAAGATCTCCTCCCTTACGCGACTTGAACGAAGGCATCCACTTTTCACACACAGGCTCAAGCTCAAGATATAATTTAATAGTGGTCATCACCAGTGAAACTTCTGATAGCCCGACCTCCTGTCCAGCCAGATCCCGCCACTGTCAGCCCCAACCACCGGCACCAGCACATCTCCGCCCCCACCCAGAAGCAAGGCTTCATCTCCAGGTGCCACACTGCGAGTTCTGTTCATGTCCATTACCATAAGCTCATCAGGTCAGTTCATAAAACATGAGGATCATTATTTCCACAAGATATAGGTGGCTTCCTCTCACAATTTCGGCATGATTAAAACAAAGAAAATCGCTCAGACTTGTAATAGTTCATAAGTTCTCTTGAAAAATATATGGTTCTCTTCCGAAATTCCAAAATCCGGCTCTATTTGCAGTTCCTATGAAGACCAAGACTATTCACAGATTTTGAAGCAGCAGGAGACAAAAGCCCCCGTACTGGAAAGTCAGAAACAGAGCACCGCTGGAAAAAAATCCTCACTGGCATGGCAAAGAAATCCCAGCATTGGAATGACCAACAGGCTAAACCTACCCTCGCTTCAAGCAGTGAAGAGAGGATAAGAAAGAAGCACTTCCCAACAACCTAACATAGGAAGAGAAAATGGATGGGGGAGTTCTTACGATAAGATGATCCAGCACCCGAAAAACTAACAGAAAGGGCCCTCATCTTTTAACTGATTTTTTGCATCTTCTGGGTATGACAATGTTGTTCCTTAATCTTACAGGCCAATTTGATTGACCAAAAGGCTCCTGGAACAATCAGTGGTTCAGGGAGTACATTTTGGAATCTGTATTTGCTTTGTTTTATTGAAACTGGATTAGCCAGAATGCTCAGGGAAAATTGTTGTATAATGTTGATGGAAAAGTTTCCTCTTGTTATGATTCTCTTTGGAAATCCAGAATGAACCAGAGGATCAGAAAGTGAATCCATGTATGCATGGTTGTCCGTGGAAAAATTGCAAACGTGAAATTTGGGAATTCTATTCTTCATCAATTGTGCATATAATCCAGTGATCATCCTTACCATTCATCGTGGCCCCCTTCCTCAACAGACAGAAATTTTTGCTGTTGATCAAGAAGATGACTTCCTTTGGCTGCTCCTCGGGGGTTAGGTATATAGGCTAGCCTTGAAACATGGTCCTATGGGTCTGGTGTAAATCTTGTTAGGATTAAAACCCAACGAATAAACAGTTCAGCGAGGAATTTAAAATGACAATGATTCAATGAACTCACTCTTGCAGATTACCAGCATATCGGATTCACACCCCATATGAAATCAGCTTTAAAGAACCCGACGAATTCTGTGGTTCAACAGCGCCATGATCCAGCAGAATGATCTCTCTCCTTTGCCTATGTGTTTTTGCACTTTGCCTCCAGAACCATCCTTAATAATCCACATGTTAATAAGTAAATTGCCATGAGAACTCATATGAGAACAGAGAAAAGAGAGAATTACAGTTCAAATACACCATATCCACATTGCATATAAACCAGTATGCCAGGAATCAAGCAGAAGACAGGAGTTTGACTTGCCGTGTAGAGAAAGAGCACGTAATAAATGACCTGCAAGCAAGCACCACCACCTTCAAATACAGAACTTGCAAAAAAATTATAATCACGAAATTCTAGTTCTCCAAAGAATGCCAAGGATGAAGAATCACGGTTGATGACACATGACAAATTATTTTTTAAAAAGTCACACTAATAGCAGTCTAGTCCTCCAACAAGGGCCGCCAGTTACATTCCTACCATGATCGACAGAGTTTTCATTCCAACTAAGAAACATGAATCACTCGGTAATGTACAAAGAAGAATCACTCACAGATGATTCACCAGGACTGCTAGCTGCATTCCTGCCATTATCAGGGCTAAGATTTTGCCTTCATAATGGTTGATATTCAACTGTATCAGGGTTCTCAAGCACAATAAGTCCGGTAATATTCCCAGGGAAGTGGAACCATAGATGTCCAATATTATCAGTAATTCCAGCTCGTAGAGGCCACCAATTTCAACTCGACTCTTGTAGATGGCAGCATGAAATTCCCTCAATTTCTTTAAAGTAGACATTTCTGGTAATCTTTCAATAGGTGTGCAACCAGAGATATCCAACCTTTCCAATAAATCCAACCTGTCAAGACTATGAAGTTAAAATCAGACTCCAGCAATTTCCAGCAAAGAATTCCTTTGAATAGATTCTCGCAGTTGGCAACATCTAATTCTTTTAGACTCTTTAAACTTGAAAGGTCAAGTATTGAATGGACATGCAGACAGAGACATTCAAACTTACCAGCTTACAATTTGCAACACATGCTACCCTTAGATATTTTGAACTCGAAAGGTCATTGTGCAATGGACATGCATCTGGAGATGTTTAAGCTTTCCAAGGATTCTACCCTGTCAAGATCTCGAATTTCAACTAGATTATCACAGTTTGCAGCATAGAATTCCCTCAGACTCTTCAGACTTGAAAGTCGAGTGATTGTTGAATGGATGTGCACCCACAGACTACCACCATCAACTCCAACACGTCGACGCCATAAAATTCAGTTACTGCAATTCGCAGCCCACAAAACATGATTCAAAATCAAAATGTCCAGTATGCCTGAGATGACTATGGTCGATGGGATTTATTAGAGAGCTGCCCATTCTTTCACCATATCAACATTGCATATCAACCAGCATGCCAGGAATCAAACAGAAGACAGGAGTTTGACTTGCCGTGTAGAGAAAGAACACGTTATAAATGACCTGCAAGCAAGCACAACAACCTTGAAATACAGAAATTGCATAAAAATTATAATCTCAAAATTCTGGTTCATGACACATGACAAATTATTTTTTTAAAAGTCATGCTTATGACAATCTAGTCCTCCAACAAGGGCTGCCAGCTACATTCCTATCATGATCAACAGAGTTTTCATTCCAACTAAGAAACATGAATCACTTGGTAATGTACAAAGAAGAATCACTAACAGATGATCACCAGGACTGCTAGCTTCATTCCTGCCATTATCGAGATAAGATTTTGCCTTCGTAGTGGTTGATGTTCAACTGTACCAGGGTTTTCCAGCACGATAGGTCCGATAATACCCCTAGGGAAGTGTAACCACAGATGTCCAATATTATCGGAAATTCCAGTTCGTTAAGACCACCAATTTCAACTCGACTCTTGCAGATATTTTGAACTTGAAAGGTGATTGTGCAATGGACATGCATCTGGAGATGTTCAAGTTCTCCAAGGATTTTAAACTGTCAATATCTCGAATTTCACCTAGATTATCACAGTTTGCAGCATAGAATTCCCTCAGAATCTTTAAACTTGAGAGGTCTAGTGATTGTTGAATGGATGTGCACCCACAGACTACCACCAACAACTCCAACCTGTCAAAATCAAAATGTCCAGTGATTGTGCAAAGGACATGCACCCTGACTTGCAGCACGGATAGTCCAAAGATGCTTTAAATTTGAAAAGTTTAGTGATTGTCCAAGGGATGTGCAACCAGAAATATCCAAATGCCAGAAAGATTCTAACCCATCAAGGCCTTGAATTTCAACTAGGTTCGTACAATTTACAGCACGGATAGTCGAAAGATGCTTTAAATTTGAAAGGTTTAGTGATTGTCTTAAGGATGAGCAACCAGAAATATCCAGATCCCGTAAAGATGCTAACCCATCCAGGCCACGAATTTCCATTAGGTTCTCCCAACTTAGAACTTGGAGTGACTGCAAATTCTTTAAATTTGTCAAGTCCAGCGATTGTCCAAGAGATGTGCAGCCCGAAATTGTCAAAGTTTTCAAGGATATTAATCCATCCAGGCAATTTGTAAAATGTGATTCCCTCCCACATTCCAAACCTGAAAGGTCTTGAGATTGTCCAGCGGAAGTGGACTCAGAGATATCCGACATCAGTGAGGATATTGATCCACCAAGGCCTTCGATTTCCGCTAAATTTTCGCAACTTCCAGCGATTGTTTCCTGCAGAATCTTTCCTTCAGGCCGAGATACCTTTGCGCTCGTTAACTTGGAAGAATCTGGGAATGCCTCATCAATGTGTAAGCCACTGGATGACTCCGAGGATTCGACCGCCCCAAGCCTACATAACTTAGGGCATTCCACTACGTATAAGGTGGATAAGGACTGTAAACCTTCCAACCCAGTAACTTCTATTAGCTCAAAGCAGAACTCGACATACAATGCAGATAAGCGCTTCAAGCTTGACAAATTCGTCAGCGCCTTCAATTTTCCGCAAACGCTAATCCAAAGCTTTGATAGTCCAACCGGAAGCTCTGGGAGACATTCAAGCCGACTGCAACTAGAAAGAGTGAGTCGGTTGAGAAGGCTCAGTTGGGAAAGTTGTGGCAATGACCGACTCTGGCAGGTTATCCGTAGATCTCTCAAGCCAGAGGGCAGTTCTGGTACTTCTTGAAGATTCTCGCAGTATTGAAAGTTGAGGAGTTGGAGAGAAGAGAGCTTAGAAATGCTTTCTGGTAGTCCTTTCATATTTTCGCATCCCGAAACTGTCAACTCTTGGAGTTTCGCCAGCCTTCCAATGTCACGAGGCAATTCTGTGATGTGGGTCCCACTAATGTTCAATCTCCTCAAATTCTGCAGATTCACGATGCTTTCGGGTAATTCCGCAAGTTTACCACATCCTTCTAGCTGGAGGGCAGAAAGAGATGCTAGATGGCCTATGGAACTAGGGATGCGGGTTAACGATTCACAAAAATCGAGATTAAGAGTCTCGAGCTCCTCCAAAGAACCGATTGATTCAGGTAATCCTTCAATCCCTGAGCCAGATAGGTCCAGCTGAGTTAGCGACACAAGAGAGCCCATAGATTCTGGAATTTTAGCAAGTTGTCCACAATCGCTGGCACTTAGAGTCTCCAACTTCATCAAACAACCTCTCGAAATAGGAATCTCTCGTATAGCAAAGTACGATCTAAGATAAGTTCCGTCAAATTTTCCATTTTACCTATTCCAGCGGGTAGCTTCTCCAATCCAAGACAACCCCGACATTCAAGGAGATGAGTGTCCTAATGTCCCCGATAGAAGGATGAATCTCTTTCAAATTCTCACAATCTTTAAGAAGCAAAATGTCCAAGCTTTTGAAAGCGGACAACTCGGGAGTTCTTCTCAAAGATAGACAACGGGTGAGGTTGAGAACTTTGAGATCCGTTGCCATCTGGAAAGGCAAAAAAAAAAAAACCTCACTGTGATTGGACATGAGCAAATTTTTTCATCAAAAAGCAGATGAGAAATTCAAATTGAAGAAAAGATCTTTCACTAGGCGCCATTGTTTCTTTCAACATAAACGGCTAGTTTAATTACGAAAAGCAATTTTTAAATTTTATAAGTGCAGGATATGAAAAATGTTAGGTCCGAAAACATTTAAATGTCATTGGAAGGATAATTGCGTTAATGTTGTTAGAGTAATAATTTATAACTGTGTTATACGGTGATTTCAATAATCAGCATTTATAATGAACAAATAATACGTGCAACAAGTCAGAGCAATTCATAAATGATTTTTTGTTTCTCTAAGACAAAATTAAATTTAGAATCTTAGTATGTAAATATAACACAAGTCATTGCAGCAGAGTTTCTGTTTCTCCATGAAACTATGAAAGAAGATGGACAAAGACATACAACAAGAATCGCTAAAAAAAAAGACATAATTTTGCTTGGGGGGAAATTGGAAAAAAAAAAACAGACCAAAAATCATTTAGATTAAAAAAATTCAAAATAGGCACAAATACTGTAATTATAATTTTAATAGATAGGAAAGTTTTTTCTAGTATGTCTAATGTTAAGCATGACTCGTTAAGATTTTAAAGGGCACAAGCTTCCAGTATATTTAGGTGTCTATAAATTTGGTGCAATTGGACCTTCTAGAATGTGTAATTATTCACAAGATATATGTCTTCTCTATATCTTACCTTGAGTGGACCCCATCCTCCCCAATCCTCGGAAATCTCACTATACGATAGATCGAGCACGACTAATTTCTTTGGATGAAAGTTGCACTGCGAAATCGACGGACAAAAGCGCCATTCGAGCCATCTTAATTGAGGAAACAAGTTCTGGAAATCTCCACCTTGAAATTCCCACCCCTTATTTGAATGAACCTCAAGTTGGCCAGCTCTTTAAATTGTTCAGCCGTATAACTTCGTTCCCTAAAATACTCGCCAAGACAAAGGGCCTCAATCTTTCTAGTGCCCTGCAACTAGGAAACATCGTGGACTGTTAGCTCTGAATGTTTGATCTTACCACATAAAATATGCCATTGAGTTTTGCGTCTACATTGAGTAATGGTTACATACATATCTCATAGCAATTGAAACAATTTATGAAGCTATAATTTATCACGTGGAATGGGATCATATCGGACAAAAAAATAATACAAACACCGTATTGGTCAAATAAATATATAAAAATATCAATATTATATTAGGCTAATATTTGACAACCTAAATAATACTAAAAGATCGATGAACACGATGACCACCAAAAAATCATTGAACATGCGTTACCAAAGAGAAGAATATAACAAAAGTGTCCATCCTTAAAGATAAAAGAACATATGTTTAGAGGGTTGGCTACATATCTTCAATGATAAGTATAACCAAATGCATGATATTTTTATGGATACTCATTATGAGAAAATATTTTTTCGTTTTTCATATGTAAATGACATTAACAAAAGGACAAACAAATTATCCTAAATGATAAACCATATTTAACAAATAAATGATGTAAATGTACTAAATATGTAGAAATATCTATGGTCATGTGGTGGTCAATACTTGACATATACAATATCCTTAACACATTCATGTAACATGATAGACCATATTTAACACACGACTATATAACTACTAACTAAATATTTACTAAATAAGATGCTCACTAGGAGTTGAACAATTTAGAAATAATTGTAATCACATGATAGCCTATGTTTAACAAATAAATGTCGAAGGGGATTGATATAAAACTTATCGATGGTCGCATACAAAAAATTAAGTATTAGCAAATGCATAGAAAAAAATCCTAAACTATAATAGAAAGTCCATAGAATGAAAAGAACAAATGTGTAGATTGACAACAATCTTTCTGTCTACAAGAAAGAGAAGATAGCCTCACACTCATTCATTAAGATAAAAAAAGAAAACTCTTACCTTCTTGTTGTCAAGCACATCTTCGGCTTCCATATAATTCCACAATCTACTCTACTCCTTGATTGGAATTTCTTGACGAACAATCTCCCTTCCAAGATCTCTTAATTGATCATGCATCGCTAGCTTTCCGTATTCGTCAATTTTAATTAGGGACAAAAGACATAATACTTCGATCCCCTTCACCGGAAAAAAATCACAGGCATCCCACATATAAATCGGACTTTGTTTATGCTGTCCAATAAAAAAACATGCAATATCCAGAAATATCTGTTTGTCCTCACGATCTAACTCATCGTAACTTATCTTCAACGTCTCTTGCACTTTCTTGTCGGGCACCTTCTTTAATTTGTCTAACGTACCTTTCCATACTTCTGTTCTCTTTCCACATAAAAACGAACCTATAACTTCGAGCGCTAAGGGAAGTCCCCCAAGTAGTCGATACAACATCACTAGAGATAACCTCATAATCATTCTCGAGGAGAATCCTTTCGAAAAGCATGTCTACTGAATAAAATCAGCGATTGAGCCGAAGGCAACTCTTTGAGTTGGTAGATGTGGCTTGCCCTAGCCTCATCAAGAATTCTCTTGTTTCTAGTTGTTATGATGACTATACTACCAGCTTCAAACCAACTACTGTCTCCGGCCAAAGCATTCAAGTGAGTATGATCATCCACATCATCAAGGATGATAAGGACTTTCTTACTTGTAAATCGAGACCTTATGACACCGATTCCCTCCTCGAAATTACACACATCATATGGACTTCTTAGAATATCGCGAATGAGTTGCTTTTGCAGGCATTCAATACCCTTGCGTGCACATGTTTCTCGAATATTTGTCAAGAAGCTACGATGTTCGAAATGACTAAAGAGATTGTTGTACAGGACTTTTGCCGAGTTGTCTTACCGATGCCGCCCATTCCACGGATTCCGATAATTGCTGTATTTGTAAATTTAGCATCTATCAAGCTCATAATCTCTTCCACACGATCATCAACTCCAACCAACTCTTTCGGAAGAGTTAGCTGAAATTTTCTTTTTAATTCGTTCATAACTTTCCCCACAACAATCTTAACTAGTGCTCCTTCATGCCTATCAAATAACATAAAATTTTGAGCATAGGATGGCAAATATTTTAAATCCATTTTGAAAAAAGATTTATTTATGAAATATTAAACAATATATTGGTGGAGAATAATGTACCCGTTATTTATTTTCTTCGATTCCCAGCCTTTCAAGGAACTGACTTCTTTGAGGGCTTCTTCCCATTCCTTCACAACGTTTTCGTCCAGATTCGCTTTGTGTGCATTGATAGCATCTCCCAATCTCCCTGTAAGATGTCGCAACTGCGAGGGTTCCACTTTGTAAAATATGGGCAACACTATTTGCCCTCCGCTCTTCTTGCACTTCAGCATCTGAGCCAGTTCGCGAAGGCACCACTTGCTGGAAGAGTAGTCCTCTGAGATAATCGGGATCGAGATCTTGGACTGCGTAATACTGCAGAGAAGCTCCGGACCAATCTCCTCACCCACACGGAGCTCGTTGTCGTCCCTGAATACGTGAATTCCTGCATCGACAAGGCTAGTGTAGAGATAATCGGTGAAGCCTTCGCGGGTGTCCTTTCCTCTAAAGCTCAAGAACACTTCGTAATTATTTCCTTTCGTCTTTTGGGTTCCGGCTTCATAGTCACCGGCACAAGGAGAGGTTGACGAGGAAGACGCCCTGTACGTCTGATCTTCCGAAGGAGTGGGTTCTTCTCTTTCCATCTCGAGAGAATTGGTCGAGCAGATGCTACAAAGCCAGTAAAAGAAATTGAGGAAGACGCCCACCGTATCGGATCTTCTTGGCTCCGCGTTCAAAATTCACCTAAAAGGGCGGTAAAAGAGATTGATGGGAGCAGAGCCTCAAAAGAAAGCAGGAAACAGAGAGGAGAAGTATGGAATCCCAGATCTGGGAATTGCAGAAATGTCTCTCAGAACTCAAAGCAGGAAACAGAGGAGGAGGAGAAGGGAAAGGAGTCATGGATTACCTATGGAGTGCTCAAACAACACGGTGGTCCACCCACTGCTGTGATCTCCAGAGATACTCAGCCTTGGACGTTGGAGTAACTACACGCAACACTCTCTGTTGGGCGTGCTTGAACGATGCTGAGCTCTTGCCGTCCAACGATTCAAGACTCTTCACGCTAAATCGAACCGCTGCGACGGATGGTGATCGGAAAGGAGAATTAGCAGCATAACGCGGAAGGTGCTTCTTGACTTGACTTAGACTTGCTTTTTCTGTTGATAAAGAAAGATAAGAGAGCAAAAATTTGTGCAGATGCTCCTAGTCCTGGCTGTAACGCACATGAGCCAACGACAAAAACTTATCAATCGGCGGATTATATGATTTTTTTTTGTTTTTTTGTTTTCCGCATCAACGTGGCTTTTTAAATAATATTCGAATCCCGAACGACATCCGAAACTGATCGAGCGACTTTTGTTGAGAAGACTCGGTCAACGTGCTCCCCCGACCCACTAGAGGCAATTGGAGTTCATGATTGAGATGGGCCGAGGATGTACTGATTCGACCGCGTAGATTGCTGGATAAACCATCTAAACAAGAAGAGTCCACAGTGGTGATATAGGCTAAAATTGTCGTGGTGGACTGGCAAATTTGCACGCAAACACGGTCGCAATTTTGCTGAATGAAAACGATGTTATACTTAATAACTGCAAAGTTTCTTCCATTGAGAAGAAGTAGATGTACTGGCAGTTGTTTGCTTTAATTTCTAGACTAACTCGGTAAAATAAAATAGAGACGTTTAAACTTACTTGTGCTAACAGTGAAGAAAAGCCGGAACCACATAGGAAAGTACACATCAATACGTGCTTGCTGATTCCTCTGTTTTCAATTAAAGTTTGCTCTGTTTTTCATCACTTCCCATTTCAATCCGCGTCCCCTTCATCAACTTTTCCCACGTCAATAAAGGCCATCGAGCAACAATTCCAGTTATTGAAAAAGAGAGAAACACGCCCAACTCGATACTCTCAGCCCGCACAAAGTTCTCAGTCTTCTTTTGAGCGTTTTCATTATCGAGTTAATCAAAGCACAGGAGATCATCTTTTGTCATTTCATTTGTCGGACAGAGGAGGGAAGAAAATGAGAGGAAAAAGAAGCAGCAAATACGAAACCCTTCTTTTTAGCGTCAATGTGAAACGCATTGGTCCAAAAGAAAAACCAAGTATGTTCGTAGAAACGCCCGCGTGAAAGTTTTGTTCGAGAAGGCTCATTTCCCTCCGATTGGATCGAGAAACCGAGTAAGTCTAACAGTAGGTAGCTGTTTGGGAGTGTACAATGAGATGCTCGGCAAGAAAATGAAGATGAGGAGCCGTTCGGGTCATACGTCAAAGAATGCCGGAACAAATAGGAAAGTCCGTACACATCGGTACTTGGGAGTGTTATCCATCGAGCGTGGAAATTATAAAAATAAAATATTTATCGAATCGATATGCGATTTTGCTAGTAAAGAGATTGAGGTGAAGACGCTAATCTCACAATTGTGGATTTCGATTGCTGCGCTTTATAAAGAGAAATAGCAAATATCAAATAAAAGGGAGTTGAAGATAGAATTGACAAAAAAAAAATTGATAGTGTTAAAAATATGATTTGAATAAAAATTTTAATCTAATTATTTTTTTGGGTCATATTTTAATCGAAATTGACGACGTGTAGGAAATTAACAAAAGAAGAGTTTGAAGATTCAATTCAATCAGAGAACTTCACCAAAAAAGGAAAAATAAATCAATTAGATTTTTTTTTACAAAAAAACCCAAAAGAAAGTCGTGCGATGCGAGTATGCTGCAAAGAAGAGTTGTTCGCAAAAATGTTCCTTTCAGGTGGGGGAGCGGAGACCACACAATTCAATTCCAAGTGGAGATCAGCATGCACGTGGCGATTCCTGAATGGGCAACGTGTGCAAACACAAATAGGACAGTACGGTGGACCTAGGTCCCACGGAGGTTCAGCGTGGCCTAATGTTGGGGTCCACCTATATGGTAGTCGTACTGCCATTTGCAGCCTGAGGTAGACAGAAGGCAAAGTTTGAGTCAATAATTTACTCCGAAATGAAAATTATATCCCATGAATTTGACATTGGATTTACTTTCTCATTTTATTCTATTTTCTTTTGTTTTTTCAATTATTTTTTACGATTTTCTTTCGGGGTCAGGAATACTACCCAAGTCCTTTCATAAGATCCAAGAGGAGCATACATATCTCTGAAGGCCCTTATCATCATTGAGCCAAACCATAAAAATGTCCTTAGGTGTCTCACTGTCGGCAAATTTTCAAAATTCTCGAGGTCCTCCGTCTCCATGAATTCGCATAACTCTTTTCTCCCTTCTCTCTCTTTGCGTCTGTCTTCTCGAGACTTCTCTCTGCTCACTCACTCTCTCTCAAATTGCTCTCCACTCCCACCGAAAGAAGATGAAAGAAGGCGTAATTTAATTAATGAAAATCTTAATTAGTCTACTCCATTGAAAAAGCCTTAAAAATGACTTCGCCGTGCTTTTGTAAACTTTCTGTAAATTGATTGTGACGTTTACCATTATTTTCAATCTCGGTCTCACTCACCAAACCACTCGAAAAATATAATATTTAAGCGTCGTTAGCTTCGTGGGGTTGCAGAAATATTCTTACCGAGTGCAAAAGCAACGAATGATACAATGGGAGGTTCTCTGGACATGGAGGTGGGAGGTGGACTCATAAGAAGTTCAAATAACAATTACAATTTTCTACTTATCGTATCCTCTAACATGTAAGATAGATTTTATATTTTTCATTTGTTTTTTTCTTTTCTTTTTTGGACAGAACAACATGAGATAATGAATTGAAAGGTTTTACCGTGTGTTTCGATTGTCCGGTAATTTGATTTTACTTTTGCTTTCTGACTTTATTATAATTTTTAAGCGTTTGCTCCGACAATTCCATTTTGCAATCATTTCTTTAATGCCGATGATCTTTCATTATTTTTACAGTGTTCAACTTGAACTTGGGGGTCGCATGACATTGGGAATGTGTCAATAGGTGGCAAAATGACAACTGCATCGCCGCTTCTCCATCCACGAAAGGCCGGCGAGTGTTACTCCATCTTCATTTTTGCTTTCTGAACGGCATATTCTAAATGCTTTTGTCATATTGATCAATACTTTACCCTGCAGACAATTTAAGTATGTATGACGGGCACCCCCTTGCCTCCTTGCTCAATAACTTCCTAGTTGAAGTGACAGGGAAGACTATCCTGACTTAGTGGAATTAGTTGCGAGCTGAAAGCGGAACAGCCAAATTTCCCTTGAAAAGAGAGAACCAAAAGCACCAAGTGAATGAAAAACCAGAAACCGTATATACGTAAATCTTCGTTAAGTAGTTAGTAGATCCATAAATTAATTGAAAGATATCGAGTTGCTAAAGTCTACTTAACCATTTTGTCATTGAACATGCATAGGCATCGCCGGCAGCATTTCCTTCTGCTCAAGAACACGAGAGAGGAAACAGAAAAATGATGGAGGGAACATGGAAGAAAGAGATGGAGGATGAAGGGACAAAGCGATGGGGAGCAGGCAAAGGATATGAAAAGCCGGAGAATGTAGTTTCTTTTCCTCATCCTCAACAATGATGTAACTCACCTACAAGCCCCAGTAATCATTCCCTTCCCTCACCCGAAAGAAACTGACAAACTATAGTCATTATGCAGATGAGTCAACAAAACTAAAAGGCCAGTCAAACAAACAAATTATCAAGTAAACGTGGACCTGGAAGTGTAGTTGCAATAGGAGTTTCATTTGGGGGCTCATCATCACCATATATCTCATCCTTTGGTTCGTTGCATGGCCTCTCATGTATAAAGCTTCTATCGTTAAATTGAGGAGAGAGAGGCCCCTTTCCTTTGTCTATGAGAATCCTGATAGAAGCATCGGAGGACATTACTGAACGCGTTCCACTAACTTTAGTAGTAGATAGCCGTGATAGGTTGTTTCTTTCAATTACAGCCAAAGCATCGGAGGACATTACTGAACGTGTTCCACTAACTTCAGTCTTTTTAACGAGCGTTCAACCTCATGCATTTGTGCTTCTTCCTCCAAGTCATCCTCCTTCAGAGCCAAAAAGAGAAGAACAAAGGTTATTTTAGAGATGGTCAAAAAGTTGAAGTTACAATGTGGAGTGGATCACATACATCTGCACAACTTTTTCGCTTTTGCACCTCAACCTGTACAGCAGATCATAAACAAAGATTAGAACAACAAGCAGGAAAGAAGAGGTGCAAAAGAGAGGGAAACATTGATGAGGTAAATATAGACCAGTTCTACGCATACTGCACCTTATCATCCTCCTCATTGAATATAGCATCTGCAAGAATTCTATAGTTTTCTTCTTCAATCAGCTCCCATTTTGTGTCGTATACTTTCAGGAGTTTCTTCAGCACTGGCTTCACCTTGTCTTCACTGATTCCGATATCCCTCATTGCCATAAAGGCTGCCTTACTCTCGGGTTATGTGCCATAACTCTTCAAGCTCTTGGAAGTAAAGAGGGCTTACAATTGTTGGGAGAGCCTAGATTTTCTGAATTGTGAGATACAGGCTTCAGAGAGCTCCATATATAATTTCACAAAACACACAACTCCGAGTCAAAAAAGATCATACCAAGAAGAAATCAAAATGCTAGCCTGCAGTGACCTTCTAAAGGCATCAAAAGGTGCGTTACCAAGAAGAACACTTCAAAGAAAAATTAAATAACCCAACAACACAAATACTAAGTGAGACCAGAGCATGCATCCCATAAATGCTTTACAAAGCAAAAGCTGAAGAATGTGAAGACTATGATCCCTCAAACTATCTTCCATTGCATTCTCATTCTTTCCCAAATGGCCACACTTGAGACCAAGCGTAGAGCTCAGAAACTGCTACACGCAGCTCGTTAAGCTTCCTCAAGGCACAGAGCTTCCACCACCGAACAAAACCAGAGAACCCACATTTTCGACTAACTCGCCATCGACTTTCTCGGCGCATGCGTTCGCCAGACCCGAGAGAGACCAAACGATCGGCAACCACTCTCCCCAAAAGCTCAAACGTACTAAGCAATTACAGCGAAACTAGACCTCTCCAGCAGAGACGAGCCAATCCTCGAACGACACTAAACTTTCGGAAGGAACAGCAATCGGTCGTTCGAACAAGCACCATCTCCCATCCCAAATGCAAGCAAAAATCGAAAAGAGAAAGCTACGAGAAGGAGAGAGAGGGATAGATTGAAGGGCGAGGCTTACCAGTTCATGCGCAGAGTTGGAGTCTAATAGGGTACCAACGATAGTGGCCACACTCGCTAAAAAGGACACTGACATTTTCTTCCCCTTGTCTCTATAAAACGCTTCCGAGAGGAAGACGAAGGACTCTGATTGGATTTCGGTTTTTTCAAAACCTACACCAGGAAAAGGGTAGTCTTGTCCCTGCTTTAAATTCTCTTCCAATTCCCAGTCCAACTCTCCTCGGCTCTGTTTGGCTCGCAATCCGGTGCTGCAAACCCTGTTTGGTCGCTGGGGCAGGTTTTTCCGTGAATGGTCTGAAAATGTCAGTGAACCAGATGGTCCCGAACCGTGAAATCACACCCGGTTTGGCTTTGAAGATCAAACCGAATCAGAGCGTAAAAATTCGATTCCGGCAAAATTAGAAATCGGACTAATTGATTTCGTCCGGCCAAATTAAAAAACAATTCATTTTACAATCAAAACTGAAACATATGAAATTGCAGCAATAAGTGCAGTTAAGTTTTCAAATCGCACAAAGGGAAAACATTTAAGTTCGCTAAAGTTTTCAAACAAAGCTCGTGGAAGAAGTGCATCATGGTTTGGACATCAGGGTTCAATTTGTACAAAGAAATGTGTATGCTCATAACAACAAATGTTGCAAAGCCAAATACAGTTTAATGAAACATGAAAATGATAAAAATAATAAGAGTATTATCACGTACATAAACAGACATGGGTTTGTGCCGTTTGACATAAAAAAAGAAAATCTTGAACCTCTTTTTTTTTTAAACTAAAGCAACAAGACTTGCAAGAGGGTGGTGTCCTTCAAACAATCACCATCTTCTTTATGTTGGTCATCACATCTCCTCGACCTCTCTCCTAAAGTGGGCATTAAATTCTTGGAAGGCTCTCGATGGTTCTAAAAGCTTGGGAAGTTAAATAAAGAATCTAGAAAGATTTAAACTCTCTTCAACTCTATTAGGATTTGAGTTTTTTATGGGATAATGACCAACTACTTTTGGAACGATCCGCCAACTCGATCCGCTTGGCCGGAAATCCGTCATGGCATTTTTTATTATTATTTGATGCCTTGGTGGTGAAATGATAGACACGCGAGACTCAAAATCTCATGCTAAAGAGCGTGGAGGTTCAAGCCCTCTTCAAGGTATAATATTGAGAATACTCATTGAATTGGAATAAGTTTGGTAGCGGATAATAAAATCTTGGTGATTTTCTCTATCTAATGAATGGAGAGTCCGCTTTGAAGTCGTCCGCCTTACACCCACTCTCCTAGTATATGCTTCAATAGGAATCACCGTCACCCATTAATACAGCACCAACATTATTTTATTCCAAATTCAGAGCAATCCCTATTATGCCCTCTTCGATTCTACTAATTCACCTGCCATTACTTCATCAAGATCATAAATATGAGCAATGCGGTAGTTCAGGGCAACCTCGTCACTTTTTTTTTTCTTTGATGAGAGCGGGGAAGGGATATAAGTCAGCATTAAGAAACTTTTTGGGGTTAGCAATGAAAGAAAGAGCCAGACTTTCATTTCTTCATTCATGTTCATAGTTGGATTGGCGGATTTCTCATAGTTGGTGTTGCCGCGCATGCAACTATTTTTACATGTCCAACAGATCACATCTACTAAGAAAAAGTATTTCGGATGGAATATAATGAAATAGACCCACTTTGAGGTTTCGCGAAATCATTCGTCGTTATGGTAATAGTCCCGAGCTCGTATAAGCTGCTTATAGATAGAGGAGCTCGATGCATTCTTACCCAATAATTATTCCAATTTTCCCTCCAAATTGATAGAATAGAAAAACAGACTTCTAACTTAGATGTAATGTATTGCTAGTTTGACCTTGCTAGAGGGATAAGAAAGATGGGAGAAGCGGCGCACCTATCTTGCCGGAGTCGAATCAGCAATAAAAAAAAAGATAAACGTTCCAAAAAATATTAAAGTAAATTTTTTTAATAGGATTAAAAAATAAAAAATTAAACATAATCTAAAGTTAAGCTAGAAATTTAAATAATAAAAAAAAGAGGTGGATTGCATGAGCGGCAAGAGGGGGGATGGTCGGCCGGGGTCACCGCCCGCACCCCAACCTCGCCGCCTATGCAACCCCATTTTAAATTTTTTTTCCCTTATATTTTTAGTTTTCGCAATCCACATGGAAGTCCACGTGAACTGAAATTTTTTATTTAAAAATTAAAATTAGATTAAAATTTTAATTATAAATGCCACGTGAACTAAAAATGTTATGTAGGTTTAGAAAATCTGTAAAATCTGCTGAGTGAGATGATTGGGTAGGTTCCAAGATGAGTATTAGAACTTGCAGAGTAGATTTCAAGTTCTCAAATTTCGGAACTGGTAAGTATACAATGGGTTCCAAGGTTTCGGCTCATAGCACCGTCCACCCTCTGCATTGTGCAAGTACCATATAGAAAGGTACAAGGTACCATATATAATGTTTGACAATTAAAATACATGCGTATTAAAAATTATTTATCATTTTCTCTTTTCCTTCATGAAATTTCATATTCAAATGTGCGAATGTGTTATCGGATATGCGTGAGCAGATTGTGATCAATCACAAATTGATCACAATATTGGGAAATCAATCATAATCACAAATTGATTTTATTCATTGTAAATCAATGTATTTTTTTCTTTTTCTATGTACACTTTGTATTACAAATAGCCGTCCAAATGTAACCTTTAGGTAGAGCTGAATATACGGAAAACTGCATTCCCCGAATTCTTCTTCTTCTTTAGTTTGTGATATGGTATCGAACTTTCGATCCGAGAGCCTAAGCTTCCGCAAAACCTTCTTTCGAGTCACCGATTCTTGCCGCTTTACAAACTGTTACTGCAGAATTCTATCCTGCAAAATAGTGATTATAACTCGGGCTAGGAATCAACATTCAAATAAAGCCTACCCGTATTTTACCCATCGACACCATGGCCACAATTCTGCCCACAAGAGAAGGGAATCCAAATTCGGGAGAGATTAACCTGGAGGATATCTCACTCACAAAGCGGATTACCCAAGATGCGCAAATGGAAGAATTAGTGCGTGTTCAACCTACACATAATACCCATTACGGGTTCCAACAATCCATACCGTGGATACCAGTTCGGGGAGCTTACCATCCATGGACATATGGAATGCCGCAGTGATCTATCCAGGGGCTGCAATGTATAACAATCGGTTCGAAAGAACCGCACGTCTAATGCTAGGATTGTTGGACGGACCTCGGAATCGATTTCTATGGATGCGAGTCGGAATCCTTATTCCGGCGTCACATCCCGGAGTACAATTCTCGGTCACTCGGAGGATCCAAGGACCTTCGGCTTGGGAGGAAATCCCTACCCAACACCTCAACCCGGGTACGCCCCGTTCCCTTATTCGGTCATCACAGGTCGTCCGGAGCTCGGCGATCCCCTGTACACGAGGAACGGGGACGGACCGAGCTCCATTTAATTTCATACCAACTCACTGGTCCGGAGAATTACTCAACATGGGCACGGGAGTTTTGGCGCGCACTCATCACCAAGGACAAGGAAGGTTTCCTCGATGGAATCATTCCAATGCCGGCGGACGAGCGCTTAGCTCGGCTATGGAACAAATGTAATCAACTCGTCGAACCTGGATTGGGAATTGCGTAAACACGGAGGTAGCAGTGGATTACCTCCAACGGAGGATTCTCGCACGATGTGGGAAAATATTAAGGAAATGTACGGCAAACTAGATCGGGCCAGAATTTTCGCAATAACACAGCAGCTATCGAATTACGACGGGGAACTCGTCGATTAAAGATATATTCAACGGGCTCTCGGCCCTCTGGAATGAGTTGGAGGCCGTTGAAGAAAAGCTCGAAGGACCCGAGGCGACTCTAAAGCAATACAAAGAGATCAAAGAACGGGAGAAGGCAACACGTTTCCTTCTCATTCTTAACGAGGATTACTTACCATTTCGAACGAGATCCTCGCGATGGAGCCACCTCCGTCGCTCGATTGTATATACCAACTAGCAATCCAAGAGGAAAGCCGGAGATCTACTACCTCAAAGCACGAAGGGAGAGGCGAAGGTGTCGTCCCTTGGAGCTCGGGCAAACTCACGACGGAGAGGCCCGGGCGAGAACGTACAAAGCGGCGAGAGAGAGGACGAGTGTCATGGGTGACCACGGTGCAAACCCTAGGAGAGCAAACAAAGGCTTGGAGGCTCGCGAATATCGAAGCAAGCGGACGGTGGAGATAACTTCTTTTTATCTTTAGCTGAATCGGGCCGGTTCCCATAGTGCCACGTCAGCACAACAATCGGTCCCATCTAATGGCTCAAGCGTTGCCATGTGGACGGGGAGGTAGTAATGGCAAAAATAAGGGAAAATTATATTGTGTTTTTTTGCAAGCGTCCACACCATACGGTGGAAAATTGCTGGAAATTACGTGGAAAATCGAGTGGCAAGGAAAAAGGGACCAAAGAATCAACAACAAATCAAGTTGCTTGAATTAATCAGCCAATATCTTATGAGCAGTATCAACAATTGATGAGGGCTCTTAAAATGATGGAGATGGACAACAAAGGAGCTAGTTTTTCGGGTATTTCCTATGGCTTGATGAATTCGATCGCAAGTAGTGCATGGATTATTGACTCGGGAGCTAGTGATCACATTATTTGCGATGATAGCCTTTACTCTATGGTCTATGATAAACATGACTCGTCCACATTTGTGCACCTCCCGAATGGGACTACCACTGTCACAAAAGTTGGAACAGTTGAAGTTGTCGCGACCTAAAAATCGAAATTTTTTTGGTTAATGGATTATCGGGTTAATTATTCAACTAACCTAACTCGGACTCTCCCAGTCCTACCAAGTCACAACTTAAGGTTCAATTGATTAACGTGCAATGTATTTTGAATTCGGAGTCGCCACTAATCATTTACGGTAGGTCGATTAGAAACCTAAATAAAATAGCGGGAGAATTATTTTATTCCTACGAACCGAGATTAAGAGTTCGGGGGACTTGATTACGCTAGATTACTCTAACGCCATTTTGGTACCATTTTATTTCATGAAAAATCATTTAAGAATGCAATATTGATTGATTTTAACCTAAGTCACTAACAAAGGTTATCTTGCGGATGCACAATCAATTAATATAACAACCGAAGTCAATGGTGTGCAAAGAGCACGCGCCAAGGCAAATTGTTCTCACTTTTGGATTTTCGTTTTTAATGGGGGTAAAGACTAACATGTATGCAACGCATGAATTTAATCTAAGATGCAAATGAATTAAATTAAATGCAAGGAAATCCTAAGCGGGCATATGAAATTAATTTAATTAACTACATAACTAACCTAGATGACATGCAATTAAATTAAACTATGGTATAAATGATGGTTCGGTTTAATCAAATCGACTACGGGCGTGCGAATTAATTAAAACCCTAAACATGCAATTCTATATGCAATATAAACTCAAATGCAATATATATGACATGGCAAAGATGATGTACAATGCATGATGACATGACATGAATGATTTATTTTTGTATTTTCGGAATAATGAATGACCCTAAAGAAAAACTATGCCTAAAGATAATTATCTTGCATATTTTAAGGTTTAAATTTGCCTAAACCTTAACCTACTAAAGATAGATTATTTTAGACATGAAATTCTATTTAAACATGCAATTTCTATCCTAAAATGCAATCTCATCTAATTATTTACAAAAAAAAAGGATTAGACATGCAATTATCTACATGATGTTGTTCTTTTGAAAAGATATGCAATTTTCAAATACGAAAAGTGAATGAATACAAATCTTTTAGAATTTTCGAGATTACAACACGCGATATGGATATATTCTAAAAAAATATGACAATCAATCAATTCATATCAAATTGGGAAAGTGAATATGCCAATCAATGCCAATCAAGAAAGTGGATATATCAATCAAGTTTTGAAATATTTCGCGAATATTTGAGTCAATCTTTAATTTGTAATCCCACGATTAACGATTGAATCCAAATCCTTGCCTAATCGAGTATTCCATCAATAATCCTAAAGATGGACTTTCTCAATTGTATGGCAAGTTGCGGATTAGAAAGGAAAATTTTTCTAATCAACTCTGTATTTTTAAAAAAATATCCACTTTGATGCAAATATGCAAGATATGCAAATATGACATGATATGCAAATATATTTTTAAATATGCAGAATTTTTCGAGATAGGCAATAGAATATTTGAAATCAGAATTTTACCTATCTTATGGATAACTTTCCTAATTCGAATTGAATCGAATTACTCGAGATCGCTTGCGGATTGGACTGGCGAGTGGATACGTGGATCACCGGACACCGGTGGTGGCTAGCGGGGCTTGGCAAGGTGAGTTTATGGTTCCGATTAGGCTCACTTTGCGGCAGCAAATTCAAGCATAAATCCACCTAACAAACAGCACCAGACTACAAGAAATTTGTACCAAAATAATGCTGTAAACAGCTCTCAATTGCGGGCGTGAAACCTGCACTGGTTAGTAAAAAAAAACGTCCAAAAACAGAGATGTTCTGGACTGCAACAACGATATAAACGCCCTGGACAGCAGCAAATTAGTGAAGAAATGGCTCCCAGAATAGGAGGGGGTTTGGCAATCGTAATAGCAACCAATTGGGCACCGAACAGGAGGAAAAACGTCACGAAACAGGAGTACGTTTGTCCTTGAAACTGCAGCAGAAGATTGGACCAAACTGCAACCAAATCGAGCACCGATTTGCAGCGAAACCATCCCCAAACAGCAGGGATTCGAGCACTGAACAGAGGTTATTTTAAGTATCGAACAGTGATAAAACGAACCTCAAGCGGTGAGAGATTCAGCCTTCAACAGTGAGGGCCTCGGTTGTCCCAGGAAAGCTTTGGTCGAGAGACCCTTTCTATTCTCAATGTGCCGTATGTGTATAATGTTTGGCCTCCCCCTAGTGTGTGAAGGATAAAGATGCTTATATAGAGAAAATTAGGTCAAGTTAGGGGGCTCTAACTTATGATTCTTTGTGAAATAGACCCCGAATCGCAAGATCTTTTCAATTAAGCCCCGAAGGACTTAATCACACTTATTTAAATTCAAATCAGCCCATATTCCTTAAAAATTTCGGCACAAGATCAATTCGGATAATTCAATTAAGTTCAAAACCTTCAATTAAGTCCATCCACTATCAGTCCGATGAAAATGTGAATGCAATGTATGCTAAAATAAATATGAAAACTAAGTTAATTATTTTTTGTAGGAACTAAAATTTAATTCCTGATTTTTTATGCAAAATAAACGATTAAAAGGTTGGTCAAAATTTAGGTGTCAACGGAAGTCGGTCCCCATATAACACTCCGAAATGTCTTATATGTTCCACAATTCACATTCAACCTCATGTCTTTCTCTAGAGCCGTGAGGATAATTCATGTCATGCTTTCTTCACACATGATAAATGTGTTTTTCGGGACCCTTCGACCGGCAAACCGATGGGCTTGGGTAGAGTTTTCGAGGGACTATATTTTTGGGATGATTTCTCCAAAGAATCTGTTATCTCTTATATTCCTTTCGTAAAGCAGTCATTATGTAATGCCAATAATAAAATTTCGATTCTTCATCAACGTCTCGGACATAGTGCTTCTCACCCATACCCCCAAGTGCAAAGTTTGCCCTCTAGCAAAACAATCTAGAATCCCATTTCCAACCAGTGATACTCATAGCATGAGACATACTCGCTCTTATACATATTGATGTTTGGGGTCCATATCACATTCCAAATCGTGATGGGGCAAAAATTTTCCTCACTATTGTAGATGATTTTTCCCGAGCAACGTGGGTATTTCTCATGCAATCCAAGGGCCAAGTGTTCTCTAATTTAAAATTCTTTCTTTCAGCATCTCACAATCGGTTTAAAAAAATCTGTTCAAAAAATTTGAACAGATAATGGAAGAGAGTTCCTTAATCATAACCGTGAGGAGCTTTTCTCCTCTCTAGGAATTTTACATGAGAGCTCATGTACTTACACCCCTCAACAAAATGGTGTCGTCGAAAGAAAACATCGTCATATTCTCGAAGTGGCCCGAGCCCTTAAATTTCAAGCATCTACTCCCGAGACCTTTTGGGGCGATTGTGTAATCACAGCTACTTATTTAATTAATCGCATGCCTACTCGAGTTCTCGATGGTAGAAGTCCTTTCGAGATGCTTTATGGAAAGAAACCCAACACCTGTCACCTTAAGGTTTTTGGTTTGTCTATGCTATTCTGGAATTGTTGGTCCACGAGATAAATTGAAACCACGGGCTCGTCCTTGCATTTTTATGGGGGATCCCACGCTACAAAAGGGATACTAGTTATATGATCCTTCTTCGGGAGAATTTTTTGTCACAGAGATGTTGTCTTCCACGAAGAAGTTTTTCCCTTCCAGGAAATGGAGTCATCAACAGACAAAACAACATCGTTCTCACAAAACTCTTATGTGATGAAGCATCGGTGTCACCAATTTTATATCAAATGGCCATACCACTACGTGCATCCGTTGATACTACGATCGCTTCAACCGATGTTCCTTCTTCCAATCCGATTGACACTACCATTTCACCGGCAGAGGAGATTCTCTCGTCATTTGAGGGAGAACTCAATCGGGATGAATCGGATCATTCGACGTCCGAAAGCTCTCCTATGAATGCAAATATTCCACCGAGACGATCTAGGTCATATGATTCGTCCTCCTACTTGGACTAAGGATTACGTGTGTAATTCTTCACATACAAGAGGTATTCCATATCCTATTTCTTCTTATGTATCTTTTGAGAAATTATCTCCGGAGCATATGTGTTGCGTCGGTCGCCCTGTCGAAGAACGTGAACCCAGGCTCATATCATGAGGCCGTTCGTGACTCTCACGGCGAAGGCCATGGAAGAAGAAATAAAGGCTCTAGTTGAAAACCATACTTGGGAAATGGTACCTCTACCACAACATCGCAAACCCATTGGATGCAAATGGGTATACAAGATTAAGTACCGGGCTGATGGTTCTCGTTGAGCGATACAAGGCACGCCTCGTAGCCAAAGGTTTCACTCGGAAAAGAAGGATTCGATTATCATGAAACCTTCTCCCTAGTAGCCAAGGACGTCACCGTTCGCTCTTTTTTATCTACTGTTGCTCTTCGTGATTGGCAGCTACACCAAATGGATGTTCACAATGCTTTTCTTCATGGTGATCTTGATGAGGAAATTTACATGGAGATTCCGATGGATTACGGAGATAAGGGGAGTCTAGGGTATGTCGTCTCCGCAAATCCTTATATGGGCTTAAGCAAGCTTCGAGACAGTGGTATGCAAAATTCACCGCATCTCTTACCAAAGCGGGATTCATGCAATCTAAGCATGACTACGCATTGTTCACATGGAAAAAAGGTACATCACGTATATATCGATAATCTATGTGGATGACATTCTTATCATGGGAAATGATGATCTAGCCATAAAAGGTTTGAAGGAATATCTTCATTCCACTTTTCATATCAAGGATCTTGGACCACCCAAGTACTTCCTTGGTATAGAAATCGCCCATTCGAATATGGGAATTTCCCGTAGCCAACGGAAATTTATACTTGGAGATTATATCATAGGCGGGTTTATCGGGTTGTAAACCGGCGGTTATCCCTATCGAGCAAAATATTAGGTTGACGACACTGATTATGATAAGGACACATCATCGAACATAATGATCCATTGCTCGAGGATCCATCCGATTATCGAGATTGGTTGGAAAACCGATTTATCTCATGATGACGAGGCCGGATATATGTTTTGCCGCATGCACCTTGAGTCAATTCATGCGAAACCCAAGCGATCTCATATGAATGCTGCCTTGAAGGTTGTAAAATATCTCAAGAAGTCGCCGGGATTGGGTATTCTTCTATCACGAGATTGCAATATGGAAATGACCGCTTTCGTGACACCGATTATGTTACATGTCCGATGAGTCGAAGATCGATCACTGGGTTACGCATCAAGCCGGGACAATCCCTACTTTCGTGGAAAACCCAAGAAGCGAGCCACCGTATCCTTATCGTTAGCCGAGGCGGAATACGGGGCAATGGCAAATACTATGTGCGAAATAGTGCGGTTGCGAGGACTACTTCAAGATCTTGGTATCCAAGTTAAGGGACCAGCAGTTTTGTTTTGTGACAACGATGCAGCTATCAAGCTTGTAGGAAACCCCGTATTTCATGAAAGGACAAAACATATAGAAGTTGATTGCCATTTTACTCGGGAGAAAATCCAGGAAGGGATAATTAAAGCAACTGGAATTAATACAGCAGAAAAACCGGCGGATATCTTCACCAAAGCATTGTGCCATAGACAACACGCATACCTTTTGAGCAAGCTTGGTGTCTTGGACATATATAAGCCACTAGCTTGAGGGGGAGTGTTATCGGATATGCGTGAGTAGATTATGATCAATCACAAATTGATCACAATATTGGGAAATCAATCACAATCACAAATTGATTTTATTCACTTGTAAATCAATGTATTTTTTTCCTTTTTTCTATGTACACTTTGTATTACAAATAGCCGTCCAAATGTAACCTTGAGGCAGAGCTGAATATACGTAAAACTGCATTCCCCGAATTCTTCTTCTTCTTTAGTTTGTGACAGAATGCCCTATTTGATCAACACTTTCAAAACCCATTGAAACAAATTTCCAACTCCATTTCACAATTCCTTTCTATGTGAAGGGCTTCCCTATGTCTACGATGATACGTTTTGATTCATGCTCTCAATAGCTTTCATGTGAAACCTATATATTTACTTATTATCGTTTTAATATTACGTCACCGCGTGGTCGGCTGGGTTTTAGGTGAGCATTTTACTCCATCAAATTCATTATTCCTTGCCGTTAATTTCCAAATTCACATAATGTCGCATAAATTGATCTTCGTTGCTATGATGCTTCAACATAGATAACACTTAACAACTGTGGCATATTGTCGGAGGTTGTTTTGTAAGGAGTTCAAATAACAATTACAATTTGATTTACAGGGGTCTCAATCCTTTGAAGTACCATGGCCAAAGAACATTACATGTAGTGCCAGGAGAGATACTTGTGAATTCAGTTCTTTGATGGCTAAATTTGAGACGAGTTTTCTTGATTTTCCAAAAACCTTGTTTTATCTATTTATATATAGAGGCCATGTTACTGGATGTCCAACGTCATGGCAATTAACAATTAGTAAAGGCACTAGACCAGACCGTGTGGAAACGTGGGAAGTCATACTCTAGTTCAAGACCTTCTTTCCTTTCTTGGCTTCGCCAATAAGAGGGGATCGTAGGAAGGATAACACCAAGCGAACTGCGCTTGAAGTAGCCATTGTTCCTGTCTCTAAGCATTTCTTAGCCCCATCATAAGGTAAGGTTCGGGTAAATTGTGGTTTTGAATTCACTTCAAACTTTTAAAGTCAAACATTGAGGAGGAGGAAGAGGAGTAATCCAGAATGGTGACATGAAGGCTCGTCAATGTCCCCAGTTTGAAAGCCCTAGTGTTCAGGAAGATGTGCTTGCAAAGTGCAGTTGTCATGAAGACTCGTTAATGTCCCGATGCTTCAGAAATATATTTGTTTTTCCGACTCAATTGTAATGTCAGAATCAAAATGCGGTCCTGACTAAAATTGATTAAAACATTGATCACTAACTGATGTGTCGACAAATTACAATTTGATATATCAGTTAGTAAATCAACAATGGGAACTGGTCTCAACTCAATAGGTGCAAAATGCAGCTGAATTCCGCTAGATGCCCAAATTCATCTCAGTTGAAACTCTTTATGAACCACTTCTCCCTCGTAAAAACCTCTCTTTCAACCGCGGTTGCCACCTTCTCAATTCATGTATTCGGCAATAGAAGTTATCGAACTGCTTTGCTAGCAAACAAACTCATGAAACTTCAAACTGAGGACCATGTTCCAGACTCATTTGTCAAACTCATGAAACTCTCTTTCAAGAACCTTCGCTCAGACTCGGTGAGTGCCATTTTGAAGGACGAGTACCGCATGAAAGTATTGCCACCTCCCGGGAACATCTGCAATTACAACATTGAGAACTACTGCATTAATCCACTTAAAATGCAAGAACGCATCTATCAATTATAATGAGGATCGACAAGTTTAAGGCCCCAGCTCATGTCCTCACAATGCCTCACATGGGCTCCATGGACATTGCTCTGCGGCAGGGTGGGTCAAGAGCTGTTCGATTCTCAGGCTTTGCAATTGGTCGGTCACATCAAAGCAACTATGTCTGATATTTAACTCTTTACCAGAATTCATCCAGACCGGAGCGAATTACATGATGTCAACTTCGGCACTAAGACTGGACCGATAACTTAGGAATGTTAACAAATTCAATCTTACAAAGGCAATAATTTAGCATCTCTACCAGTGTGAAAAAGAACAACTCAAATCAAATGCAGAATTCACAACACAAATCCTCCATGTGTCCAGAGCTTTCTTATGTACGACCCAAAGAAACGCTCCACTCTGTGCAGCTCAATAAAGGACTTCAATATGTGGCCGAATTAAGAGTCTCTTGTGCAGAAAAAATCTCGAGTATATAGACTGACCAATTACTGAAGATCTCCTCCCTTACGCGACTTGAACGTAGGCATCCACTTTTCACACACAGGCTCAAGCTCAAGATATAATTTAATAGTGGTCATCACCAGTGAAACTTCTGATAGCCCGACCTCCTGTCCAGCCAGATCCCGCCACTGTCAGCCCCAACCACTGGCACCAGCACATCTCCGCCCCTACCCAGAAGCAAGGCTTCATCTCCAGGTGCCACACTGCGAGTTCTGTTCATGTCCATTAGCATAAGCTCATCATGTCAGTTCATAAAACATGAGGATCATTATTTCCACAAGATATAGGTGGCTTCCTCTCACAATTTTCGGCATGATTAAAACAAAGAAAATCGCTCAGACTTGTAATAGTTCATAAGTTCTCTTGAAAAATATATGGTTCTCTTCCGAAATTCCAAAATCCGGCTCTATTTGCAGTTCCTATGAAGACCAAGACTATTGACAGATTTTGAAGCAGCAGGAGACAAAACCCCCGTACTGGAAAGTCAGAAACAGAGCACCGCTGGAAAAAAAATCCTCACTGGCATGGCAAAGAAATCCCAGCATTGGAATGACCAACAGGCTAAACCTACCCTCGCTTCAAGCAGTGAAGAGAGGATAAGAAAGAAGCACTTCCCAACAACCTAACATAGGAAGAGAAAATGGATGGGGGAGTTCTTACGATAAGATGATCCAGCACCCGAAAAACTAACAGAAAGGGCCCTCATCTTTTAACTGATTTTTTGCATCTTCTGGGTATGACAATGTTGTTCCTTAATCTTACAGGCCAATTTGATTGACCAAAAGGCTCCTGGAACAATCAGTGGTTCAGGGAGTACATTTTGGAATCTGTATTTGCTTTGTTTTATTGAAACTGGATTAGCCAGAATGCTCAGGGAAAATTGTTGTATAATGTTGATGGAAAAGTTTCCTCTTGTTATGATTCTCTTTGGAAATCCAGAACGAACTAGAGGATCAGAAAGTGAATCCATGTATGCATGGCTGTCCGTGGAAAAATTGCAAACGTGAAATTTGGGAATTCTATTCTTCATCAATTGTGCATATAATCCAGTGATCATCCTTACCATTCATCGTGGCCCCCTTCCTCAACAGACAGAAATTTTTGCTGTTGATCAAGAAGATGACTTCCTTTGGCTGCTCCTCGGGGGTAAGGTATATAGGCTAGCCTTGAAACATGGTCCTATGGGTCTGGTGTAAATCTTGTTAGGATTAAAACCCAACGAATAAACAGTTCAGCGAGGAATTTAAAATGACAACGATTCAGTGAACTCACTCTTGCAGATTACCAGCATATCGGATTCACACCCTATATGAAATCAGCTTCAAAGAACCCGACGAATTCTGTGGTTCAACAGCGCCATGATCCAGCAGAATGATCTCTCTCCTTTGCCTATGTGTTTTTGCACTTTGCCTCCAGAACCATCCTTAATAATCCACATGTTAATAAGTAAATTGCCATGAGAAGTCATACGAGAACAGAGAAAAGAGAGAATTACAGTTCAAATACACCATATCCACATTGCATATAAACCAGTATGCCAGGAATCAAGCAGAAGACAGGAGTTTGACTTGCCGTGTAGAGAAAGAGCACGTTATAAATGACCTGCAAGCAAGCACCACCACCTTCAAATACAGAACTTGCAAAAAAATTATAATCACGAAATTCTAGTTCTCCAAAGAATGCCAAGGATGAAGAATCACGGTTGATGACACATGACAAATTATTTTTTAAAAAGTCACACTAATGGCAGTCTAGTCCTCCAACAAGGGCCGCCAGTTACATTCCTACCATGATCGACAGAGTTTTCATTCCAACTAAGAAACATGAATCACTCGGTAATGTACAAAGAAGAATCACTCACAGATGATTCACCAGGACTGCCAGCTGCATTCCTGCCATTATCAGGGCTAAGATTTTGCCTTCATAATGGTTGATATTCAACTGTATCAGGGGTTCTCAAGCACAATAAGTCCGGTAATATTCCCAGGGAAGTGGAAACATAGATGTCCAATATTATCAGTAATTCCAGCTCGTAGAGGCCACCAATTTCAACTCGACTCTTGTAGATGGCAGCACGAAATTCCCTCAATTTCTTTAAACTAGACATTTCTGGTAATCTTTCAATAGGTGTGCAACCAGAGATATCCAACCTTTCCAGTAAATCCAACCTGTCAAGACTATGAAGTTAAAATCAGACTCCAGCAATTTCCAGCAAAGAATTCCTTTGAATAGATTCTCGCAGTTGGCAACATCTAATTCTTTTAGACTCTTTAAACTTGAAAGGTCAAGTATTGAATGGACATGCAGACAGAGACATTCAAACTTACCAGCTTACAATTTGCAACACATGCTACCCTTAGATATTTTGAGCTCGAAAGGTCATTGTGCAATGGACATGCATCTGGAGATGTTTAAGCTTTCCAAGGATTCTACCCTGTCAAGATCTCGAATTTCAACTAGATTATCACAGTTTGCAGCATAGAATTCCCTCAGACTCTTCAGACTTGAAAGTCGAGTGATTGTTGAATGGACGTGCACCCACAGACTACCACCATCAACTCCAACACGTCGACGCCATAAAATTCAGTTACTGCAATTCGCAGCCCACAAAACATGTTTCAAAATCAAAATGTCCAGTATGCCTGAGATGACTATGGTCCATGGGATTTCTTAGAGAGCTGCCCATTCTTTCACCATATCAACATTGCATATCAACCAGCATGCCAGGAATCAAACAGAAGACAGGAGTTTGACTCGCCGTGTAGAGAAAGAACACGTTATAAATGACCTGCAAGCAAGCACAACAACCTTGAAATACAGAAATTGCATAAAAATTATAATCTCAAAATTCTGGTTCATGACACATGACAAATTATTTTTTTAAAAGTCACGCTTATGACAATCTAGTCCTCCAACAAGGGCTGCCAGCTACATTCCTATCATGATCAACAGAGTTTTCATTCCAACTAAGAAACATGAATCACTTGGTAATGTACAAAGAAGAATCACTAACAGATGATCACCAGGACTGCTAGCTTCATTCCTGCCATTATCGAGATAAGATTTTGCCTTCGTAGTGGTTGATGTTCAACTGTACCAGGGTTTTCCAGCACGATAGGTCCGATAATACCCCTAGGGAAGTGTAACCACAGATGTCCAATATTATCGGAAATTCCAGTTCGTTAAGGCCACCAATTTCAACTCGACTCTTGCAGATATTTTGAACTTGAAAGGTGATTGTGCAATGGACATGCATCTGGAGATGTTCAAGTTCTCCAAGGATTTTAAACTGTGAAGATCTCGAATTTCACCTAGATTATCACAGTTTGCAGCATAGAATTCCCTCAGAATCTTTAAACTTGAGAGGTCGAGTGATTGTTGAATGGATGTGCACCCACAGACTACCACCAACAACTCCAACCTGTCAAAATCAAAATGTCCAGTGATTGTGCAAAGGACATGCACCCTGACTTGCAGCACGGATAGTCGAAAGATGCTTTAAATTTGAAAGTTTAGTGATTGTCCAAGGGATGCGCAACCAGAAATATCCAAATGCCGTAAAGATTCTAACCCATCAAGGCCTTGAATTTCAACTAGGTTCGTTCAATTTGCAGCACGGATAGTCGAAAGATGCTTTAAATTTGAAAGGTTTAGTGATTGTCTGAGAATGGGCACCCAATAATAAACGGAGACCGTAAAGATGCTAACCCATCCAGGCCACGAATTTCCATTAGGTTCTTGCATCTTACAACTTGGAGCGACTGCAAATTCTTTAAATTTGACAAGTCCAGCGATTGTCCAAGAGATGTACACCCCCAAATTCTCAAAGTTTTCAAGGATATTAATCCATCCAGGCAATTTGTAAACTGTGATTCCCTCCCACATTCCAAACCTGAAAGGTCTTGAGATTGTCCAGCGGAAGTGGACACAGAGATATCCGACATCAGTGAGGATATTGATCCACCAAGGCCTTCAATTTCTGCTAAATTTTCGCAACTCCCAGCGATTGTTTCCTGCAGAATCTTTCCTTCAGGCCGAGATACCTTTGCGCTCGTTAACTTGGAAGAATCTGGGAATGCCTCACCAATGTGTAAGCCTCTCGATGACTCCGAGGATTCAACCACCCCAAGCCTACATAACTTAGGGCAATCCCGTACCTCTAAGTTGGATAGGGACTGCAAACCTTCCAACCCAGTGACTTCTGTTAGCTCAAGGCAGCGCGAAACAATCAATTCAGACAAGCGCTTCAAGCTTGACAAATTCGTCAGCGCCTTCAATTTTCCGCAACTTGTAATCCGAAGCGTTGATAGTCCAACCGGAAGCTCTGGGAGACATTCAAGCGGACTGCAATTAGAAAGAGTGAGTTGGTTGAGAAGGCTCAATTGGGAAAGATGTGGCAATGACCGACTCTGGCAGGTTATCCGTAGATCTCTCAAGCCAGAGGGCAGTTCTGGTACTTCTTGAAGCTTCTGGCAGTATTCAAAGTTGAGGAGTTGGAGAGAAGAGAGCTTAGAAATGCTTTCTGGTAGTCCTTTCAGATTTTTGCATCTCCAAACTATCAACTCTTGGAGTTTCGCCAGCCTTCCAATGTCACGAGGCAATTCTGTGATGTCCGTCCCACGAATGTCCAAACTCCTCAAATTCTGCAGATTCACAATGCTTTCGGGTAAGCCCGAGATGCCCGAATAGCTGAAGTCGAGCTTGTTTAGAGAAGTCAGTTGGGCTATATTACTAGGTAGTCCTTCCAGATTGTTGCATATCGAAACTATCAACTCTTGGAGTTTCGCCAGCCTTCCAATGTCACGAGGCAATTCTGTGATGTCCGTCCCACGAATGTGCAAACTCCTCAAATTCTGCAGATTCACGATGCTTTCGGGTAATTCCGCAAGTTTACCACAACCATCTAGGCCAAGGACAGAAAGAGATGCTAGATGGCCTATGGAGCTAGGGATGCGGGTTAACGATTTACAAAAATCAAGATTAAGAGTCTCAAGCTCCTTCAAAGAACCGATTGATTCAGGTAATCCTTCAATCCCTGAGCGATTTAGGTCCAGCCGAGTTAGCGACACAAGAGAGCCCATAGATTCTGGAATTTTAGCAAGTTTTGGACAATCGCGGGCACTTAGTGTCTCCAACTTCATCAAACAACCTCTAGAAATAGGAATCTCTCGTATAGCAGATACGATCCAAGATAAGTTCCGTCAAATTTTCCATTTTACCTACTCCAGCGGGTAGCTTCTCCAATCCAAGACAACCCCTGACATTCAAGGAGATGAGTGTCCTAATGTCCCCGATAGAAGGATGAATCTCTTTCAAATTCTTGCAATATTCAAGAAGCAAAATCTCCAAGCTTTTGAAAGCGGACAACTCAGGAGTTCTTCTCAAAGATTCACAGCGCGTGAGGTTGAGAACTTTGAGAGCCGTTGCCATCCGGAAAGGGAAAAAAAGAAAAACCTCACTGTGATTGGACATGAGCAAATTTTTTCATCAAAAAGCAGATGAGAAATTCAAATCGAAGAAAAGATCTTTCACTAGGCGCCATTGTTTCTTTCAACATAAACGGCTAGTTTAATTACGAAAAGCAATCTTTAAATTTTATAAGTGCAGGATATGAAAAAATGTTAGGTCCGAAAACATTTAAATGTCATTGGAAGGATAATTGCGTTAATGTTGTTAGAGTAATAATTTATAACTGTGTTATACGGTGATTTCAATAATCAGCATTTATAATGAACAAATAATACGTGCAACAAGTCAGAGCAATTCATAAATGATTTTTTGTTTCTCTAAGACAAAATTAAATTTAGAATCTTAGTATGTAAATATAACACAAGTCATTGCAGCGGAGTTTCTGTTTCTCCATGAAACTATGAAAGAAGATGGACAAAGACATACAACAAGAATCGCAAAAAAAAAGACATAATTTTGCTTGGGGGGAAATTGGAAAAAAAAAAACAGACCAAAAATCATTTAGATTAAAAAAATTCAATATAGGCACAAATATTGTAATTTTAATTTTAATAGATAGGAAAGTTTTTTCTAGTATGTCTAATGTTAAGCATGACTCGTTAAGATTTTAAAGGGCATAAGCTTCGAGTTAAGATTTTAGGTGCCCATAAATTCCTCTTATTTATAGAGGAAAGTCCTATATTTTACTAAACCATTCTTCCCCCCAACACCCCCCACCCCCACCCCCCAAAAGGAAGAAGAAGAAGAATTTGGTGCAATTGGACCTTCTAGAATGTGTAATTATTCACAAGATATATGTCTTCTCTACATCTTACCTTGAGTGGACCCCATCCTCCCCAATCCTCGGAAATCTCACTATCCGATAGATCGAGCACGACTAATTTCTTTGGATGAAAGTTGCACGCTGCGAAATCTGACGGACAAAACCGCCATTCGAGCCATCTTAATTGAGGAAACAAGTTCTGGAAATCTCCACTGAAATTCCCACCACTTATTTGAATGAACCTCAAGTTGGCCAGCTCTTTAAATTGTTTAGCCGTATAACTTCGTCTCCTAAAATACTCGAAAAAATAAAGGGCCTCAATCTTTCTAGTGCCCTGCAACTAGGAAACATCGTGGACTGTTAGCTCTGAATGTTTGGTCTTACCACATAAAATATGCCATTGAGTTAAGCGTCTACATTGAGTAAATGGTTACATACATATCTCATAGCAATTGAAACAATTTATGAAGCTATAATTTATTACGTGGAATGGGCTCATATTCGACAAAAAAATAATATAAACACCGTATTGGTCAAATAAATATATCAAAATATCAATATTATATTAGGCTAATATTTGACAACATAAATAATACTAAAAGATCGATGAACACGATGACCACCAAAAAATCATTGAACATGCGTTACCAAAGAGAAGAATATAACAAAAGTGTCCATCCTTAAAGATAAAAGAACATATGTTTAGAGGGTTGGCTACATATCTTCAATGATAAGTATAACCAAATGCATGATATTTTTATGGATACTCATTATGAGAAAATATTTTTTCGTTTTTCATATGTAAATGACATTAACAAAAGGACAAACAAATTATCCTAAATGATAAACCATATTTAACAAATAAATGATGTAAATGTACTAAATATGTAGAAATATCTATGGTCATGTGGTGGTCAATACTTGACATATACAATATCCATAACACATTCATGTAACATGATAGACCATATTTAACACAAGACTATACAAATACTAACTAAATATTTGCTAAATAAGATGCTCACTAAGAGTTGAACAATTTAGAAATAATTGTTAGCACATGATAGCCTATGTTTAACAAATAAATGTCAGAAGGGGATTGATATAAAACTTATCGATGGTCGCAAAAAAATTAAGTATTAGCAAATGCATAGAAAAAAATCATAAACTATAATGGAAAGTCCATAGAATGAAACGAACAAATGTGTAGATTGACAACAATCTTTCTGTCGTACAAGAAAGAGAAGATGGACTCACATTCATTAATTAAGATAAGCAGAGAAAACTCTTACCTTGCTGTTGTCAAGCACATCTTTGGCATCCTCATAATTCCATAATCTACTGCGCTCCCGAGGCTCCATTGGATTTTCTTGACGAACAATCTCCCTTCCAAGATCTCTCAATTGATCATGCATCAATAGATTGCCGTTTTCGTCAATTTTAATTAGGGACAAAAGACATAATACTTCGATCTTCATCGCCGGGAAAAAATCACAGTCATCCCACATATAAATCGGACTTTGTTTGTGCCATCCAATAAAAAAACATGCAATATCCAAAAATATCTGTTTGCCCTCACGATCTAACGCATCGTAACTTATCCTCAACTTCTCTTGCACTCTCTCGTGAGGCACTTTCTTTAATTGCCTTAATGTATCTTTCCATACTTCTTTTCTCTTTCCACATAAAAACGAACCTATAACTTCGAGCGCTAAGGGAAGTCCCCCAAGTAGTCGATACAACATCAGCAGAGATATCCTCATAACCGTTCTCAAGAGAATCCTTTTGAAAGGCATATCTATTGAATAAAATCAGCGATTGAGCCCAAGGCAACTCTTTGAGTTGGTAGATGTGGCTTGTCGTAGCCTCCTCAAGAATACTCTTGTTTCTAGTTGTTATGATGACTATACTACCAGCTTCAAACCAACTACTATCTCCGGCCAAACCATTCAAGTGAGTATTATTATCCACATCGTCAAGTACAATGAGGACTTTCTTACTTGTAAAGCGAGACCTTATGACACCGATTCCCTCCTCGGCATTAGACACGTCATATGTACTTCTTAGTACATCGTAAATGAGTTGCTTTTGCAGGCATTCAATACCTTTGCGTGCACATGTTTCTCGAATATCTGTCAAGAAGCTACGATGTTCAAATTGACTAGAGAGATTGTTGTATAGGACCTTTGCCGAGTTGTCTTACCGATGCCGCCCATTCCACATATTCCGATAATCGCTGTATTTGTAAATTTAGCATCTATCAGGCTCATAATCTCTTGCACACGGTCATCAACTCCAACCAACTCTTTGGGAAGAGTTAGCCGAAAATTTCTATTTAATTCGCGCATAACCTCCCCGACAACAATGTTAACAAGTGCTCCTTCATGCCTATCAAATAACATAAAATTTTGAGTATGGGATGGCAAATATTTTAAATCCGTTTGGAAAAAAGATCTACTTGTGACAAACTAAACAATATGTTGGTGGAGAATAACATACCCATTATCAATTTTCTCGGATTCCCATCCTTTCAAGGAACCGACTTGTTGGAGTGCTTTCTCCCATTCCTTCACAACCATTTCGTCCAATTTCTCTCCACGTGCATTTCCCAATCTCCCTGTAAGATGCCGCACTTGTGAGGGTTCCACTTTGTAAAATATGGGCCACACTAATTGCCCGTTGGTTTCCTTGCACTTCAACATGTGAGTTAGCTCGCGAAGGCACCATTTGCTAGAAGTGTAGTTCTCTGAGAAAATCGGGATCGAGATCTTGGACTGCGTAATACTGCAGAGAAGCTCCGGACCAATCTCCTCGCCAACGCGGAGCTCATTGTCGTCTCTGAACACGCGAATTCCTGCATTGACGAGGCTCGTATAGAGATGATCGGTGAAGCCTTTGCGGGTGTCTTTCCCTCTAAAGCTCAAGAACACTTCGTAATTATCTCCTTTCGGCTTTTTGGTTCCGCCTTCATAGTCACCTGCACTAGGAGAGGTCGACGAGGCAGACGCCCTGTACGGCCGATCTTCTGCTGAAGGAGTGGGTTCTTCTCTTTCCATCTCGAGAGAATTGGTGGAGCAGATGCTACAAAGCCAGTAAAAGAAATTGAGGAAGACGCCCACCATATCGGATCTTCTTGGGTCCGCGTTCAAAGTTCACCTAAAAAGACGGTAAAGGAGATTCATGGGAGCAGAGCCTCAAAACAAAGCAGGAAACAGAGAGTGGAAGTATGGAATCCCAGATCTGGGGATTGCAGAAACGTCTCCCAGAGCTCGATCCGGAAGTCATCAGAAGAAAATAGAGCAATCGAAGCAGAGGAGTAGAATAGAGCGAGGAGTCATGGATTACCTGGGGAATGCTCAAGACAACACACTCTGTTGGGCGTGCTTGAACGATGCTGAGCTCTTGCCGTCCAACGATTCAAGACTCTTCACGCTAAATCGAACTGCTGCGGCATAACGCGGAAGGTGCTTCTTGACTTGACTTAGACTTGACTTGCTCCCTCCTGACTCCTGGTTGTAGCGCACATGGGCCAACGACCAAGACTTATCAATGGGCGGATTATATGAATTTTTTTTTTTTGGCAAATCAACATGGCTTTTTAAATAATTTATGAATCCCGAACAACATCCGAAATTGGTCGAGCGACTTTTGTTGAGACGACTCGGTCAACGCGCTCCCCGACCCACCAGAGGCAATTGGAGTTCATGATTAAGATTGACCGCCGATTCAACGGCGTAGATTCCTGGATTAACCATCTAAACAAGAAGACTCTACGGTGGAGATGATGTCTAAAATTGTCGTGGGTGTGGACTGACAAACAAGTAACTTCTTTTTCTTTCGTCGTGCTTCGCAAACGGGTCGCCATTTTGCTGAATGAAAACGATGTTATACTTAATAATTGCAAAATTTGTTCCATTAACAAGAAGTAGATGTAATAGTAGTTGTTTGCTTTAATTTCTAGTCTTTCTCTCGGTAAAATAAAATAGAGATATTTAAATTTACTTCTATTCGATATACACTTGTTGTCGATCATTTACGAGTTCAAAAATCGATAATTTCACGCTTGTAAATTATGTTGACCTTCACATTTGGAATTCAAACTAATTAACACATTAAATTTGCGACTCAGCCGCACAAAGTCGTTTATCTTTCGAGCAGTTCATTAATCAGAATTAGTCAGAGCACAAAGGAATCGTCTTTTTGCCGTTTCGCTATCAAAGATAAGCACACACCAAAGCAAAGCAAAGCAAAAGCAATCCCCCAAAAAATAAGACGAACCCCCAACTTGTGCTACAGTGAAGAAAAGTCGGAACCACTATGGAAAGTACACATCAATACGTGCTTACTGATTCCTCTGTTCTCAATCAAAGTTTGCTCCGTTTTTCATCACTTTCGATTTCAATCCGCGTCCCCTTTTATCAACTTTTCTCACGTCAATAATGGCCATGGAGCAACAATTCCAATTATTGAAGAAGAGAGACTCACACCCAACTCGATACTCAGCCCGCACAAAGTTCTCTCGTCTTCTTTTGAGCATTGTCATTGTCGAGTTAATCAAAGCACAGGGGATCATCTTTTGTCATTTCATTTGTCAGACCAGAGGAGGGAAGAAAATGAGAGGAAAAAGCAAGAGCAAATACGAAACCCTTCTTTTTAGCGTCAATGTGAAACGCACCTGGTCCAAAAGAAAAAAAAAGTATGTTCACGAAAACCCCGCGTGAAAGTTTTGTTCGAGAAGGCTCATTTTCCTCCGATTGGATCGAGAAACCAAGTAAGTCTAACAAGTAGGGAGCCGTTTGGGAGTGTACAATAGATGCTTTGGCAAGAAAATGAAGATGAGGAGCTGTTCAAGTCATGCGTGAAAGAATTCCGGGAACCAATAAGGAAGTACGTACACATCGATACGTGCTTACTAATTCCTCTATTTCCAATTGAAGTTGCTCTCTTCTCGTCGGTTTCAATTTGCAGGTTTTTACTTGAAAAAACAAGAGCACTTAGAATCTTTATTTAGAATTTTTTCCCTTTATTAATTAAAATGCTTCAAATGCATTCAACATTATTATTATTGTCTTTAACATTGGATGCGCTATACTTGGGAGTGTTATCCATCAAGCGTTGGAATTACAAAAATAAAATATTTATCGAATCGATAAGCGATTTTGCTAGTAAAAAGATTAAGATGAAGACGCTAATATCACGGTTGTGGGATTCGATTCTTTGCTCTCTGTTAAGAGACATAGCAAAAATCAAATAAAAGGGAGTTGAAGATAGAATTGACAAAAAAAAAATTTGACAGGTGTTAAAAATATGATTTGAATAAAAATTTTAATCCAATTATTTTTTTGGGTCATATTTTAATCGAAATTGACGATGTGTAGTAAATTAACAAAAGAAGAGTTTGAAGATTCAATTCAATCAGAGAACTTCACCAAAAAAGGAAAAATAAATCAATTAGATTTTTTTTTTACAAAAAAAACCCAAAAAGAAAGTCGTGCGATGCGAGTATGCTTGCAGAGAAGAGTCGTTCGCAAAAAAGTCCCTTTCGGGTGGGGGAGCGGAGACCACACAATTCAATTCCGAGTGGAGCCGGCGGGCACGTGGCGATTTCGAATGGGCAACGTGTGCAGACATAGATAGGACAAGACGGTGGACCTGGGTCCCACGGAGGTTCGGCGTGGCCCGAGGTAGAGAAGACGATGCTTGAGTCAATAATTTTCTCCGATATGAAAATTATATCCCATGAATTTGACATTGGATTTACTTTCTCATTTTATTGTATTTTCTTTTGTTTTTTCAATTATTTTTTACGATTTTCTTTTGGGGTCAGGAATACTACCCAAGTCCTTTCATAAGATCCAAGAGGAGCATACATATCTCTGAAGTCCCTTACCATCATTGAGCCGGACCATAAAAATGTCCTTAGGTGTCTCATTGTCGGCAAATTTTCAAAATTCTCGAGGTCCTCCGTCTCCATGAATTCGCATAACTCTTTTCTCCCTTCTCTCTCTTTGCGTCTGTCTTCTCGAGACTTCTCTCTCGCTCACTCACTCTCTCTCAAATTGCTCTCCACTCCCGCCGAAAGAAGATGAAAGAAGGCGTAATTTAATTAATGAAAATCTTAATTAGTCTACTCCATTGAAAAAGCCTTAAAAATGACTTCGCCGTGCTTTTGGAAATTTTCTATAAATTGATTGTGACGTTTACCATTATTTTCATTCTCGGTCTCACTCACCAAACCACTCGAAAAATATAATATTCAAGCCTCATTAGCTTCGTGGGGTTGCAAAAATATTCTTACCAAGTGCAAAAGCAACGAATGATACAATGGGAGGTTCTCTGGACATGGAGGTGGGAGGTGGTCTCATAAGAAGTTCAAATAACAATTACAATTTTCTACTTATTGTATCCTCTAACATGTAAGACAGATTTTAGATTTTTCTTTTGTTTTTTTCTTTTCTTTTTTGGACAAAGCAACATGAGATAATGAATTGAAAGGTTTTACCGTGTGTTTCGATTGTCTGGTAATTTGATTTTACTTTTACTTTCTGACTTTATTATAATTTTTAAGCGGTTTGCTCCAACAATTCCATTCTCTATTATTTATACGTGCAATCATTTCTTTAATGCCGATGATCTTTCATTATTTTTACGGTGTTCAACTTGAACTTGGGGGTCACATGGCGTTGGGAATGTGTCAACGGGTGGCAAAATGACAATTGCATCGCCGCTTCTCCATCCACGAAAGGCCGGTGAGTGTCACTCCATCTACATTTTTGCTTTCGAACGGCATATTCTAAATGCTTTTGTCATATAGATCGATACTGTACCCTGCAGACGGTGTAAGTATGTAGGAGGGGCACCCCCTTGCCTCTTTGCTCAATAACTTCCTAGTTGAAGTGACAAGGGAGACTATCCTGACCGAGTGGAATTAGTTGCGAGCTGAAAGAGGCACAGCCAAATTTCCCTTGAAAAGAGAGAACCAAAAGCACCAAGTGAATACGTACATCTTTGTCAAGTAGTTAGTAGATCCATAAATTAATTGAAAGATATCGAGTTGCTAAAGTCTACTCAACCATATTGTCATTGAACATGCATAGACATCGCCGGCAGCATTTCCTTCTGCTCAAGAACTCGAGAGAGGGAACAGAAAAACGATGGAGGGAACATGGAAGAAAGAGATGGAGGATGAAGGGAGAAAGCGATGGGGAGCAAGCAAAGGGTATGAAAAGCCGGAGAATGTAGTTTCTTTTCCTCATCCTCAACAATGATGTAACTCACGTACAAGCCCCAGTAATCATTCCCCTCCCTCACCCGAAAGAAACTGACAAACTACAGTCATTATGCAGATGAGTCAACAAAACTAAAAAGGCCAGTCAAACAAACAAATTATCAAGTAAACATGGACCTGGAAGTATAGTTGCAATAGGAGTTTCATTTAGGGACTCACCATCACCATATGTCTCATCCTTCTGTTCGTTGCATGGCCGCTCATGTATAAAGCTTCTATCGATAAATTGAGGAGAGAGAGGCCCATTTCCTTTGTCTATGAGAATTCTGATAGAAGTATCCGAGGGCATTACTGAACGTGTTCCACTAACTTTTTAGTAGATAGCTGTGACAGGTTGTTTCTTTCAATTACAGCCAAAGCCACGGGAGAAATGGGTTGTTTTCCCTTGATCGTGTTATTTTGCTGGACTGAAGAAGATTGGATTTCTTGCTGCTCAACCACAGGCTGGAACGAAGTTCCACCTAATCGAGAGTTTTGATTACTAGGAGAAGCTAAGCTCTGAGATTCTTGGTTTCTCAACCTCAGTCTTCTCAACGGGCGTTCAACCTCACGCATTTGTGCTTCTTTCTCCAAGTCATCCTCCTTCAGAGCCAAAAAGAGAAGAACAAAGGTTATTTTAAAGATGGTCAAAAAGTTGTAGTTGCAATATGGAGTGGATCACATACATCTGCACTACTTTTTCACTTTTGCACCTCAACCTGTACAGCAGATCATAAACAAAGATTAGAAAAACAAGCGGGAAAGAAGAGGTGCAAAAGAGAGGGAAACATTGATGAAGTAAATATAGACCAGTTCTACGTATACTTCACCTTATCATCCTCCTCATCGAATGTAGCATCTGCAAGAACTCTATGGTTTTCTTCTTCAATCAGCTCCCATTTTTTGTCGTATACTTTCAGGAGTTTCTTCAGCACTGGCTTCACCTTGTCTTCACTGATTCCGATATCCCTCATTGCCATAAAGGCTGCCTTTACTCTGGGGTTGTCGAACTCAATTCCGCAGTCGCGTTGAAGTTTACCGTACATCTTGACTACCGAGCGCACCGGGTTGTCGAACTCATCGAGAGTCCGTAATACGCCCTCTTTGTGTTAATAAAGACATCCACTACATTTGACACTCTCTCGTCCAAAATCGACCCTGTAACCCCTTTTTGGAAAACGAACGGATTAAGTTCGATAAAAGATTCCCGCGTGAGCCACCTTCTTTTTGGGCCTCGGTCGTTTCGGGCTCGACCCATAATCACAAAAAAGCCCCGTCGAAGGATTTCAACGTGCAACAATCTTTTTGGCACGCCTGGTGGGACTCGATGGTGTTAGTTCGAGAGAAGTGCTATGCCACGCACAAGAGGACGTAACAATCTAGACGGTGCGGGAGACAAACCTCGAGAAGAGATGCAAGGAGTAGAGTCATCTACGGCCCGACGAGTCCAAGTAGAAGACGCAGAAATCTCTCGACGTAATGTCGAAGAATCGAGGAGGAATCCGGAGATGACACCCGTCATGTTAACATCGATAAGACGCACTATCGAGGAAGTCCGAAACGAATTTGCTGATCATATGGTTCAGCGAATGACCGAGGTCGTCCAGGCCACCGATCATCAACACGTATCACGAATGTGCTGCGGGACAAAGACGGAACTACTGGCCAACCCACCTCAAGGACAAGGAGGGGATGGCTTCGCACCAGCAGCGAACGATGCACTACCGGTAACAACACCACCAAACGTAGGCACTTTGTCGAACAAAATATGCAGCCTTTGGAACCTACACGGATTCTCGCAACGAGGGGAAGTGTTGCTAGCCAACGAACCCTGGACCCCCGGTAAATGCAAACACGGTATGTTCCCTGGACATCCTATTCGACAAAATATGCCTATTGCTCGCCGAGAAATCCCCGTCCAGTATAATCCTGTCATTGGCAACGAGCAACCAAAGACCCGTGGTTATCGAAAACCAGGGAGGAATACCAATACCCTTTAGGGAGCAATGGCAAAGCCAGGGGCGGGACCAAATTCACCGGGTTAGGGGCCGGGCCGGTTGCACCTCAAGACGTACGGCCTAGGCCTCATCCAATGAATCAAGCCCGCCGCCCACCGTGTCCCGAGCCTATGTTTCATGCTTATCGCCTCCCATACAACCCGTGTATCAAGCACCATAACCGGGATACCATATGCCATATTATCGGCCGGTGATCGATCGGTGTACCCGCGTACATTGACCCGATGGTAGGATACGGGGTTAATGTCTACCGAAAGCCATATCCCGATTGGGTAGATACGATTCCATATCCAAGAGGATTCAAAATACCCGAGTTCACGCTGTTCACCGGTGAAGATGACCAATCTACGTATGAACATGTCAATCGTTTCTTAGCATTATGTGGAGATGCTACACAGGAGATCACTTCGGAAATTAAGGCTATTCCCATTGTCTTTGTCACGGATGGCCTTTACTTGGTACACAACATTGCCACCCAATTCGGTGCTTAACGTGGGAACAGATGGAACGTTTGTTCCATGGGCGATTCCAAAGAGCGGTCCCGAATTTGTCGGTAGCAGATTTATCGACAATGAAGCAAATAACGAATGAGACTGTCGACCGGTTTATTGCAAGGTTCAAACGAGCTCGGAACAAATGCTTGGTTCCTCCGCCTGAAAAGACATTTGCGAGTTTGCCTTCAATGGGTTGAAATTCGAAATACGAGACGGGATGGTCGGGCATCCGTGTGCCGATCTTTTCGAGTTATCTACGATGGCGGTAAAACATGAAAGTATCCTCAAAGAAAAAGACAAGAGGCACACTCGGAGGGGAGACATAAGTCTCGTCGAATCACCCGATTTCGATGAAGATTTAACGGATCCTGTTGAAGTAGCCGTCGCCCAACTAACCATCGACAAGCCGTACACTTGCCAAGCATTGAAGCCCGCAAGAATGAAAGAAAAGTCAACTATAATGGCTAAAGCGAAGGACGCAATATTCTACTCATTCGATGCAAACCGAGCGGAAGAAATCTTCGACATGTTGTTGGCCGACGGACAAATAAGGCTAACGGAATGACGGAAGAAACCATCCAAGGAGGAATTAGCAGGGAAAAAGTATCGCAAATGGCACCACTCCTGGAGCCATAATACCTCGGATTGTTTAGTTCTCAAAAAGAACATTCAAGAGGCAATTCGGTAAGGAAAAATCAAATTTGCTTGAGGACAAAGGTAAACCTCCGATGGATGTCGATACTCGATCCTTTCCGGTGATGACCGGGATGGTTTCTTTAAGGCGGTCGAATGAGGAACATAAGGTACTAGGTATATGCTCTTACTTGTAGACAAAAGTTGGAAAACGCGGACGTACCCGGGGAGGTTACGTCGGGAATAACCAAACCCATCGGAGGGGTCGGGTGCCTCCTCGGATAAAAAATACCGGACATCGTGGAAGCCTCAACCATCGAGGTGCTTATAAATCATTTAAGCAGAGGTATGAGGAAGGGGACCCCACAATCGGTACCTTGGGCGAGCCAAGCGGCAAGTTCGACTATTATGTAAGTTATGGTCCGCCACCCGTCCATCCTAGACAAGAAGTCCCTCATAGATGGGAAGAAGAGTTCGACGAGACCTTCGACAGAGAACTTACGGAGCCATATCGACAACGAACTCGAAGATACCAAGCAATCCTACGGAGGGATCCCGGTACGAGGTAACAGAGGACCAAAAGGAAGAGAAAAGTATGACTCGAACTCGAAAAGAAGAGTGCAAAGGAGGAAAAGAACCCACATCCTACGACAACGGGATATCCCGATCAGCCGTGAATCAAAACCAGCCTCCTAACCATATTAAGTTTCGGAGAGCAAGAAATTTGGTTTGGAGGTGGCGCCCGGATGAAGCACCTACGGTTTAGAAAAAAAGACGACAAAACCATTGAGCCACGTAAACCGCCCGCACCTAAATCGCGGTTTAGAACTCCCGTTAGACGGTCAATATCACCTTTGAGCTCTTGTATGGTGCGAGTTAAGTTGCCACACGAATTCCAACTTGAGTCATCTTCCGGTGATGGCGACGACAAAGAAACCGCACAAGAGATAGAGAGAGCCCAATTTTGCTTCGACAATGAAGAAACCATGGAATTCGAAAGCCAGTGGAAGACGTTTCAAATCATTTGCGGTCACTCAACATAAATGCAAGGATTGATGGGCGACCCGATTATGAAAGTCTTTGGTAGACGGGGCTCAACGTTGAATCTCATTCCATACCGCTTCTTCAAGAAAATAGGAAGGAGTGACGATGAGATAATCCCATCAAATATACAGCTATCCGACTTTCTTGGTGAGATTATCGAAGTAAAAGAGGTATATGTCGCAAATCTAACCGTTGGGTCCGTAACATCGAGGATGTCTTTTTGCGTTGTGGACGCGGACGGATCTTATAACTTGCTTCGGGGAGAGATTGGATACATGAAAATCAATGTGTGCCGTCGACGTTACACGAAATGCCGGCATTTCGGAATGGGGATAAGGTGGAATATGTAAAAGCGAATCCCCGATTTGTGTCACTTGGACCCGTATATCCGGACGGGACAAAGTTATGTCGATGATCGCTTCGCGTATCTAAGCCACTCTGAAGCAGATCCAAGGGATATCGCATTCTGCCGTTTCGACAAGGGAACCACCGAATGGGTCCCCGGGAAGGAACCGGTGGAGCCAATTGATCGGTTTCTAGATGGAAACTCGGTTCTTTATACAAAACCTCTCTCGAGAGGTATGCGGCCTACCGGGCCGAACGGAATGGCTAAACTAGCGAGCTGGCTGATGGCATTCTAGAGTTCGAAGAATCTCTAATTAAAAAGGATGACAAAGTGATCCAAGCTCGGGATACGTTAGAAGAGGTCAATCTTGGAGATGAAACCCTGCTCACAACCGACTTATGTCGATCGGCTACTCGATCGATAGTACAAGGTTCAAATGGTAAAACTATTAAGAAAATACAAAGATTGCTTTGCCTAGGATTACCACGAGATGCCCGGCCTATCGAGAAGCGTAGTTGAGCATCGATTGCCAATTAAGAAGGGATTCCGACCTCATCGCAGGCTCCTAGAAGATTCGCTCCGAAGTAATCCTTAAAGTTTAGGAAGAAATTGAGTGCCTTCTCTCTGCTTGGGTTCATAAGAGCAGCAAGGTATGTCGAATGGTTGTCGAATATCGTGCCTATTAGGAAGAAGAATGGCAAACTTCGAGTATGCATCGATTTCCGCAACCTCAATTCAGCTACCCCAAAAGATGAGTACCGGATGCCCATGGCCGATATGTTGATCGATTCAGCTTCCAAGCAATGAAATGATGTCCCTTATGGATGGACATTCGGGGTATAATCAAATATTCATAGCAGCGGAGGATGTCCACAAGACTGCCTTTAGATGCCCCGGAGCCATTGGCACATTCGAATGGGTTGTCATGCCTTTCGGGTTGAAAAACGCTGGTGCTACATATCAAAGAGCAATGAATTGTATTTTCCAAGACATGATTGGGAGATTCATGGAGGTCTACATTGATGACATCATTGTCAAGACAGACAAGGTAAGTCATCTAGACCAACTAGAACAGGCTTTTAAGAGAATGCGCAAGTTTAAGTTAAAAATGAATCCGTTGAAATGTGCATTCGGGATAGGAGCTGGCAATTTCTTAGGTTTTTTGGTCCATCAAAGAGGCATAAAAGTAGACATGAACAAAGCGAAGGCTATCATAGAGTTGCCATCTCCCCGCGTAAAAAGCAAATCGCAAATGCTAATAGGGAAGTTGAATTTCTTGCGGCGTTTTATAGCTAACTTGTCGGGGAAAATTGAAGTTTTCTCCCCATTACTCAAATTGAAGAATGAACAAGAGTTTATTTGGGAAGAAAAACATCAAATGGCTTTCGACAAGTTAAAAAGGTATCCGATCAAGCCACCGGTTTTGATGTCACCAAAGGTTGGACGGCCATTAAGGTTGTACTTGTCGGCCGCCGAAATGACGATTGGGAGTATGTTAGCTCAAGAGAACGATGAAGGCAAAGAGCAAGCCATATTCTACCCGGAGCGGAATGCTCAATGACGCCGAGACAAGATACACGCCAGTCGAAAAACTATGTCTATCATTGTATTACGCCTGTACAAAATTACGGCATTACATGTTGCCGACTACGGTACATGTAATTTGCAAGACATATGTAATTAAGTACATGTTGTCCATGCCCATCATTAGAGGCCGGATTGCAAAATGGGCATTCACTTTGATAGAAATTGATTTGATTTACGTGCCGCTCAAAGCAGTAAAAGGGCAGGGCGATGTCGATTTCATCGCCGAGTATCCATCGTAGTTGAAAATTGAGGACGAAAATCATCTCAGCATTGCATCTTGGATATTATACTTCGATGGGTCGGTGGCGTCAAGTTTAGCAGGCGCAGAATCATGATCATATCACCCTTTAAACAGAAAACAAAGCTTATGTTCGGGCTTGATTTCGAGTGCTCAAACAATCAAGCCGAATACGAAGCCATGATCGTGGGATTGAATGTTTTAATTGACATGGGGGTAAAGTCGATTAAAATAAAGGGCGATTCCCAACTGGTGATTAAACAACCGAGTGATGAGTACCAATGCCCGAGTAAAAACATTATTCGACATCATCATCCGGCAAATGAATTGTTGTCGAAGTTTCACGAGCATGAGCTAATCCATGTCAAGAGAAGTGAAAATTCGAAGCCAACGAATTGGTTCAAATGGCATCGGGATATCGCATATCGAAAGAGTTAGCAGAGCATATCGTTACTCGGGTAAGGACTTTACCGTCGATGGATGCTAGGGTGATGATGATTGAGGGTGAGAAATCTGAAAACCCGATTAAAGGACAACAAGATTGGAGAATTCCTTTGATAAATTATTTGAAGAACCTAGGTTTCGGCAAAGCAAAGATTTCAAAAAGAAAGCTCTGAAATATCTCGTTGATTGACGACGAGCTATATCGAAAAACAATCGACGGATCGCTTCTTAAGTGTTTGGGGCAAGATGAAGCAATGCTAGCCATGACGGAAGTCCATGAAGGAATTCATGCGGGCGCATCAGGCCGGAGTAAAAACAAAGTGGCTATTGAGGCGGCATGGATATTTTTGGCCAACAATCACTCAAGACCGTATTGACTATGCTAGAGGATGTCGGCCATGCCAAAGACATGGACCATCCAAAGACGCACCGGCCGCGCTAATGAACCCAATAATCAAACCATGGCCTTTTCGGGGATGGGCGATGGATATAATAGGAAAAATTTATCCTCCTCGACGAAGAAGCATAGCTTCATTTTAGTGGCCACCGATTACTTCACGAAGTGGGTTGAGGCAACGACGTATAAAAATGTGACACAAAAGACAATCGGGGAGTTTATTGAAGAAAGGATTATTCATCGATTTGGTATCCCGGAGACCATCACCGCCGATCAAGGGACAGTCTTTACAGGCGAGAAATACTGGATTTCACCGGTTCTCGGGGCATCAAGATGGTTCATTCAACGCCCTATTATGCCCAGGCTAATGGTCGTGAAGCCTCTAATAAAATAATCATAGGAATGATTAAAAAGCATTTGGAGGACAACCCAAGGGAATGGGACTCACCGCCGTCGAGTGTGTTATGGGCTTACCGAACGTCTAAAAGATCAAGTACTAGAGTCGGTCCCTACATGCTCACATACGGACAAGAAGCCGTGTTACCTCTTGAAATTACTGTGCGATCATTAAGGGTGAAGCTCCAAGATAGTATGGCTAAAGAACAATACGATGAGATGATGTATGCCAACATTGATAAGTTGGGAGATAATCGAGCCACCAAGACCGGAGAAATTGATGGCTCGAAACGTAGAGTTGCTAAAGCTTACAACAAACACGTGAGAGCTAAGCGCTTCGATGTGGGAGATTTGGTTTGGAAAACTATTTTGCCGTCGAACCTCGATAGTGAGAAGTTTGGCAAGTGGTCCTCGAAATGGGAAGGGTCATACGTAATAATAGATGTTCTCCCAGGAAACGCATATCGAATGATGGAAATCCATGGAAGGGAACTACAGCGATCCATCAACGGGAAATATTTGAAAAAGTTCTACCCTTCGATGTGGGAGATGCGAGAAGAATCAAGGGACACGAGATAAGAAAGTCGGTTCATTCATCAAAGCACCGCTGAACATCCTCCATCCCTTCTCTCTCTTTCTCTCCCCGCTTCTTTCTCTCTCTCTCTCGCTCTATCATTCCTTCTCTCTCTCACCCTACTCACTTCACCGGGCCCTCACGGAAAGTATTCTTTGAAACGAACGACAAAGTCCCATAATCGATCTTCCAGCTTGAGGTTCTCCTCCTTGGCACGATGGTGGGCTTCGCCCGGCCCCTCCATTGCCGCCTCCAACTTGTCCTTCTCGTTCTCCACTGTTTAAGGTACCCCTTCCGGACCCGCATGAGACCATCGGTGGAGTCCAAGCATGGCCTTCAAACCCTCCGAGGGGGCCTCAATGAAGGCCAAGGATTGAGACTCGCAGCTTCAGCCCTGATTCATACTGTTCGAGCCCGTCGGAGGCCTTCGCAGTGTCGCCGGCTAGCATTTAGGCGGTCGGAAACGATATTCCGAAGTTGAAGGATGCTGGCCCGAGAGGCATAAAGGGCCTCCTAGACGTTGCAGAGCTCCTTAAACACCACCTCCCCGTTCTCAATCTCTTCGATCTTGCACCAAACTTCATGTTCGGTGAGATCGTGTTGGGACATGGTAGCTAGGTTTTCACGGAACTTCTCTAGCCCATAGTCGAAGAGCGTGATGAACTCTTCATAGTCGACTAGAACGGGTGTTCGGAGGGGAGATTCCGAGGTGCAGAACGGTTCAAGTAGGGCATTCGGTTTCTCGAGAGCCTTGGGTTTCAACACCCGTATGGTGTAAGTATAACTCGAAGGGAGATAATCTCCCTCCAAATAGCCGAAAACTCACGGCTAAACTGCGAAGGAGGAGATGAGGCCGAAGAGGACGAAGCACGTTCCATGATTGTAGAAGGTTTGTTAGTTGTGAAAAGCTTGCTCTTTGGATGGCAAAGGGTTTGGATGAGAATTCACTCCAAATAAAGGGTGCTATTTATAGGCAAAGATCAAGGAACGATTCACCCCACAACACTAAGTATCCGCCCACGACCTTCCGATGATCGAAGCGACAAAGTTAGTGGCGCGTTATCGGGACGGACGGGGGCGTCGCGGTTGGTAGAGTGGCCATAATGGCACGTATAGCGGGTTTCTCGCAAGTTAATGTCCACATCGAATAATCGCGGCGATTTGGATTCGGAAGGAAAATCAAGGAATAACTCCCTGTCATTAAATGCCGCTAGAAAGAAGATAGTCTTGATAAGATCATGTCATGATGAACTGGAAGATTTGACGCTAAGACCAAGAAAAATTCAATAAGAGATCAAGATGACGGCAATAACAGGTGGCACGAGTACGGGACCCGAATAAAGTGGATCACAAGACATGCTTGCTCAATGTTTAGAACAAAACTATGTAGTTGCATCTCACGGTTCCGGTTAGCATCGACGATGGCTTCCTTTTGATACTTAGCCTGCATCATATCAAAATGCAGTGATTCGCAAATCGACTCCCCGCCGTCTAACCATCTTCAATTGGGCGGATAAGGCTTGTAGGGTGGTATTACCATCACCTTCCGATTCCCGAGGATACTACGTCGATAAGCCAACTCATTGTTAGCAAGGAGAAAATATGCTTCCCGCTTTGTCGATGATTGTCGGTTCACGCCGCCTCGTCCCGAAAAGCCTTAAGGTAGAGCCAAAGGTGAGAAAGAGTTCATTGATGGCAGGCTCAAGGACACGACATTGAATGGAGAAGGGTAAATGAGCCAAAAAAGTAATAAGAGCTTTGATCTCATCTTCGACGGATGCTTTATTACATATAACGGCGTAACCTCTCTTCGAACAACTCATGTAGGCGCAGCCATTTAGCACGAAGAAATGGGTAATCATCTTGAAGAACATTCGATGGGCCAGCTGAAACACTAGCCATGTTCATATGAACAACCCACGATCTACTTGGTAGGTCACCCATGCGGCCGTCGAAGCCGGTGAACCATCTAAAAGAAAAGCCAGATTAGTACCAACGCCGGATAAGAATGAAGCTCCTACCTCCATCGATAGGTTATTAGCATACCTTGATATTGAGAAAGGGCTTACCTTCATCGATTGGGGCTTCAAGCATAACGCTCGGTATAAGAAAAGGGGCAGGTTTCCTTAGAGGATACGATAAACCCAAAGGGGTTCGACAAACTCTCGGGAGGATACTCTTTGCGCAGGCCAGGGAACAGGAAGGAGAGATAAGAAAGCCACCATTCGTCGAAAGATGAGGAACTACAAGGATGGCCAGAGAAGCCAATGAACATAAAACGCTTGAAAACAAGCACGTGCGACTTCGATATGGCCTATCGGGTCGGTAATACCTTCCTTGTAACTCGAAAAAGGGAATTTCATGGAATATACCATCGGCATTGGAATTCCCTGGGTAAGTCCAAATTAGCGGAGCTGAGAATGAGGATTATAAATTTCAAATCCCGATGAGAAGTCACCACCACCCGTCAAATTCATAGTTAAGTCGGTTGGGACCAACACACTCATCCAAAACAGTGAGAATCGGGATTTATCTTGGAGGAGTCTGTAAACATCGTCATCGACAGGCCTGAAAAAATCAAAACTAGTGAGAGATAGCGGCTCGGCGAGGAGATCATCGAAAGGGTCGGGGTTGTCGGGATCACGGCGAAGGATTTGATTAAACGCCATCGGTGCATCATTTCCGCACTCTTCGATGATCCGACTGTGAAGTAAGCCCCTTCTCCAGGGAACATATGAGGGAAATACGCTCGGACCCAATAATGCAAGATCCATAAAGGACCCGAAAAAGGATCGAGGTGTTTACCCTCCAGCGAAGATTGAGCATCCGACAACCCTCGATACAATGCAGCCGGGAACATACGGCCTAGGCCAATGTCAACACCACATGCCGGTTCATGTGCCATATCAAGAAACTCCGAAGAAATTCGACATGTGGGGAGATAAAAGACATATTTGCAAAGCCAACACAAAAGGAAGGCTGTATGTTCCCCAGGAAGAATGGGTCCTGAAGATTTGGCATGATGATTCATGAATTTATCATACGATAGGCGAAGCAACATGACATATCCGGTAAAAATTGGTCACTCAAAGGACGAATGTCACTTTCGATGAATGGAGAAAGACCGGTCAAAGACCAAATATCAAGAAGGGTAGGCATTCTTGGACCAATGGGAAAGAAGAAGCAGTTCGATGAGGGCGACCGAAGCAACACAAACCGCCAACAAGCCCATACTCTAGGGGATCAATGGATATACCACAAAATGTTAACAAGACGTCTGTTGACACCTAAATTTTGGCCTTCCTTTTAGTCATTAATTTTTGTATAAAAATTAGGGACTAATTTTAGTCCCTAGAAAAAATATTTAAATCATTTTTCATATAGTATGGTTTATTTTATGCATTACATTCCGAATTGGACCAGCGGCAAATGCAAAGTTAAATTGAGGCACGATGGACTTGAGTGGACACTTTCGAGCTTAATTAAGGATAATTCTTCGGATATTCAAGGCGACGGACTCTCTTGGCAAAAAAAATCGCATAAGATCCGTTGAAGATATGTGAGCTATGAGATGTCAACATGCTACAAGAGCACATGTTCAATGCTATCGGTGGTTGGCATTCAACCGTTATTGCAGCAAAAAAAAAAATCCGAAATTGTGAGATATCAAAAGTGATATGTGCAACCGACGGGAATCATTTTAGGTGTGATTGAGGACTACTTTCATGGGAGGAAAATCTGGTTTATAACAAAAAAGTCAGTAATTCATTGAGGAATCCCAATGATTAAGGGATTTCACGGTTGCATAAAGGATTGTGGGAGATTTTTCTTTGGATCTATAAAAAGAGACCACCAATACACTGCGATGAAGGAGCATCACAGTATTATAGGGCGGAAAAGTCATGGACTCGGGGGGCCATTGATTCGTTAAAAAAAGTGAGCATAAGGGGTGAGAAAACGAGAGAGGCGGCAGAACACCGAAGAGAGGGAGAGGCATATTTCTTTATTCACCCATATTGAGAGGAAGCAGAAATTTTTTTGAAGTTTCTTGAGAGCAAACACTAGAGAGAGAAATTTTCTCGGTGGTTTTGATCCATGCTCGGGGGCTTCATCCATAGAATTTACGACTGCACACTTCAAAGATTTCTCCACGGGAGGGGAGAATTTCTCCGATATCAAAATTGGTCCACACCAATTCGCATAAGAGGAGCACTTTGAATTAGTCAAACTCACATCTGTGAGTCCAAGTGTTGCTTGCTCCTACTCCTCCTCGCCAATTGTCCACTTGTGCTCCACTCTGTTTGATTCTTGACGATCTCTCCAAAGGGTAGCTACTTCGCTCTATTCACGGGTTTAGCCAACGACCAACAAATTTCGAGCTACGTTGCAGCAATCGTCCGTCATCGTAGTCGAGCTATTGTTCACCCCTGAAGCTATTCCGTCAAGATTGGTGCCGATATTGTAGTCGCCTTTGCTGCAGCCGAAGTCTCGAGGGTCAAATCCAATCGCCAACACCTCTCCTCGAGCGAACCCGTCCGATTCGGAAAGCCTCGAGCTCGGTCGTCCAAGTCTCGTGCAAAGTTCAAAGTCGGAGAGCTAATATTCGGATTTAGGTAATTTTCTTATTCTAGATTATAGCTAATTGCCTAATTCGAATATTTGGTTGGTTACTTTGGCATAAAGTGTGGATTAGATTGCATATTCTATTTCTTTGTAAGATTAGAATATTACGTGGTTCGTTCAAGATTGATGCATATCCAAAATTGAGTATTCTTGGGAAGTCTTGTAATTATCAATTGACTCGTTCTAAGGATTGCATATCTAGTTTGAATCCAATTTGGAATTTGATTGTCGTGGAAATCTTGTGATATATCTTTTGCTCAAATTGGAAAGATTGTGACTCATATGGATACCTTCGATCTTTGTGACAATCTTGTGATAATCCAAAAAATCTTTTCAATATATCGAAGACACTCAAAATATCAAAACCTTTCAAAATGTGATCGATTAGGAAAATCTCCTAGTCCGCAACTTGCCGTACGAGTAAGGATTTGAGTTCAATCGTTAATCGTAGGATTACGAATTAAAGATTGACTCAAATATTTGCGAAATAATTTCAAAAATCGGTTGAGATATCTACTTTCTTGATTGATTTGATCGGCATAATATCTTTAGAATGAATATTCTTTTGAGTGATATTTAAAATTCTAAAGATATTGCATTGCATTTTGGATAAAAGTTGCATTTTAGAATTAGAATCATGTAGATATTTGCACGTTCAATTTAATTTTAGAATAATTTAATTTAGATTTGCATTCTAGGATAGAATCGCATATTTGAGTTGATTTTCATGTCTAAAATAATTCATCTTTAATATGTTAGGGATTAGGCAAACTTAAACCCTAAAATATGCAAGATAATTATCTTTAGGTATAGTTTTATTTAGGGTCATTTATTAATCCAAAAATAAAAAAAATCAAAAAACAATATTGTCATGTCATTTGCATGATAGGGTTAAGATCATATAGAATCTCGCATGTTTAGGTTTTTAATTCATACATCATGTAGCTAATTTAATTAGATTATAATCGCATGTCCTCTGAATTAGTCATGTAGTTTAATTAAATTCACATGCATTCTTAGGATAGTTTGCATTTACTTATGTCATTGCATTTAGAATGATTTCATGCATTGCATTTAGTTCATTCATTAAAAGCGAAAATCCAAAAGCGAGAACAGTTTATCTTGGCGCATGCTTCCCCGCAATTACTTTTGATTTCTGGATATTCATTAATTGATTGTGCAACCGCATGATAACCTTTGTTGTGGCTTAGGTTAAAATCAATTAATATTGCCCGACAAAATCCTTTTACATTAAATGAAATGGTACCGAAAGGGCGTTAGAGCAATCTAGCGTAATCAAGTCCCCGGACTTAGAATCTCCGGTTCGTAGGAATAAAGTATTTCTCCCGGTACTTTATTTAGGTGTCTAGTACCTACCATAAAATGATTAGTGGCGACTCCAAGTGTAAGATCTTTGCATGAAATTGAATCTTAAGTTGCGATTTGGTAGGGCTTGGGAGAGCTCGAACTAGGCTAGTTAATTTAACTAACTTGGTAATCCATTAGCCTAAGAATTTTCAATTTTTTGATTAATTAATCACTTTAATTTTCGAAAGAATTAAAAGGAACCTTAGTGGACTTAGGCCTGTAATTTCATGAAAAATCGCATTTTTGTTTGGCAATTGGACTCCGGGTAAGTCCTTAACCTTGTGTTAGATGGTTTTGCGAGATGGGAGATATAAGGGGTGGAGTGTGTGGCTAACCCCTTGTTTTGCGAAAATGGAGTTTGGAACCTCTATGATTTATTTCCTGCAATTTCGAAGCGGTGTTTGCATATTATTTGTTGTGCATGATTTATTGTTTTAGCACTACACCACACTCGTCCCGTGGTCGGACTGGGCCACTAGTTTTAGGATGGTATTGAGATTGGTTCTAGCGTTCACCGTGGGATCATGGTTGAAAGTTAGTCCAAATTCAATCCCGAATCTTTTTCCAAAAATGAGTCTGAAATTTAGAACTCATGCTTGGTAGGATTACCGAAGCGGGAGTTATAATTTTTAACTCGAGAAGCCGAAGTGAAATGACCCGGCTAATCCTGGTTATATCGTAGGATTACGATTAATCTTGATTATGTGCGCGAGATTGTCGCCTTGCCGTAAGTCTTTCGCTTCAATTTGTCGCCTCTAGGATAGATAGAATAAGGCTAACTCACAAATCATGTGCATGTCCATGTGATTGTTTATTTTCCTATCCTACGGTAAAGTATGCTCCTGAACTTTATCTTGTCTTATATTATTTTTTTGGGGTCGGTCCATGATGTTTAGGTTTGTGGCACGTGATTTATAGACAATGGGGCATTCGGATCTCCGTTTCGTGTACATTCCAAAGGCCGAGTTGAAGCAGATGTGGGATAATTTGAACATTGATGCACGGAATTATGTCCTTAGCCGTATAGGTAATATGCTGCCACTTTTGGACATCGGATTACAGATCGGGGTTATGCAAGCACTTGCACATTTTTGGTGCCCGGATATCGCTACCTTTATTTTAGGTAAGCACGAGCTCACTCCGACTTTGGAAGAATATAGCATTGCCATTGGAAAACCTTTAGACAGTGATTTAATTCATCCTTGTGTGGGAATTGATCCGGTTTTCTTTTTTGCTGAATTTTTGAAAGTTAGCAAGAATGAAATGAGGAAAATTTTGAAAGAAAAATGTCAAATGTGTCCTTTCTCATTTCTCATCGAGCGTTTTTATGAAAGCAATTCATACTTGCGAAGTAGGATTTTCATCTTAGCTTTCTTTGGGCTTGTGATTTTTCCACTCCAAAAGAATTTTATCGGTCCATCTATGGCTTGGATAGCTAGTCAAATTTGCGGTAGAAGGAATTTCATTAATGCTATCCTTGCCGAAACTTTCATATCCTTGACCCGTTTCGTAAAAAAGAAGGATAAGACGTTCCATGCTTCCCCGAACTTTTGCAAATGTGGTTTTTCTCTCATTATGCTAAGTTCGGTTCTAAGATGATTATACCTCGGGATAAGTGAAGATGAAAACCCAATTGTAAAATTTCAAGAGCTACAAAAAGACTTTAAAGGATTGTCTCATTCTCAATGGATTGATTTATTTAAAGATCCGGGTCCTAAGATTTTTTTGTGGCAAGCTATATGGTTCCGAGTCTCGAGGCCCGTTTGTATCACGGTGAGCGGGAGCCCATACCCTTGTTGGGTATTACGGGTGTGACGAGGTATCATCCTCTTCGCGTGGTACGACAATATGGAGTTTTGCGGGACCTTCCACCACCACTTGGGCCGATGCTTTTCAAGTCCAATTTGTTGCAACCGAAAAATATGCAACCGAGCTCGGACATATCGATCAAGTTTGGCTCGAGTCCGAAACTCGCCAACTATTGTTACCCGAAGTGGAACCCGAAGGAAAGGAAAGGCTTTATCATGCTAAAGCCCGGTATATCCAGCGCCATTTCATACCAGCCCATATGCTCCCGAAGTTTCCATTGATGCCCGTGAAGCCCACTCGTCAGCCGAGATTGAAGCTTATGAGAAGAACGCGCAGAAGGCTAAGAAGCGAGATGGAGACCTTGGCTAAGGAAAATGCACGACTTCGAAAAGAATTGGAAGCCCGTTCGTCTATAGATCGCGTCCCCATAAAAAAGAGAAAAATGACTTGATTGTCGTGTTTACGAGTCATTGTTTCGTGTTCGGTTAATTTTGTTTTAGTTGTAATAATCTTGTGGTTTTTCTTGTAATATATGTTATCGTTGGAATGACCTTATGGTCTTCGTAAATTTTATTGACCTATTTCGTCCTCAATTCGGCTTTAATTTTGCAAATTTCATTTTTTTTTCACTTGTGAGAATCGACGAAATTGAAAATCTCTTCATTCAGTCCATTAGATGTGCTTTATTTTGTTTTGGGTCTAGAAAATGTCATGGACCGACTCGCTATTATTGTTTGTTATATTCATTTCGATCATTTTGTTTTCGGGTAATTTACTACGGATCCTCCACATTCTTATAACACTCGGTTAGTGACAAAAAGAAGGATGGCCAATCAAGCCGAGATTGCGGCCATGATCGATGAAAAGCTAAAAGAACACGTGAATGCAATGAATGAACATGTCGCAGCTACCATGTCCAAGATGATGAATGATTTCATGGCCAAACAAAGGCAAGTCAATGTTGGCTCTCGGTCGAGATTCCACCTCCGACCCGTCAAGGCCTTCGCCCCGACAAGGCTCATGCAGTGGATCCTCGACCCAACTTTTCACTTGGATGATGTCATTCGACCGACACTAGTATATCTCCGGCAGCCCATATTCATCATCCACCCCCAAATGATGAGAATGCCAAATTATTAGCAAAGCTCGACCCGAGGCTGCGAGAAGTTGAGGGAACTCAAAGTGTTCCGCCTGTTGATTTATCTATCTTTTCCAGGGTTCAAGTGCTCGAAAAATTCAAAATGCCAACTTTCGAGAAATATGATGGCATCTCGAACCCAATTCAACACATCGAGATGTACCGGGGCACATGAGCGGATACGTATCTAATGGACCTCTAATGATCCAAACCTTCCAGGCAAGCTTGAAGGATGCCGCGATGAGGTGGTACACTAACCACCAAATTAATCGGAAGGATTCGTGGGAAGAGGTGGCGAACCTTTTCGTCAAGCATTTTAAGTTCAATCTCGATGTCACCATTACACGGGAAGATTTGGAGAGAGCTGAGCGGAAGAAAGGCGAAACTCTAAAGGAGTATGCTACTCGATGGAGGAATATGGCGGGCGGATTATGCCGAACCATCGGAGCGAGATTTGATGAAGCTGTTTGTATCAACTCGCCGCATGCAGTCCGTTCACGCATGCTGATTACGGTGGTCCGGACATTTAGTGAGCTCATTTCCATGGGAGAGGAAATTGAGTCCGGACTCAAGAAGGGGTGGTACGGTGAGTCGGGTTCATCTAGCAAGAGATTTTCTAGTAAAAAGGGGAAGGAGTCCGTCCCCTGAAGTCAACATGACTTATGTGCGGAAGGCACCACCTCGGCCCTCGAAGTTGCAATTCGCCACCCGCAGCCCAACCTCTTATGGGCAGAAAGCCGGCAGAATCCACGCCGCCAGCGCAAACCTCGCCCAGTTTACTCCGCTTCCGGAACATTATCTCAAGTGTTGGCGGTCATGAGGAAGAAGAACTTGTTGAGTTCGAGCCGCAAAGATCTAATGCCGCCCTATGCGAGGTACGATCCATCAAAGAAATGTGATTACCATAGAGGTGAGATAGGGCATTCAACGGATGATTGTCAAGTGCTTAAACATCGAATACAAGATCTACACGAGGCCCGGAGTATTTACATTTCAGCCAACCGGTAAGCCTAATGTCCAAAACAATCCACTCCCCGATCATTCGGGCGGTGCAAATGTAGTCCTTGGCCCGAGGCTGAAGCAAGTTCGAGGTTTTAGGGTTCCTTTTGATGATATTGTTGATGCTTTAGTTCGGGCTGGTTATTTTTCGATCGACGAGATGATATCACTTTGTAAAGTAGAAAGGAAGGTGGATAAGGCGATTAAAGATGGGTTGATCGGAATGATCGATGAGTTCGGAGTCGTGGCCGCTATATCTCGGGTCATCATTGGATCGGGACGAAGAATTGGCAATGATGACTAATGAACAAATTAAGTTGGACCCGGAGCTAGCCGACATGCCTCCTCGAAGATGCTTCGACGACGACCTTGGAATTGTTATAGCCGATGTTTCGGAGGAGTTGGTGCTGGCATCACCTCAACCTTACCCTTATGAGAGCGATAAGATGGTTCCTTGGTCATATGACGTTGATTTGATAACAAGGTCGGGCGTGCTTACGGTGATAATCAATCGGCCAAGCCGGTGGCTGAAAAAGAGGCGAAAGAATTCCTAGCCGTGATCAAGGCAAGTGAGTATAGTGTGGTCGATCAACTAAGGAAGTTGCTCGCGAGGTTTCATTACTAGAACTTCTCCAAACATCCGAGAAACATCGGGCGCCCGATGAAGGTTTTGAGCGAAATTCATGTGCCGAGGCAGTCGAGGAAGATAAGTTGGAGGGCTTTGTCGGGGCAATCCTTCTCAAGGATCGGGTGGCCTTTTCGATGAGGAGATTCCGATTGAGGGACGGGGTCACAACAAAGCACTTCATATTTCGATGAAATACAAAGAAACTCACATGGCTAGGGCACTTGTAGATAATGGATCGGCTCCGAATATATGCCCGTTGGCTACTCTTAAGCGGCCGGGAATTGATCCATCCACCATGCAAGCTGCCAAGACTTCGATGCGAGCTTTCGACGGGGTTAAAAAGGATGTGATGGGACAGATTAACCTAGAGCTACAAATCGGACCTTCGGTGTTCGATATCCTTTTTCGGGTGATGGATATCCCTTCGCTTTCAATTTCTTGCTAGGCCGGCCATGGATTCACAATGCGGCGCAGATCCCTCCGTCCGCATCGGAAAATCAAATTTGTGGTTGAAGCAAAGTTGGTTACGGTTTATGGGGAGGAGGATCACCGAATCTTCAATGCAACATCAGTCCCTTATATAGAGCACGATCATGTAGAGGATGATAGCTATCATTCATTTGAGATAGTCCATGTCGTTCGAGCTTCTCTGGACATGCCTTTGCCTTTTCCCGAGGTTTCTAATGCGGCGATCATGGTGGCTAAAGTCATGGTAGGAAATGATTTTGAGCCAGGCAAGGGTCTTGGGAAGGAAGGCCAAGGCATTCGCAAGCCAATTGAGACGAAGGGACAATCCCACACAGTGGTTTAGGATATCATGGGCCCGGAAGCCGTGGACGAGGCCGTAGTCATCGTGGAGGCCGAGGAGGAGCAGGTCAAAGTCCTTTACCACCTCCCATCGATCATACCTTTCGCTCAGTTGGAGTAGTAGGAGGGTTCAAGCCTTTAGAGTCAAGTCCAAGTGAAGATGACCTCGGACTCATCTTTCCGAATGGCCCCAAGACATGACTGTTCCACCTAAGAAGACGGGTAAAGCGATTACGGTCGGTTTATCGATGATTCGAGGATGATCGGCCATATATTCTCAAGAAGCTCGAACCAAAGGTCGTGGGAGTGAACTTCGACGAGGGTATATCCTACCTTACCGGTTGTTTTGCTAGAACCTCTATCGGTGCAATTACGGAAGGACCCTTGGAGGAAATGGGGGCGGGCCCTCAAGAGTAATTTCTGCATTTTCCCTGCGTGGGAATTTTTATTGCTTTCTAGGATTTTCTTTTCCTATCCAACTTTAGGATTTTCAATTCAATAAGATGTAATTGATTGATTCATTATCAATAAAATTACGAAGTTTTAGAATCTTGTTGAGGCATACCAAACCAGCCCGATGACGATAACCAACGGCCAAATAGAATTGTCATCCATGGTAAGAACCGAGGGCTGGGCTTCTTCAGAATTCTTGTCCCAAGGTCTTTGAAAATAAAGTTCTTCGAGGAAAATACCCATGATTTTTGAAAATTACAAAAAACTCATACATATTTAAACCCCATTTGTTTTTCGATTCTGTTACTTTATGTTCCAGGGGGAATTTTGAGGAGGGAAATCCAGTGGATTCGAAGTATACGATCTAGATGAGTCCAGTCCGGCTATGAGGAAATTCGCCGAGATTTTGAAAGGCACGAGACGGCTAAACCTCCTACCGAGGAAGAGACGATTTCAATTAACCTTGGCAATGCGAGAAAACCCCGGAAAAGTTAGGATTGGGGCAAACCTTCCGGGATGATGTGGCCGAGCGTCCGACTAAACTTTTAAAGGATTACCGGGACATCTTCGCTTGGTCCTACGCAGATATGCCTGGTCTCGATCGATCGATCGTCGATGTCTACCGACCGATCCTTCGGTTAAACCCGTGACGCAAAGGTCACGGAAGGCTAAGCCGAGTTGGCACGGAAAATCAAAGAAGAAGTTATGAAACTTCTCGATGTAGGATTTATTGAGACTACCCAATACTCGATTGGGTTGCTAATATAGTCCCGGTGCTAAAGAAAGACGGTCGGGTTCGGGTTTGTATTGACTATCGAAACTTGAACAAAGCTGTCCTAAGGACGATTTTCCACTCCCGCACATTGATGTACTTGTGGACAGCACGCCCGGATTCGAGCTATTTTCATTCATGGATGGTTTCTCGGGGTATAACCAGATCCTCATGAACGTGAATGATAAATTGAAGACTACATTCACCACCCCATGGGGTTTATTCCATTATAAGGTGATGCCATTTGGCCTTAAAAATGCTGGTGCCACCTACCAACGGGCCATGGTAACTTTGTTCCATGATATGATGCACAACGAGATCGAGGTTTATGTCGACGACATGATCGCTAAAACTAGACGTGGGGAAGATCACATCAAGACCTTGACAAAATTGTTCGACGGACTCAGAAAATTCAGGTTACGCCTTAACCCAACCAAGTGCATCTTTGGTGCCGGCTCGGGTAAATTGCTCGGATTCATTGTCGGCAACAAGGGTATTGAGATTGACCCATCTAAAGTAAAAGCCATCTCGTGAGCTTAGGCCACCCACGACGGTTAAAGAAGTTCGAAGCCTCATAGGTAGGCTAAATTACATTGCACGTTTCATTTCCCGGTTATCGAGACGGCTAAGCCTTTCTTCAAATTGCTAAAGAAGAATGCGCTAGTCGAGTGGAATGGCGAAGTGCGAAAAAGCCTTTGAAAAGCTAAAACAACACCTCATGAATCCTTTGTACTTGTTCCGCCGATGCCGGGCAACCTCTCGATCCTCTACCTTACGGTCCACAATGAGTCTCTAGGTGCCATGCTTGCTCAAAAAAGTGAAGAGGACAAAAAAGAACGTGCGATTTATTATTTGAGTAAGAAGTTCACCGCCTCCGAGATGAACTATTCTGAAGCGGAAAGAACGTGTGCAAGACTAGTGTGGGTACTTCACAAGGCTAAGGCAATACACCTGCATTACCGGATATTACTCGTAACGAGAATGTGATCCTATCAAGTATTTACTCAATCAACCCGCATTGGTTGGAAAAGCGGCGAAATGGCAGATTCTCATCTCGGAATTTGATGTTCAATTCTTATCTCAAAAATCGGTTAAAGGACGAATAATTGCTGATGTTTCGGCCGAAAATCCTAGGGCAAATGAAGATCTAGGCACGCCGAGGAGGACGGAATCATGTCAATTGATGAGTATGTATGGACCATGTATTTTGATGGTGCCGTGAACTTGTCGGGATCGGGTATCGGGCGTCTTAATATCTCCGAGGTGGACAGCATTATCCTATAGCCGCTAAGGCGATATTTCCATGTACAAACAATATCGCTGAATATGAGGGATGCATCCTTGGTTTACAAGCTGCAATCGAAATGGGAGTAGCTCGACTTAAGGTGTTTGGAGATTCGACCCTCATTATTCTTCATACCGTTGGTAAGTGGAAAACTAGAGATGTCAAGTTGCAGCCCTACCACGCCTATTTAGAGGAGTTGGTGGAAGAGTTTGAAGACATTTCGTTTGAATACTTGCCAAGGACTCAAAACCATTTTGCCGATGCTCTAGCTACGTTATCGGCAATGCTTCGAGTCACAAGTGGGCTAGAAGTCGAGCCTTTAAAGATCGAGGTCTTGCGGGAAGTCGGCTTATTGCATGGCCGCCATCGAAGACCCCGACGGCAAGCCATGGTACCATGATATCAAGGCATACCTTCGGACACGGGAGTTTCCCTGAGAAGAGATCGCATCCGACCAAAAGTATATCAAGAAAATGGCGTTGAAGTTTTTCTTGAATGGGGAATGCCTATACAAGCGGTCTTATGATTCAATTTTGTTAAGGTGTGTCGATTCAACCGAAGCCGTTCGTCGATGCTAGAAGTACATGATGGAGCATGTGGTCCGCACATGAACGGCCATATGCTAGCAAGGAAGATAATGAGGATGGGTTATTCTTGCTCACGTTAGAGAGTGATTGCATTCAACATGTCCGGAGTTGTCACAAGTGCCGGATCTATGGAGACAAAATCAATGTTCCTCCGAATGAATTGCATCGATGTCCGAACCATGGCCATTTTCAATGTGGGGCATTGATGTAATTGGACCAATCAATCCTAAGGCGTCAAATGGACATCGATTTATCTTGGTTGCTATCGATTATTTTACGAAGTGGATTGAAGCTATGTCCTATACCGTGATCACGGCACGAAATGTAGTGAAATTCATTCGTCGAGACATTATTGCTCGATATGGTACACCCGAGACCATAATTACGATAATGGGTCCAATCGAACAATAAATTGGTGGATGATTTGTTCAAGGAGTTCAAGGTTAAGCATTTGAATTCTTCTCCATATCGCCCTGAGATGAATGGAGCGGTCGAAGCGACCAATAAGAATATCAAGAAAATTTTGGCTAAAACAGAGAGAATTATCGTGATTGGCATGAGAGATTACCCTTTGCACTTATGGCATATCGGACTTCTATCCGGACGTCTACGGGGCAACACCATATTCTCTTGTGTACGGTATGGAAGCGTTCTACCTGTTGAGGTTGAAATTCCTTCGTTACGTATTCTTTCGCAGTACAATTGTCGAGGCGGATTGGATCCAGCAGAGATTAGACCGGTTGAACATGATCGATGAGAAAAGGCTTAGAGCTCTATGTCATGGCCGGTGCTACCAGCAACGAGTTGCTAAATCTTTCAACAAGAAAGTGAAGCCTCGACACTTTCGGGTGGGCGACCTTGTCCTGCGGAAGTTGTTACCGATAATTCCTCTCCCCGGAAGGAAAATTTGCCCCAAACTATGGCGGTCCATACATTGTGAAGAAAGTCCTTCCGGGAGGTGTTTTGATTTTGGCTGAAATGGATGGTCGTGTTTTCTTGACTCCTGTTAATTCGATTACGTGAAGAAGTATTACACTTGATTTGTACTCATTCGACTTTGTTCCTAAATAATCAAGTTTCAAATTGAATTTCATGAATCACTTGACTTTCTTGTTCTGTTACTAAGTTTTGTTTGAGGAAGGCTTTTGATCGGGAAATCGTTTCTATCCTAACGAAATGATCATATTATATGAGAGACATCGGGATGATGAAAGGCAAGCCATTTCCATACACGTCCCGAATATTAATCCCCAATGCGAGTTGAGTGAAAATTTCCGTGCCGGCAAGGTGAAGGGTTATCTCGAGAAAAGTATGATGACCAAAGTGATGAGAGGCATTCACTTCCTCTATCTAAACACTACGGGTTATCCTTTGCTTAACCCCTTTGAGCGGAGATTCATTTATTATCCTTGTCAAGAACAACCCCACATTGGGCGGTATCTCGAAATTCAAAAATGGTTAGAATTTTTCTTGCTTTCACTTGCATCAATCTTCAAGCATATTTACTACATGTAAATCTTGTGTTAGCTTGAGTGCCCTAGATATGACGAAGAGCATTTCTTTCTATCTCCCTACACATTATACCCTTTGCGTACCCAATTTGAGCGGTGGATTCATTTTAACCCAATTGGTGATCATTCCCATGGTGAACAAATGGAATTAGCTCAAAGCAAGCTCAAAATGATTTGGGGCAAGTGGAAGCCCGGAAGAAATCAAAGCAAGGTTGCAAAAGGACTCCATCAAGGAAAAATCTCTCTCAAAGAGGATCTCTCTCTCTCAAAAAAAAAAAAAAAAAGAAGAGAGAAGAGAATTCTTCTAGAAGAAAGAAAAGAGAGAAGGTGTCGAAATGAATTTCTCAAAGAAAAATTCTCTCTCTCTCAAAAAAAAAAAGGAAAAGAGAGATAAAATCTCTCTCGAAAAGAAAAATCAAGGAGAGAGACCTCAAAAATTTTGATGTGCAAAATTGCTCCTCAAAAGGAAATCATTTGAAAGGACCCCAAAAGGAGTTCACGAATTGCCGAGCAAAAATCTATGATGGCGGCTCGATAAATGATCACCAAAACTCCCTAGTTTCCTCGAATGATACTCCTCTTGAAGAAAATAGGCCATTCATTTCTAGCCTACCCAAACCTGCGTTACAACCCTTGTCAAAGTCTCTTCAGATTAGGGCACTTATGTTAACGTAGAATTTCATATGCTTATAAATGTTGCTCGAAGAAGTGCAAGCAAGATTTTTCTATCTCATTTTTGCGGATTTCCCGACTTGCAAACCCGGAGCAATGGATAATATCAATTCTTTCAAAGCCATGACTCTCATGAGTCCCCATTGTTAAACCATTGACCAAACTTGCATTTCGGTCCTTCAAAAGACCCTTGATTGGTTAGGTCATCCGATTTCGAGAATATTCGGACCCTCGTCAAGCACGATGAAGAGAGTCGAGCGATTTTTATACCCGCATCAAAAGTCGGGTCAAAAGCCTTTCATTGAGAGTGAGTGGAAAAGTCCTTTCTAATTGAAGATCCCTCATAAATGTGATCAAATTGTCAAAAAGACGAAACTTTTTTCCTTACTTTCCTCGGTGGAGCTTGGTAACAAGGCAAATTCATGAATTTTGTTTTCTTTGGCCATGCGCATGTATTATTTTAACCTTGTCTCGGGTAAAATAAGTGCATTGCAATTAACTCTGTCATTTTTCATAATAGAAGAAGAGTTCGGGTATGTTTCCTAATTATTCTTCATTGTTTCTCTTTATGTCTACCCAATGGAATAGGTAGTGCATATCACTTTTCATGTTCACCTAGTGGAGGGACATATTTGTGTCTATAATGTTGCAATCCATTTCTTTTCATATGTTCACTCTTGTTGAGGAATAGGTGACATATTTTTTGTGTCCCGCTTGATGGAACATGTAGCACAATTCATTTCGTGTTCGCCCAGGTGAAATAGGTGACATGATCCCTCTTATATGTTCACCCGGTGGAATAGGTGACATATCTCTTTGTGTTTGCCCAATGGAATAGGCAACATAACCAACCTCATGTTCACCCAAGTAGAATAGGTGGCATGGTCCTTTTCGTGATTGCCCGGTCGTATAGGCAACACGTTTCTCATTTTTTTCAAATGGCTTTTTTAAGTCATATCACGCGCTGTTTCGCACTCGTAGGAAATTACGGGTAAATGACAGGCAATTACGTACCTTGAGAACCTTACTTCCAAGTGGAATAGAAGTTCGAAGACCAAGGGAGTTCTAGCATCACAAAGTTTTCCTCACTTGGGCACTTTTTGTATGCGATCCGTATTTAAGGCTCTTTTACCACTCCGCATGAAGTAAGAAGCCTCAAGATACGTTCCTTATTGCTTACATTTTGCATATCATGCATCATTCAATTTGAAAATTGGGATTAAAACCCCACAAAAAAAAATCATTTATTATTTGCATTGCCAAAATTTAGGCTCAATTTTGTCTTTGAATGAAATCTCTGCGAGCCTCCACTCAAAGAGGGGCATTGTTGACACCTAAATTTTGGCCTTCCTTTTAGTCATTAATTTTTGTATAAAAATTAGGGACTAATTTTAGTCCCTAGAAAAAATATTTAAATCATTTTTCATATAGTATGGTTTATTTTATGCATTACATTCCGAATTGGACCAGCGGCAAATGCAAAGTTAAATTGAGGCACGATGGACTTGAGTGGACACTTTCGAGCTTAATTAAGGATAATTCTTCGGATATTCAAGGCGACGGACTCTCTTGGCAAAAAAAATCGCATAAGATCTGTTGAAGATATGTGAGCTATGAGATGTCAACATGCTACAAGAGCACATGTTCAATGCTATCGGTGGTTGGCATTCAACTGTTATTGCAGCAAAAAAAAAAATCCGAAATTGTGAGATATCAAAAGTGATATGTGCAACCGACGGGAATCATTTTAGGTGTGATTGAGGACTACTTTCATGGGAGGAAAATCTGGTTTATAACAAAAAGTCAGTAATTCATTGAGGAATCCCAATGATTAAGGGATTTCACGGTTGCATAAAGGATTGTGGGAGATTTTTCTTTGGATCTATAAAAAGAGACCACCAATACACTGCGATGAAGGAGCATCACAGTATTATAGGGCAGAAAAGTCATGGACTCGGGGGGCCATTGATTCGTTGAAAAAAAGTGAGCATACAGAAAGGGTCAGAAAGTGCAGAGAGAGGGGGCTTCACAGTATTATAGGGGAGAGGCATATTTCTTTATTCACCCATATTGAGAGGAAGCAGAAATTTTTTGAGAGAAGTTTCTTGAGAGCACTCCAACACTAAGAGAGAAATTTTCTCGAGTGGTTTTGATCCATGCTCGGGGGCTTCATCCATAGAATTTACAGACGCACGCTTCAAAGGATTTCTCTTCGGGATGGGCGAGTAATTCTTCGATATCAAAATTGAGTCCACCTGCACCGATACACCATAAAAGGAGCACTTGGTGCAATTAGTAAACTACATTTGAGTCCAAGTGTTGTCTTGCTCCTACTCCTCGACGGCCAATTGTCCACTTGTGCTCCACTTCTTGCAATTTTGCCGAGTCTCCATCACGATCTCTCCAAAGGGTAGCTACTGTGGCTCTGATTCTACGGGTTTAATGACGATCGACCAACAAATTTGTGAAGCTACGTTGCAGCAACTAAGATTTCCGTTTGGCATCGTAGTCGAGCTATTGTTCACGCTTTGAAGCTATTCCGTCAAGATTGGTGCCGATATTGTAGTCGCCTTTGCTGCAGCGCGAAGTCCTCGAGGGTCAAATCCAACCGCCAACACCCCCTCGAGCGAACTGTCCTACTCGGAAAGCCGTCGAGCTCGCAATCTGTCAAGTTTGGTGCAAAGTTCAAAGTCGGAGAGCTAATATTCGGATTTAGGTAATTTTCTTATTCTAGATTATAGCTAATTGCCTAATTCGAATATTTGATTGCTTACTTTGGCATAAAGTGTGGATTAGATTGCATATTTTGAGACTATTTCTACTTGTAAGATTAGAATATTGCGTGGTTCGTTCATAGATTGATGCATATCCAAAATTGAGTATTCTTGGGAAGTCTTGTAAAATTATCAATTGACTCGTTCTAAGGATTGCGATATCTAGTTTGAATCCATATTTGGAATTTTGGTTGATTGTCGTGGAAATCTTGTGATATATCTTTTGCATCAAATTGGAAAGATTTAGGTGACTCATATGGATCACTTCCTGTTTTGGTCTTTGTGACAATCTTGTGATAATCAAAAAAAATCTTTTCAATATATCGAAGACACTCAAAATATCAAAACCTTTCAAAATGTGATCGATTAGGAAAATCTCTAGTCGCAACTTGCCGTACGAGTAAGGATTTGAGTTCAATCGTTAATCGTAGGATTACGAATTAAAGATTGACTCAAATATTTGCGAAATAATTTCAAAAATCGGTTGAGATATCTATTTTCTTGATTGATTTGATCGGCATAATATCTTTAGAATGAATATTCTTTTGAGTGATATTTAAAATTCTAAAGATATTGCATTGCATTTTGGATAAAAGTTGCATTTTAGAATTAGAATCATGTAGATATTTGCACGTTCAATTTAATTTTAGAATAATTTAATTTAGATTTGCATTCTAGGATAGAATCCGCATATTTGAGTTGATTTTCATGTCTAAAATAATTCATCTTTAATATGTTAGGGATTAGGCAAACTTAAACCCTAAAATATGCAAGATAATTATCTTTAGGTATAGTTTTATTTAGGGTCATTTATTAATCCAAAAATAAAAAAAATCAAAAAACAATATTGTCATGTCATTTGCATGATAGGGTTAGATCATATAGAATCTGCATGTTTAGGTTTTTAATTCATACATCATGTAGCTAATTTAATTAGATTATAATCGCATGTCCTCGAAGTTAGTCATGTAGTTTAATTAAATTCACATGCATTCTTAGGATAGTTTGCATTTACTTATGTCATTGCATTTAGAATGATTTCATGCATTGCATTTAGTTTTTTTTCATTAAAAAGCGAAAATCCAAAAGCGAGAACAATTTATCTTGGCGCATGCTTCCCGCAATTACTTTTGATTTCCGGATATTCATTAATTGATTGTGCAACCGCATGATAACCTTTGTTGTGGCTTAGGTTAAAATCAATTAATATTGCTCGACAAAATCCTTTTACATTAAATGAAATGGTACCGAAAGGGCGTTAGAGCAATCTAGCGTAATCAAGTCCCCGGACTTAGAATCTCGGTTCGTAGGAATAAAGTATTTCTCCCGGTACTTTATTTAGGTGTCTAGTCGGCCTACCATAAAATGATTAGTGGCGACTCCAAGTGTAAGATCTTTGCATGAAATTGAATCTTAAGTTGCGATTTGGTAGGGCTTGGGAGAGCTCGAACTAGGCTAGTTAATTTAACTAACTTGGTAATCCATTAGCCTAAGAATTTTCAATTTTTAGGTCGCGACAACGTCTATCCGGGCTCGTGCCCGGACGATAGCCACCTCCGTTTCTAGTCGTTTGTACCAGTTATAAAATCGGTAGTCAAAGGACGAATACGAAGAAAATGCGTGATTATTCGACTGCCCGACGAGGCACAAATGATGGATTGCTCAAAAGGTAAGATTTCCTTGGAGCAACGGGGAAAACAATCAATCAACAAAGGAGAAGGCGGTAAATTGGTAAGATGTGGACCCAAAATGATGTGACCATTGCCAGGCTGGTAATCCATGAAGGATAAGGAGAGTTCCCTCTTGGCTTCATTATGATAAAGAGCGTCGAAGCGCGACAAGCACGAAACTAGCGTGAGTACTCATGTGAAGTATATAGTGAAGGTCGTATGGATTGGCGCACAGAAACAACCATTATTTATAAGGAATTGGGAAGTAACCAACCCGGGAGAATGATGGCAGTTACCCGAATGTGGGAGAACACATGGATCGTGGCGACATGCGACAACGAGAAAAAAGGGGAAGTTCCATTAAGGATGTTCAATGTACAAGGCCGACTTGATCCCCTCGAGCAACTCACGCGAGTAAACGCTCGAACTTCTTATTTTTATCCATGTACATATTCCTAGTGCGACGTCGATCTATTTCTACTTGCACTACTCGAGCGCGATCAGCCTTTTTCTTCTCTTCCAAGGACGCTATGGATGCCTTCGGTTGGCCTTCTATTGAAGAACGCCGAGAGAGTACAATTGATCGTTAGCGTCGAGTCTCCTCCAGGTTCCCTTTCTATTGCCGGCCTCTCGTTGCTCCGGAGCGGTCTCCTTCTCATCCAGGACAGCAAGCTCCTTAATGGAGGATTGAAGGGACTACTCCCCTTGACTCACAAGTTGTCTTGCTTCTTGAGCTTAGGGGCTGGGAGAGAAGAGTTGATCAGAAATGATAAAGCCAGCATCTTATCCCGACACTGTCGAAAATGCATAAAGGGAGTGGAAAAGTGTTCCGGGAATATCTTTAGCCGGCGAACTAAATCCTGAGGAAGCTTTTCGCTGATTTCTCTTTCGATCGACAGCTCCATCACGGACTTAATGCTTTGAATATTTGATGGGTTGTCGACAAAGGAGGCCACTCCTGAATGAACAAGGTCCAAAGAGCAAGACAAAGATAACCCCACTTGCTGAAAGTTTCCGAGTCGAGGAGCTACCTAGGGGAGGTATACTCGGATGGTCCGAAGTATGAGAAGACCCAACAAGATAGGCCTGAACATCTTCGACGGACGGCGAAGGAGAGAAAGACGCAGGAAAATCCCAAAGAGGGTCCATCGACGAAGGATCTTCGGCTATCATAGGATCTTCGGCTATCATAGGATCTTCGGCTATCAAAGGCGCTTCAACCATCGAAGTTGGAACTATGGCAAGCGAAGAAGACTCCTCTTGAGGTGCCTTAGATGAAGCAGCCACCACCGAAACAAGAGGGTCGGGCAGACTCCCAAAGAACAAAGCAATATAGTTGGGCCTCCTGGTAAGTGGGTCGAGCTCCCCAAGAGACCTTCGGGACAAAGGGTAGGAGGAGCTTCAACATACCGAGGAGCCTTCGGAATCTCTATCGGGGACTCCATCGGAGATTTGCTCTTCTTCGCCCCCAATTTTCGCATTTTAAGAGAAGTGAGCGTCTCCTCATCAAGCATCATCGCTCGAGTCATTGCCTAATACCAAAGGTAAAGTGAAGTTATTTCAGGCTAGTGATCTTGAGAAATCTAGGAAGAAAGAAATTTACCAGAAATAGTCGTCGGGCGCTTGCGACTACCAATCAAAAGGGCCTTGGTTGCACCCTTTTTTCCAGCTTTCTTCACGGCATGACCGAAGAGCTGTATCCGACCACCTTTGAGTATAGACGAGATAGCATCCTCAAAAGGGCTCTCGAAGGCAAAACATGTCCACCAAGGTTACGAACTCGGGAGTCACGCCAGACCGGAACGTAGTAGCTTGATGGGATGTCCCCCGAAAATCGCCGATACATCACGTTCGTGACCTCGGCACAAAGCAGGTGAACGATTCATCGACCTTGATGTTGTAAACTTTTTTATCCATGGTTGGAAAATCCATGAGATAAGGGATGGGCATAGGGCATTCGCCCGTCGAAGGCCAAACCGCCTAGCACAATAGTGCGGAGAGTATGGTTCAAAATCGGGATAGAATCTCCCTTTGAGGCAAAGCTTGATTGGAAGGTCTCGAGGAAATAGAACGAAAGTCCAAAAATCACGATGATTAAATCGTTTCAAGGTCCGAGAGTCAAAACAGAAATCAAATTCACCCGAACGGTAAGGGAAGAAATCTATTCGATCGGCTTCCCAAGATAAGAGCCGTCGAAGGAAGAAGCGAAAAGGTGGAACATCGCCGGAGGCCTTCGACGGGGGCGGCATCAAGGAGCCGAGTTCCAAGCTTTAGAGGGACTTTATTGGGATCAAAGGGCGGAATGCTCTCGAACAAGAAAGGAAAATAAAATGCGACCCCACCTGAAGAATCCAGAGATGACCCGACAACACACTATCTTCCTCGAGCTCGACATTAATCGGGCAGCGTAAGAGACACTTCGTATAAAGACGCCGAGGGCAAGTGAACCAAGAGCGATAAGATCTCCTTTCACTAGAAGCGAGGCAAGGTCGAAATAATCCCTGGACACTTTAAGAGTCGGGATGAAAAATAGATATTTCGATAGCCAAAACAGAAGGAAAGCGATTCGTTCTTCAGGAGTAACAGCTCCAGAGGTTCTACCATAAGTATCGATGAATTTCCCATAGGCAAGAGATATCGTCGAAAAAGGGCGATCCTTGGTTTTCCCCGCATTTTTAACGGGATATCGCATAATGGGAGAGGCCAGCAATGGCAAAAGCATCCAAAAGGGTTACGGACATAGGACCCCATGGGAAGAAAAAATAATTGATAGAGGAAGACCAAAAGCTTATAACAACCCCCGGTAAGCCTCTATTCGGGTCGTGTGACTATATGCGACCTCGATCGTTGTCCTTATTTGCGCCGCTTCCCAAAAGGCGATTGTTGGGCGTCACCTCGAAGCCTTTGAAACCAAGTATAAGCTTTGTCATCGAAGGACGGAAAGCTCCTAAACCGTTGAGCCGGCGCGGTCCAAATATCCTTCAGTGGGGAAGCTTAAATAGGAAGCGGCTCATCCGCCCGCATCGGAAAGCAAGGTTGAAGGGACTGCGGAATGTGACGATGATCGTGGAGACCGGGCCCAAGAATGAGACCGGCATGCTCTCGTCGAGTATTCAACAACTGGAAGAGACGGTGATCGGCTTCATTGCTATTGATGATCCCATCAAAGCGAGAGATAAACTAATGAGGAAGGAACCCGGAGGTTTCGGTCGCCATGGAAGCTTGAAACGTTCGACAAAGGTTTAGGGTTTAGAAGAAAAGCCTTAGACGCGAAAAGACGACGATTGAAAGCTTTTTAGGATCCTTAAAAAAGCGAGAACAAAAGGAACCGATGCACCGTACGAAATCGGAGGAAAAGCGTGATCGTCCTTCTACAACTGGGAACCTACGGATCAAAGGATATATTTTAAAAGAGGTAAATCTCCGATTTATATCTTTTAAAAAGGGGGCATGTTGACACCTAAAAAATTTCGAGAAGGCTCGTGACAAACACGTGAGGAAGCACCAATCAGCTATAAGGAGAACATTGAGGTAAGGCACACATTGATCAAACAGGTGCCACGTGTTAGGGTAAATTATGGCGCCATTTCCTTCCGTAACAAGAAATGCGCGCGGGGAGAGCCCACAATCGAACAGTTACCAAAGGATGGCGGTAAATCTCCACGAGGTGAAATGAAAAGAGCGCGAAGACTAAAAAACCGTCGAAAGAGCAATCCACGTGGCTTGTGGAGAAGAATAGAACGTGGGGAACCCGAAGGAAGTAACCGATTGACGGTTACCAAAGGTCTACCTATATATATCCCACAGCGAACACACAAGAGACACACACACATCTTCTCAAACTAGCTCCTAGCTTATAGCCTTTTAGTCTAGCGTAATTATAACTTTTCGGAATCCCGTCGTCGATTCAATTCCGGCGAGTTTTATATCCAGAGTCGAGTGTCGTTGATTAGATTCCGACGCCTTGCTCACTAGGTTCAACTCCGTCGATTCCATTCCGTGTTGTACATTCCTTCCATCTTGTCCGATACCGTTGATTCAATTCCGGTATTGTGTCCTATAATCCTCCTGTCCAAAGTCTTGTCGATTCAATTCCAAGCATTGTGTCCTCTGATTTCATCCGACCTTGTCGATTCAATTCGCAGTCGTGTTGAAGTTTACCGTACATCTTGACTACCGAGCGCACCGGGTTGTCGAACTCATCGAGAGTCTGTAATACGCCCTCTTTGTGTTAATAAAGACATCCACTGCATTTGACACTCTCTGTCCAAAACCGACCCTGTAACCCCCTTTTCGGAAAACGAACGGAATAAGTTCGATAAAAGATTCCCGTGTGAGCCACCTTCTTTTTGGGCCTCGGTCGTTTCGGGCTCGACCCATAATCACAAAGAAGCCCCTGTCGAAAGATTTCAACGCGCAACACGTTTCGAACGCAGATCCTCGCGATGGAGCCACCTCCGTCGCTCGACCGTATATACCAACTAGCAATCCAAGAGGAAAGCCGGTAGATCCGCTACCTCAAAGCACGAAGGGAGAGGCGAAGGTGTCGTCCTTGGAGCTCGTGCAAACTCGCGACGGAGAGGCCCGGGCGAGAACGTACAAAGCGGAAGAGAGAGGACGAGTGTCACCGGGTGTCCACGGTGCAAACCCTAGGAGAGTAAACAAAGGCGTGGAGGCTCGCGAATATCGAAGCACGCGGACGGTGGAGATAACTTCTTTTTATCTTTAGCTGAATCGGACGGTTCCCGTAGTGCCACGTCAAGCACAACAATCGGTCCCGTCTAACGGCTCAAGCGTTGCCGCGTGGACGGGAGGTAGTAATGGCAAAAATAAGGGAAAATTATATTGTGTTTTTTGCAAAGGCGTCCACACCATACGGTGGAAAATTGCTGGAAATTACGTGGAAAATCGAGTGGCAAGGAAAAAGGGGCCAAAGAATCAACAAGCAAATCAAGTTGCTGGAATTAATCAGCCAATATCTTATGAGCAAGTATCAACAATTGATGAGGGCTCTTAAAATGATGGAGATGGACAACAAAGGAGCTAGTTTTTCGGGTATTTCCTACGACTTGATGAATTCGATCGCAAGTAGTGCATGGATTATTGACTCGGGAGCTAGTGATCACATTATTTGCGATGATAGCCTTTACTCTATGGTCTATGATAAACATGACTCGTCCACATTTGTGCTCCTCCCGAACGGGACTACCACTGTCACAAAAGTTGGAACAGTTGAAGTCGATCCCCATATAACACTCCGAAATGTCTTATATGTTCCACAATTCACATTCAACCTCATGTCTTTCTCTAGAGCCTGTGAGGATAATTCATGTCATGCTTTCTTCACACATGATAAATGTGTTTTTCGGGACCCTTCGACCGGCAAATTGATGGGCTTGGGTAGAGTTTTCGAGGGACTATATTTTTGGGATGATTTCTCCAAAGAATCGTTATCTCTTATATTCCTTTCGTAAAGCAGTCATTATGTAATGCCAATAATAAAATTTCGATTCTTCATCAACGTCTCGGACATAGTGCTTCTCACCCATACCCCCAGTGCAAAGTTTGCCCTCTAGCAAAACAATCTAGAATCCCATTTCCAACCAGGTGATACTCATAGCACGTACATACTCGCTCTTATACATATTGATGTTTGGGGTCCATATCACATTCCAAATCGTGATGGGGCAAAATTTTTCCTCACTATTGTAGATGATTTTTCCCGAGCAACGTGGGTATTTCTCATGCAATCCAAGGGCCAAGTGTTCTCTAATTTAAAATTCTTTCTTTCAAGATCTCGCAATCGGTTTAAAAAATCTGTTCAAAAAATTTGAACAGATAATGGAAGAGAGTTCCTTAATCATAATTGTGAGGAGCTTTTCTCCTCTCTAGGAATGTTACATGAGAGCTCATGTGCTTACACCCCTCAACAAAATGGTGTCGTCGAAAGAAAACATCGTCATATTCTCGAAGTGGCCCGAGCCCTTAAATTTCAAGCATCTATTCCCGAGACCTTTTGGGGCGATTATGTAATCACCGCTACTTATTTAATTAATCGCATGCCTACTCGAGTTCTCGATGGTAGAAGTCCTTTCGAGATGCTTTATGGAAAGAAACCCAACACCTATCACCTTAAGGTTTTTGGTTGTCTATGCTATGCTGGAATTGTTGGTCCACGAGATAAATTGAAACCACGGGCTCGTCCTTGCATTTTTATGGGGGATCCCACCCTACAAAAGGGATACCGGTTATATGATCCGTCTTCGGGAGAATTTTTTGTCAGCAGAGATGTTGTCTTCCACGAAGAAGTTTTTCCCTTCCAGGAAATGGAGTCATCAACAGACAAAACGACATCGTTCTCACAAAACTCTTATGTGATGAAGCATCGGTGTCACCAATTTTATATCAAATGGCCATACCACTACGTGCATCCGTTGATACTACGATTGCTTCAACCGATGCTCCTTCTTCCATCCGATTGACGCTACCATTTCACCGGCAGAGGAAATTCTCTCGTCATTTGAGGGAGAACTCAATCGGGATGAATCGGATCATTCGACGTCCGAAAGCTCTCCTATGAATGCAAATATTCCACCGAGACGATCTAGTCATATGATTCGACCTCCTACTTGGACTAAGGATTACGTGTGTAATTCTTCACATACAAGAGGTATTCCATATCCTATTTCTTTTTATGTATCTTTTGAGAAATTATCTCCGGAGCATATGTGTTGCGTCGGTCGCTGTCGGAAGAACGTGAACCCAGCTCATATCATGAGGCCGTTCGTGACTCTCGGCGCGAAGGCCATGGAAGAAGAAATAAAGGCTCTAGTTGAAAACCATACTTGGGAAATGGTACCTCTACCACAACATCGCAAACCCATTGGATGCAAATGGGTATACAATATTAAGTACCAGGCTGATGGTTACGTTGAGCGATACAAGGCACGCCTCGTAGCCAAAGGTTTCACTCGAAAGAAAGATTCGATTATCATGAAACCTTCTCCCCCAGTAGCCAAGGACGTCACCGTTCGCTCTTTTTTATCTACTTTGCTCTTCGTGATTGGCAGCTACACCAAATGGATGTTCACAATGCTTTTCTTCATGGTGATCTTGATGAGGAAATTTACATGGAGATTCCCGATGGATTACGGAGACAGGGGGAGTCTAGGGTATGTCGTCTCCGCAAATCCTTATATGGGCTTAAGCAAGCTTCGAGACAAAGTGGTATGCAAAATTCACCGCATCTCTTACCAAAGCGGGATTCATGCAATCTAAGCATGACTACGCATTGTTCACATGGAAAAAAGGTACATCACGTATATATCGATAATCTATGTGGATGACATTCTTATCATGGGAAATGATGATCTAGCCATAAAAGGTTTGAAGGAATATCTTCATTCCACTTTTCATATCAAGGATCTTGGACCACCCAAGTACTTCCTTGGTATAGAAATCGCCCGTTCGAATATGGGAATTTCCCGTAGCCAACGGAAATTTATACTTGGAGATAATATCATAGGCAGGTTTATCGGGTTGTAAACCAGCGGTTATCCCTATCGAGCAAAATATTAGGTTGACGACACTGATTATGATAAGGACACATCATCGGAACTTAATGATCCATTGCTCGAGGATCCATCCGAGTTATCGAGATTGGTTGGAAAACCTGATTTATCTCATGATGACGAGGCCGGATATATGTTTTGCCGTACGGACCTTGAGTCAATTCATGCGAAAACCCAAGCGTCTCATATGAATGCTGCCTTGAAGGTTGTAAAATATCTGAAGAAGTCGCCGGGATTGGGTATTCTTCTATCACGAGATTGCAATATGGAAATGACCGCTTTCGTGACACCGATTATGCTACATGTCCGATGAGTCGAAGATCGATCACTGGGTTCTCGCATCAAGTCGGGACAATCCCTACTTTCGTGGAAAACCAAGAAGCGGTGCCACCGTATCCTTATCGTCGGGCGAGGCGGAACACGGGGCAATGGCAAAGACTATGTGCGAAATAGTGCGGTTGCGAGGACTACTTCGGGATCTTGGTATCCAAGTTAAGGGACCAGCAGTTTTGTTTTGTGACAACGATGCGGTTATCAAGCTTGCAGGAAACCCCGTATTTCATGAAAGGACAAAACATATAGAAGTTGATTGCCATTTTACTCGGGGAGAAAATCCAGGAAGGGATAATTAAAGCAACTGGAATTAATACAGCAGAAAAACCGGCGGATATCTTCACCAAAGCATTGTGCCATAGACAACACGCATACCTTTTGAGCAAGCTTGGTGTCTTGGACATATATAAGCCACCAGCTTGAGGGGGAGTGTTATCGGATATGCGTGAGCAGATTATGATCAATCACAAATTGATCACAATATTGGGAAATCAATCACAATCACAAATTGATTTTATTCACTTTGTAAATCAATGTACACTTTGTATTACAAATAGCCGTCCAAATGTAACCTTGAAGCAGAGCTGAATATACAGAAAACTGCATTCCCCGAATTCTTCTTCTTCTTTAGTTTGTGACAGAATGCCCTATTTGATCAACACTTTCAAAACCCATTGAAACAAATTTCGAACTCCATTTCACAATTCCTTTCTATGTGAAGGGCTTCCCTATGTCTACGATGATACGTTTTGATTCATGCTCTCAATAGCTTTCATGTGAAACCTATATATTTACTTATTATCGTTTTAATATTACGTCACCGCGTGGTCGGCTGGGTTTTAGGTGAGCATTTTACTCCATCAAATTCATTATTCCTTGCCGTTAATTTCCAAATTCACATAATGTCGCATAAATTGATCTTCGTTGCTATGATGCTTCAACATAGATAACACTTAACAACTGTGGCATATTGTCGGAGGTTGTTTTGTAAGGAGTTCAAATAACAATTACAATTTGATTTACAGGGGTCTCAATCCTATGAAGTACCATGGCCAAAGAACATTATATGTAGTGCCAGGAGAGATACTTGTGAATTCAATTCTTTGATGGCTAAATTTGAGACGAGTTTTCTTGATTTTCCAAAAACCTTGTTTTATCTATTTATATATAGAGGCCATGTTACTGGATGTCCAACGTCATGGCAATTAACAATTAGTAAAGGCACTAGACCAGACCGTGTGGAAACGTGGGAAGTCATACTCTAGTTCAAGACCTTTCCTTTCTTGGCTTCGCCAATAAGAGGGGATCGTAGGAAGGATAACACCAAGCGAACTGCGCCTGAAGTAGCCATTGTTCCTGTCTCTAAGCATTTCTTAGCCCCATCATAAGGTAAGGTTCGGGTAAATTGTGGTTTTGAATTCACTTCAAACTTTCAAAGTCAAACATTGAGGAGGAGGAAGAGGAGTAATCCAGAATGGTGACATGAAGGCTCGTCAATGTCCCCAGTTTGAAAGCCCTAGTGTTCAGGAAGATGTGCTTGCAAAGTGCAGTTGTCATGAAGACTCGTTAATGTCCTGATGCTTCAAAAATATATATATAGTACCAATCAGTTGTAATGTCAGAATCAAAATGCGATCCTGATTAAAATTGATTAAAACATTGATCACTAACTGATGTGACGACAAATTACAATTTGATATATCAGTTAGTAAATCAACAATGGGAACCGGTCTCAACTCAATAGGTGCAAAATGCAGCTGAATTCCGCTAGATGCCCAAGTTCATCTCAATTGAAACTCTTTATGAATCACTTCTTCCTCGTAAAAACCTCTCTCTTTTAGCAACGGTTGCCACCTTCTCAATTCATGTATTCGGCAATAGTCGTTATCGAACTGCTTTGCTAGCAAACAGACTCATGAAACTTCAAACTGAGGACCATGTTCCAGACTCATTTAGCAAACTCATGAAACTCTCTTTCAAGAACCTTCGCTCAGACTCGGTGAGTGCCATTTTGAAGGACGAGTACCGCATGAAAGTATTGCCACCTCCCGGGAACATCTGCAATTACAACATTGAGAACTACTGCATTAATCCACTTAAAATGCAAGAACGCATCTATCAATTATAATGAGGATCGACAAGTTTAAGGCCCCAGCTCATGTCCTCACAATGCCTCACATGGGCTCCATGGACATTGCTCTGCGGCAGGGTGGGTCAAGAGCTGTTCGATTCTCAGGCTTTGCAATTGGTCGGTCACATCAAAGCAACTATGTCTGATATTTAACTCTTTACCAGAATTCATCCAGACCGGAGCGAATTACATGATGTCAACTTCGGCACTAAGACTGGACCGATAACTTAGGAATGTTAACAAATTCAATCTTACAAAGGCAATAATTTAGCATCTCTACCAGTGTGAAAAAGAACAACTCAAATCAAATGCAGAATTCACAACACAAATCCTCCATGTGTCCAGAGCTTTCTTATGTACGACCCAAAGAAACGCTCCACTCTGTGCAGCTCAATAAAGGACTTCAATATGTGGCCGAATTAAGAGTCTCTTGTGCAGAAAAAATCTCGAGTATATAGACTGACCAATTACTGAAGATATCCTCCCTTACGCGACTTGAACGAAGGCATCCACTTTTCACACACAGGCTCAAGCTCAAGATATAATTTAATAGTGGTCATCACCAGTGAAACTTCTGATAGCCCGACCTCCTGTCCAGCCAGATCCCGCCACTGTCAGCCCCAACCACCGGCACCAGCACATCTCCACCCCCACCCAGAAGCAAGGCTTCATCTCCACGTGCCACACTGCGAGTTCTGTTCATGTCCATTACCATAAGCTCATCATGTCAGTTCATAAAACATGAGGATCATTATTTCCACAAGATATAGGTGGCTTCCTCTCACAATTTCGGCATGATTAAAACAAAGAAAATCGCTCAGACTTGTAATAGTTCATAAGTTCTCTTGAAAAATATATGGTTCTCTTCCGAAATTCCAAAATCCGGCTCTATTTGCAGTTCCTATGAAGACCAAGACTATTGACAGATTTTGAAGCAGCAGGAGACAAAAGCCCCCGTACTGGAAAGTCAGAAACAGAGCACCGCTGGAAAAAAAATCCTCACTGGCATGGCAAAGAAATCCCAGCATTGGAATGACCAACAGGCTAAACCTACCCTCGCTTCAAGCAGTGAAGAGAGGATAAGAAAGAAGCACTTCCCAACAACCTAACATAGGAAGAGAAAATGGATGGGGGAGTTCCTACGATAAGATGATCCAGCACCCGAAAAACTAACAGAAAGGGCCCTCATCTTTTAACTGATTTTTTGCATCTTCTGGGTATGACAATGTTGTTCCTTAATCTTACAGGCCAATTTGATTGACCAAAAGGCTCCTGGAACAATCAGTGGTTCAGGGAGTACATTTTGGAATCTGTATTTGCTTTGTTTTATCGAAACTGGATTAGCCAGAATGCTCAGGGAAAATTGTTGTATAATGTTGATGGAAAAGTTTCCTCTTGTTATGATTCTCTTTGGAAATCCAGAACGAACCAGAGGATCAGAAAGTGAATCCATGTATGCATGGCTGTCCGTGGAAAAATTGCAAACGTGAAATTTGGGAATTCTATTCTTCATCAATTGTGCATATAATCCAGTGATCATCCTTACCATTCATCGTGGCCCCCTTCCTCAACGGACAGAAATTTTTGCTGTTGATCAAGAAGATGACTTCCTTTGGCTGCTCCTCGGGGGTAAGGTATATAGGCTAGCCTTGAAACATGGTCCTATGGGTCTGGTGTAAATCTTGCTAGGATTAAAACCCAACGAATAAACAGTTCAGCGAGGAATTTAAAATGACAATGATTCAGTAAACTCACTCTTGCAGATTACCAGCATATCGGATTCACACCCTATATGAAATCAGCTTCAAAGAACCCGACGAATTCTGTGGTTCAACAGCGCCATGATCCAGCAGAATGATCTCTCTCCTTTGCCTATGTGTTTTTGCACTTTGCCTCCAGAACCATCCTTAATAATCCACATGTTAATAAGTAAATTGCCATGAGAAGTCATACGAGAACAGAGAAAAGAGAGAATTACAGTTCAAATACACCATATCCACATTGCATATAAACCAGTATGCCAGGAATCAAGCAGAAGACAGGAGTTTGACTTGCCGTGTAGAGAAAGAGCACGTTATAAATGACCTGCAAGCAAGCACCACCACCTTCAAATACAGAACTTGCAAAAAAATTATAATCACGAAATTCTAGTTCTCCAAAGAATGCCAAGGATGAAGAATCACGGTTGATGACACATGACAAATTATTTTTTAAAAAGTCACACTAATGGCAGTCTAGTCCTCCAACAAGGGCCGCCAGTTACATTCCTACCATGATCGACAGAGTTTTCATTCCAACTAAGAAACATGAATCACTCGGTAATGTACAAAGAAGAATCACTCACAGATGATTCACCAGGACTGCTAGCTGCATTCCTGCCATTATCAGGGCTAAGATTTTGCCTTCATAATGGTTGATATTCAACTGTATCAGGGGTTCTCAAGCACAATAAGTCCGGTAATATTCCCAGGGAAGTGGAACCATAGATGTCCAATATTATCAGTAATTCCAGCTCGTAGAGGCCACCAGTTTCAACTCGACTCTTGTAGATGGTAGCACGAAATTCCCTCAATTTCTTTAAACTAGACATTTCTGGTAATCTTTCAATAGGTGTGCAACCAGAGATATCCAACCTTTCCAGTAAATCCAACCTGTCAAGACTATGAAGTTAAAATCAGACTCCAGCACTTTCCAGCAAAGAATTCCTTTGAATAGATTCTCGCAGTTGGCAACATCTAATTCTTTTAGACTCTTTAAACTTGAAAGGTCAAGTATTGAATGGACATGCAGACAGAGACATTCAAACTTACCAGCTTACAATTTGCAACACATGCTACCCTTAGATATTTTGAACTCGAAAGGTCATTGTGCAATGGACATGCATCTGGAGATGTTTAAGCTTTCCAAGGATTCTACCCTGTCAAGATCTCGAATTTCAACTAGATTATCACAGTTTGCAGCATAGAATTCCCTCAGACTCTTCAGACTTGAAAGTCGAGTGATTGTTGAATGGACGTGCACCCACAGACTACCACCATCAACTCCAACACGTCAACGCCATAAAATTCAGTTACTGCAATTCGCAGCCCACAAAACATGTTTCAAAATCAAAATGTCCAGTATGCCTGAGATGACTATGGTCGATGGGATTTATTAGAGAGCTGCCCATTCTTTCACCATATCAACATTGCATATCAACCAGCATGCCAGGAATCAAACAGAAGACAGGAGTTTGACTCGCCGTGTAGAGAAAGAACACGTTATAAATGACCTGCAAGCAAGCACAACAACCTTGAAATACAGAAATTGCATAAAAATTATAATCTCAAAATTCTGGTTCATGACACATGACAAATTATTTTTTTAAAAGTCACGCTTATGACAATCTAGTCCTCCAACAAGGGCTGCCAGCTACATTCCTATCATGATCAACAGAGTTTTCATTCCAACTAAGAAACATGAATCACTTGGTAATGTACAAAGAAGAATCACTAACAGATGATCACCAGGACTGCTAGCTTCATTCCTGCCATTATCGAGATAAGATTTTGCCTTTGTAGTGGTTGATGTTCAACTGTACCAGGGTTTTCCAGCACGATAGGTCCGATAATACCCCTAGGGAAGTGTAACCACAGATGTCCAATATTATCGGAAATTCCAGTCCGTTAAGGCCACCAATTTCAACTCGACTCTTGCAGATATTTTGAACTTGAAAGGTCATTGTGCAATGGACATGCATCTGGAGATGTTCAAGTTCTCCAAGGATTTTAAACTGTGAAGATCTCGAATTTCACCTAGATTATCACAGTTTGCAGCATAGAATTCCCTCAGAATCTTTAAACTTGAGAGGTCGAGTGATTGTTGAATGGATGTGCACCCACAGACTACCACCAACAACTCCAACCTGTCAAAATCAAAATGTCCAGTGATTGTGCAAAGGACATGCACCCTGACTTGCAGCACGGATAGTCGAAAGATGCTTTAAATTTGAAAGTTTAGTGATTGTCCAAGGGATGCGCAACCAGAAATATCCAAATCCCGTAAAGATTCTAACCCATCAAGGCTTTGAATTTCAACTAGGTTCGTACAATTTCCAGCACGGATAGTCGAAAGATGCTTTAAATTTGAAAGGTTTAGTGATTGTCTTAAGGATGGGCAACCAGAAATATCCAGATCCCGTAAAGATGCTAACCCATCAAGGCCACGAATTTCCATTAGGTTCTTACAACTTCGAGTGACTGCAAAGTCTTTAAATTTGACAAGTCCAGCGATTGTCTAAGAGATGTGCAGCAATAAATTCTCAAAGTTTTCAAGGATATTAATCCATCCAGGCAATTTGTAAACTGTGATTCCCTCCCACATTCCAAACCTGAAAGGTCTTGAGATTGTCCAGCGGAAGTGGACTCAGAGATATCCGACATCAGTGAGGATATTGCTCCACCAAGGCCATCGATTTCTGCTAAATTTTCGCAACTTCCAGAGATTGTTTCCTGCAGAATCTTTCCTTCAGGCCGAGATACCTTTGCGCTCGTTAACTTGGAAGAATCTGGGGACGCCTCATCAATGTGTAAGCCTCTCGATGACTCCGAGGATTCGACCGCCCCAAGCCTACATAACTTAGGGCATTCCTCTACCTCTAAGGTGGATAGGGACTGCAAACCTTCCAACCCAGTGACTTCTGTTTGCTCATGGCAGTACTTGACATAACATGCAGATAAGCGCTCCAAGCTTGACAAATTTGTCAGCGCCTTCAATTTTCCGCAACCTGTAATACAAAGGATTGATAGTCCAACCGGAAGCTCTGGGAGACATTCAAGCCGACTGCAATCAGAAAGAGTGAGTTTGTTGAGAAGGCTCAGTTGGGAAAGATGTGGCAATGACCGACTCTGGCAGGTTATCAATAGATCTTTCAAGCCAGAGGGCAGTTCTGGTACTTCTTGAAGCTTCTTGCAGTATTCAAAGTTGAGGAGTTGGAGAGAAGAGAGCTCAGAAATGTTTTCTGGCAAGCCCGAGATGCCCGACCCCCTTAACAGAAGCGTGTTTAGAGAAGTCAGTTGGGATATATTACGAGGCAATTCTGTGATGTGGGTCCCACGAATGTCCAAACTCCTCAAATTCTGCAGATTCACAATGCTTTCGGGTAAGCCCGAGATGCCCGAATAGCTTAAGTCGAGCTCGTTTAGAGAAGTCAGTTGGGATATATTACTAGGTAGTCCTTCCAGATTTTTGCATATCGAAACTCTCAACTCTTGGAGTTTCGCCAGCCTTCCAATGTCCCGAGGCAATTCTGTGATGTGGGTCCCACTAATGTCCAAACTCCTCAAATTCTGCAGATTCACAATGCTTTCGGGTAATTCTGCAAGTTTACCACAACCACATAGGTCAAGGACAGAAAGAGATGCTAGATGGCCTATGGAGCTAGGTATGTGGGTTAACGATGCACAAAAATCGAGCCTAAGAGTCTCGAGCTTCTCCAGAGAACCGATTGATTCAGGTAATCCTTTGATCCCTGAGCCATATAGGTCCAGCCGAGTTAGCGACACAAGAGAGCCCATGGATTCTGGAATTTTAGCAAGTTTTTTACAACTGCTGGCTCTTAGAGTCTCCAACTTCGTCAAACAACCTCTCGAAATAGGAATCTCTCGTATATCAGTATCATCTAAGATAAGCTCCCTCAAATTTTTCATTTTACCTACTCCAGCCGGTAGCTCCTCCAATTTACGACAATACCGACATTCAAGGAGACGAGCGTCCTAATGTCCCCGATAGAAGGATGAATCTCTTTCAAATTCTCACAATATTCAAGAATCAAAATCTCCAAGCTTTTGAAAGCGGACAACTCGGGAGTTCTTCTCAAAGATTGACATTGCGCGAGGTTGAGAACTTTGAGAGCCATTGCCATCTGGAAAGGGCAAAAAACAAAACCTCACTTTGTGATTGGACATGAGCAAATTTTTTCATCAAAAAGCAGATGAGAAATTCAAATCGAAGAAACTATCTTTCACTAGGCGCCAGTATATTTAGGTGCCTATAAATTCCTCTTATTTATAGAGGAAAGTCCTTAATTTTACTAAACCATTCTTCCCCCCACCCCCCAAAAAGAAGAATTTGGTGCAATTGGACCTTCTAGAATGTGTAATTATTCACAAGATATATGTCTTCTCTATATCTTACCTTGAGTGGACCCCATCCTCCCCAATCCTCAGAAATCCCACTATACGATAGATTGAGCACAACTAATTTCTTTGGATGAAAGTTGCATGCTGCGAAATCTGACGGACAAGCCTTCCATTCGAGCCATCTTAATTGAGGAAACAAGTTCTGGAAATCTCCACTGAAATTCCCACCATTTATTTGAATGAACCTCAAGTTGGCCAGCTCTTTAAATTGTTCAGCCGTATAACAACCTCTCCTAAAACACTCGAAAAAATAAAGGGCCTCAATCTTTCTAGTGCCCTGCAACTAGGAAACATCGTGGACTGTTAGCTCTGAATGTTTGATCTTACCACATAAAATATGCCATTGAGTTATGCGTCTACATTGAGTAATGGTTACATACATATCTCATAGCAATTGAAACAATTTATGAAGCTATAATTTATTACGTGGAATGGGATCATATTGGACAAATAAATAATACAAACACCGTATTGGTCAAATAAATATATAAAAATATCAATCTTATATTAGGCTAATATTTGACAACCTAAATAATACTAAAAGATCGATGAACACGATGACCACCAAAAAATTATTGAACATGCGTTACCAAAGAGAAGAATATAACAAAAGTGTCCATCGTGAAAGATTAAAGAACATATGTTTAGAGGGTTGGCTACATATCTTCAATGATAAATATAACCAAATGTATGATATTTTTTATGGATACTCGTTATGAGAAAATATTTTTTCGTTTTTCATATGTAAATGAAATTAACAAAAGGACAAACAAATTATGTTAAATGATAAACCATATTTAACAAATAAATGATGTAAATGTACTAAATATGTGCTAAATATCACCAAGAGGTGATCCATGCAGAAATATCTATTGTCATGTGGTGGTCAATATTTGACATATACAATAACCATAACACATTCATGTAACATGATAGACCATATTTAACACATGATTATATAAATACTAACTAAATATTTGCTAAATAAGATGCTCACTAAGAGTTGAACAATTTAGAAATAATTGTAATCACATGATAGCCTATGTTTAACAAATAAATGTCAGAAGGGGATTGATATAAAACTTATCAATGGTCGCAAAAAAATTAAGTATTAGCAAATGCATAGAAAAAAATCCTAAACTATAAAAGAAAGTCCATAGAATGAAACGAACAAATGTGTAGATTGACAACAATCTTTCTGTCGTACAAGAAAGAGAAGATGGCCTCACATTCATTAATTAAGATAAAAAAAGAAAACTCTTACCTTGCTGTTGTCAAGCACATCTTCGGCTTCCATATGATTCCACAATCTCTGCGCTCCCGAGGCTCGATTGGATTTTCTTGACGAACAATCTCCCTTCCAAGATCTCTTAATTGATCATGCATCACTAGCTTTCCGTATTCGTCAATTTTAATTATTGGGACAAAAGACATAATACTTCGATCCCCTTCACGGAAAAAAATCACAGGCATCCCACATATAAATCGGATTTTGTTTATGCCGTCCAATAAAAAAACATGCAATATCCAGAAATATCTGTTTGCCCTCACGATCTAACGCATCGTAACTTATCCTCAACTTCTCTTGTACTTTCTCGTGAGGCACCTTCTTTAATTTCTTTAACGTATCTTTCCATACTTCTTTTCCCTTTCTATATAAGAACAAACCTATAACTTCAAGCGCTAAGGGAAGCCCCCAAGTAGTCGATACAACATCAGCAGAGATATCCTCATAACCGCTCTCGGGAGAATCCTTTCGAAAAGCACGTCTACTAAAGAAAATCAGCGATTGAGCCGAAGACAGCTCTTCGAGTTGGTAGATGTGGCTTGCCGTAGCCTCCTCAAGAATACTCTTGTTTCTAGTTGTTATGATGACTATACTACCAGCTTCAAACCAACTATTGTCTCCGGCCAAAGCATTCAAGTAAGTATTATCATCCACATCGTCAAGTACAATGAGGACTTTCTTACCTGTAAAGCGAGACCTTATGACATTGATTCCCTCCTCGACATTGGACACGTCATATGGACTTCGTATATCGCGAATGAGTTGCTTTTGCAGGCATTCAATACCCTTGCGTGCACATGTTTCTCGAATATCTGTCAAGAAACTACGATGTTCGAATTTCTTGGAGAGATTGTTGTATAGGACCTTTGCCGGAGTTGTCTTACCGATGCCGCCCATTCCACAGATTCCGATAATCGCTGTATTTGTAAATTTAGCATCTATCGGGCTCATAATCTCTTGCACACGGTCATCAACTCCAACCAACTCTTTGGGAAGAGGTAGCCGAAAATTTCTATTTAATTCGCGCATAACCTCCCCGACCACAATGTTAACAAGTGCTCCTTCATAGGGGTGAGCATGGTTCAGGGTAAAGCAGAACCAGGAGAACCGAACCGGGTTCCGGTCCGGTTCCGGTTACGATGTGCCAGGATCCGGTTTTCGGTTCGCATTTTGAAGAACCGCCGGTTCGGTTCCGGTTCTCGGTTCCATATGGAACCGAACGAAACCGGAACCGAACCGAAACCGGCTTTTTAAAACCCTAATTTCCTAAATTCTACTTTCTGTTTCGATGGTTCTACTTTTGCTTTCTATTCTCACTTCTTCTCATTGTTCTCAGCGCAGCGCCCGACGGCCTCCTCCTCTCTCGCGTGAAAACTTTTCCAATCCTCTAAAACCTCCCAGCCAATACGCCCGACGGCCATCCCTCATCGTGCACCGGCCTTTGCTCCCTCTCTAGCCCTTCAACGACGGCCCTCCTCGCGTCCGTCGCCTCATCGGACGGACATCCCTCAACGACGCCCGCGGCCATCCTCAACGACGCCCGATGGCCATCCTCGCTGCGTCCCAACGGCCATCCTCGGCGACTTCGGACGGCCATCCTTCGACGACTTCGGCGCCTAAGGTTCGTTGATTTTGTGGGTTGATTTTGCTTTTTACACAATCAATTTGTTTGCTTCTTATTTCTTTTTTTCTGTTCTTGTGACTCTTAAGTGAACCCCTTAAAGTTCAATAGATAGGCAAATGATGCTTTTTTGGTTTAGGACCGGGAATATACTCCGATACTAGCGTAGGCGCTTGTCTCTTTACTAGAACATCTCTTCCTCGAGTAATCCTAGACGCTTGCAAAGAATCAACTAGAATATTTACCTGATGTCAAGTTCTTTAATTGGTAAGGTGATCGGGAGTACGTGATTGGAGAGTCCATTGCCGGGATGTTGTTCATGATCGGATTCTTTGTCAAGGGATCTCGGCGTTGCTCATAGTGTGATTTACCATTCGGATATCGTTAGCTAAACTTGTAGACATGTCATACACGGAACGGAGAAGACTATGATGTAGAGGGATAGGAATGTCTAAAGCCCGTGATTTTTGAGTTTTATTTAGATCATGTCGGGGACATGGTTGCATAGAGTTATATACTAAAGGCGCAAACTCCTCAAGCGAAATTTATGCTTGAGAGGATGCACAAAGCTGCGAAATAGTTTTCTCAAAACACGTTAGATGTAGCTCATGAGTGCCACTAAATCATGACTTTGCAATACACAATAGTTTCCTCAAAACACGTTAGATGTAGCTCATGAGTGCCGCTAACAAAATCCTTCTAAATTTAGTTACATTCGATTGATGGATCCAAGTAACCCATGTGGCAATTTTAAATAATATGGTGATGCATTTGTATTTCCATTACTGAAAATTTATGCATTTACACACTTCCGTGATTTTGGTCGGTATGTCATCCGCTTTGGAAGTTCGATCCTATCTCCAAGGCGGCCCAACTAGCGTGGTAAAGATCGCACCGTTAATGGAACTTAATTCATCTTGGTGGTGCATATATGTTGAGCTAACATTCAATTCGGGATCTTCTTGAGCAATAAGTCTAAGACATTGGGGTTCCATATATCATGTCGGAATTTGTTCGTGCCGAATGAGTCAACTATTATTGTAAAGCACAAAAGGTCACGGAACCTCGGGTTGTAGTGTGAATCGACTTGTCTGAATTTTAATTTGAAAGGTGATTGAAGAGTCGATAAAATGAAGTGAATTTAGCGTAGCCATGACGGTTCTTTGTCCATCTCTTATTTAAGTACTTCTGTCCTAAACGTAGTCTTGTCCGAAAATTTCTTCTTGCTCCTGTGATTAATAAAAATTTCTTGATCGATCTAAGCTCTTTAGGTGCGACGGAAAGGCAAGGAAGCGGGATCTGCGATCATCTCCGCCCTCTAGTGAACCGTAAGTGCAAGGGAAAAGGCTCCTCTCTCCCGAGTTACGGGAGGTATCTACTAGTGTAGCGCATTACTAATCACATGCATGTTTCATTATATTCTTTCTTAAATTCAAATTAGTTAATTGTCATGTTCCGATTATGTTGATGCCATTTCGAGAGATTGATTACTCGTGATACCGTGCTTTCCTTGTCTCCTATCCTTGCTTTCTCTCTCATGAGATAACAGACTACAAATTTCTGGTGTGGATGTAGTCGTGCTTGACCACAAAGAAGCGTAATGCGAGTTAATCTTTCTCTTTCGCTCAAGGAATGCAAGTTTTTGACGGATAGGTGATCTGGATGTAACGGATCACCAATTGTTATGGAATTTACTATGGTCAAGGAATAAGTCATGAAATCTTCTTCCCGGAGACGGAAAAGTAGTTTCTAACTTTCTTTTTCTCTTTCTAACTTTATTACACTATTTGGTTGTAGGTGTGAAGTTAATGTATCAAGATAATATGTCAATGGAGGTGGAGGGACTTGAGGAGATAACTCCATACACCGAATTGGAATTTTTGGGCAATGAAGGTAGAGAAGAGCCGTCCCCGACCATGGGTGCGAGTGCGACAAACAAGGTACTTGGTGTGGTCTTCCTCCTCGTGATAAGAAAAGTACATCGATGTTTGGGATCATTTTGCGAAAATCATAAATGAGGAGACTAGAAAAGCAAATAACGTGAGGTGCATGCATTGTGGGGGTCGTTAAAGTACAATGTTTCTAATGGTACCTCTTAATGAGAAAGCATTTGGCAACGTGCAAGAAGTTTCCTCGCAATGTAGATAAGAGGCGAAATTCTTTGCACCACGTAATGCCAACGTAGATGGCAAGGTAGGGGAGATCCAATGCTGGTAGTGTCTTATCGACTTGGACGTTTGATCAAGATCGTTGTAGGCAAAAGCTTGCTCGAGTTCATTATAGTTGATGAACAACCCTTTTCGTTGGTTGAGCGTGTTGCATTTCGTGAGTATATCGGTGAGTTACAACCTCTCTTCAAGCATATATCACGATTCACAGTGGCTAGAGATTGCATGAAATTATATTTTAGTGAAAGAACTTGCTTGAAGACTTATTTTGGTAAGTATAATTCGAGGATCGCACTCACATTTGATACATGGACTTCCATTCAAAACATGAACTATTTGTGTCTCATTGCACATTTTATCGATGAAAATTGGAAGTTGCATAAGAGGATCATCAATTTTGTGGTGATGCATAGTCAGGGGGTAGGGAGATTGGGAAAATGGTGGAGAAATGCATCTACGAGTGGGGAATAGAAAAAAGGTGTCCACGATCACCGTAGATAACGCTAGTTCGAATGATGTTGCAATTGGTTATTTGAAAGATAAACTTTCAAAAGAAGGGTCATTGATCTTAGATGGCAAGGTCTTGCACATGAGGTCTTTGCTCATATATTGAACTTGATTGTGAAAGATGGCTTGTCTAAGGTAGCTGCTTCTATTGAACGTGTCCGAAATGTGATTAAATATGTGAGGAGCTCTCCCTTGAGAGCCAAAACATTTCGGTCTTGCATTGAGAGTGAAAGGATCACTTCAAAGGTTCGGTTTGTCTTGGCGTCGCCACTAGATGGAACTCCACTTACCTCATGTTAAACACCGCCATAAAGTTCGGAAAAGCCTTTGAAAGGATGGAAGAAGAGGATTTATCTTTCGTAGGTGAGCTTAACCACGATCTTCCTAAAGATGATGATTGGAAAAATGCCATTATTCTTTCCGATTTTCTAGAACAATTCTATAAAGCCACCAAAGTGATGTCGGGGAGTTCATATACTACTTCAAATGGTTATTTCGAGGGGATATTTGCTTTGTACAAATATTTGAAAGACGCAGCGGATTCTTTGGATCCTAGGCTTGGACCTATGGGACAAATAATGAAAGAGAAATTTGACAAATATTATGGGAATTTAGATAAGGTGAATATGCTTTGGTGTTGATTGCCATTGTGTTGGATCCTACAAAAAGTTGAATTATGTGAGTTTTGTTATCAACAAATTTATGATGATGAATCGAGAATCGGTGAGATGTATGATAAGGTGAAGAACGCATTGGAGCAATTGTATGAATTTTATGAGCAATCTTTTGCTTCAAGCAAACAAAACCGTGGTGGCCAAAGTCTAAGTGCTAGTAGTAGTAGTTCCAATTCCGTTGGTAATGAAGCTAACGGCAAATATGACATCCAAGTTTGGCGAAAAACCTATATTCTCTCAAAGAAAAAATCGCACGATGGCAACAAAATCGAGCTTGATCGGTATCTTCAAGATAAAGATGAAGAGGCTCTTGATCTTGATCTTCGATGTGGTGGAAGACTACGGCTCAAAATATAAAATTCTATCTTTGATGGCTCGGGATGTTTTGTCTATTCCCGTAACTACCGTTGCTTCGGAGTCGACTTTTTAGTACATCGGGTCGTGTGCTTGATGGCTTTCGGAGTTCATTAACTCCTAAAGTTGTGGAAGCTTTGCTTTGCACTCAAGATTGGTTAAGAGCCGCTCGTATGCCGATTAACATTGAAGAGTGCATTGAAAATGCAGAAAAGTTTGAGTCGGGTAAGTGACATTTATATGTTTATATATTGTAATTCCTTTGTATATATTTCAAATGAACGCTTTATTTAATCTCTTTTTTTTTTTTAAGATATGGATGTCTTAATGAAGATATTATCCTCGGTAATTAAAGCTTCTTGGTTGAAGTGGAATTGCTATATGTGGTGAGGCTTTCTATTAATTATTTTAACGGTAATTTTATTTTAAAACTAATATTAGTTTGTTGTTTCGTTTGGTTTCGGTAGTTAGATTTTGGGTGTGATGCGATTGGAAGGGAGGCTCGTGATAAAACTGTTTGCATATGGTGTTTCAATTGGAATTTTTGTTTGCTTCATGCCATCATGACTTGTAATTTTTGTTGCTATGCATGGTTTTTGTTTCAAAGAAGCTTGTTTCGTGTTGCGTATAGTTGGGATGGCCGGTGGTCGGATATTGGGAAAAAGGCAAGTGGTAATGTTCCTTTTCGCAAAAGATTGTATTGATATTGGCATCCTAACTACACGCATTTGTTTATATTTGAGTCGAGATATTTTGCTAGGAAATTGAATGAATGTTTTCCGGGAAAATTATGATCTCGATGTCGGGCAGTAATAATGATTTGCTGATTTACTAGTCTTGTTGATTCAACTTTCTTTTTGTTTATGTTTACTTTAACAAATCTGAAATTAGAAGATTATGTTTAAAGGTTAAAAAATAACGGCTTCTCCTCATTATTTGCCTCTCTTATATTGTGTATAGTTAGCCCTATAGTTCCTCCTCCTTTTCGGGTAGATTTACATTATCTATGCAGAGTTTATATTGGTGACTCAAGTTTTTGTTAATTTTGCAGCTCTTTGAACATTTTGAAGTATCTTGGGGTCAAAGAGGAAATAGAAGGTGGATTTTCATGGTCTCTCATTCGTAGGACGGATGTAGATTCGGATATGCCTCTTCGAGGGCTTCCTCGGAGGGTAGAATGCAATTCCAAGTTAGGCGTGGCGCTTACAATAATGGATGAATGCTTTTTGCCTATTGTTGACGGGAGAAGTGGGATAAATATGATTCACAATGTTCTCTATAGGCTGTGGGTAAGCTCTATGAATCACCACTTATTTCCTCATATGAATCACCACTTATTTGGTCGATGCTACACTCGAATAACTATAACATGAGGTTTCTTGCTCATTCGGTGTGCATCTAAATTGCCAGCTCATACCAATAATACATGTGGACCAATATTATTGTTGTTACGCTATGAAAAGTTGTTGTGCAAACCTTCATACCAATAATGCATAGTTAATCACGGTGTTTCATCTAGGCGACAAGAAGGCCCGGGAAAATCAAATATTTGGATAGTTGCCAATAATTCGTAGTGGTGTGCAACTTTTTAATCTTCCCTAATCTTTTGTGTGTTTTGGATTTGGCTAACGTTGTTGGTTTTAAATGCGGATCTGTTGACTAAAGATTATACCTTTGATCACAAGTTTACCTTGACGCTTCCGAGTTCAACTGGGATGGTGCACTCTCAACGAATTCTCTCTCTCTCTCTCTCTATGTGTGTTGCGTGTAGTTGCCTGTAATTGTGGTGAAGGCTATATTCTCTAGTCTCGATTCTAGTTTGGGCAATCTTGTCCTTTGTTTCTCCCATGCTTGTCCTAAAGTGAGTTGTCGATGGTGTTTGGGATGTCAATGGCTCTGGACTACAATTTCGCTTAGAAGCCAAAATCTATTCCTCAATTGTTTCATGATGTCATTCTTATGTAACGTATGATGCTTCGGTTTGCTAGTTTAGCTTGTCATATTGATTTAGTCTTGTGCACAATTGTTGCAAGTTTTAACATTCTCTGGGTACAAGCTTGTTGTCCTCAATATTGGGTGCTTTTCGGGAAAAGATTTTTCCTGTCATGCATCGATGTGGGGCGTGGTGTTGATCTTTTCAAAAATATTCCCGGATTGTTGGACTTTTTTTGAACGCTCGTAAAATCGTTCTAAATAGGCTTTGGCATTTCCTCGGAGTGGATGTTTTGGACTCTTTTTTCTATTTTGATGTAAGTCGAATTGTATTGATAGGTTCTAGGTTACCCCGGGCCGGATTCGAACCCGTAATAGGGTAGGTTCCAGGTTCCGAGGTATAGAGGGTAGGTTCAGGTTCCGAAAAATAAGGGGCATGTCTTAGCGTAGGTTAGGGTTCGGGTGGAACCTACCGGAATCTGGAACCGCTCACCCCTCTCCTTCATGCCTATCAAATAACATAAAATTTTGAGTATGGGATGGCAAATATTTTAAATCCGTTTGGAAAAAAGATCTACTTGTGACAAACTAAACAATATGTTGGTGGAGAATAACGTACCCATTATGAATTTTCTCGGATTCCCATCCTTTCAAGGAACCGACTTCTTCGAGTGCTTTCTCCCATTCCTTCACAACCATTTCGTCCAATTTCTCTCCACGTGCATCGATAGCATTTCCCAATCTCCCTGTAAGATGCCGCACTTGTGAGGGTTCCACTTTGTAAAATATGGGCCACACTAATTGCCCGTTGGTTTCCTTGCACTTCAACATGTGAGTTAGCTCGCAAAGGCACCATTTACTAGAAGTGTAGTTCTCCGAGAAAATCGGGATCGAGATCTTGGACTGCGTAATACTGCAGAGAAGCTCCGGACCAATCTCCTCGCCAATGCGGAGCTCATTGTCATCTCTGAACACGCGAATTCCTGCATTGACGAGGCTCGTATAGAGATGATCGGTGAAGCCTTTGCGGGTGTCTTTCCCTCTAAAGCTCAAGAACACTTCGTAATTATCTCCTTTCGGCTTTTTGGTTCCGCCTTCATAGTCACCTGCACTAGGAGAGGTCGACGAGGCAGACGCCCTGTACGGCCGATCTTCTGCTGAAGGAGTGGGTTCTTCTCTTTCCATCTCGAGAGAATTGGTGGAGCAGATGCTACAAAGCCAGTAAAAGAAATTGAGGAAGACGCCCACCATATCGGATCTTCTTGGGTCCGCGTTCAAAGTTCACCTAAAAAGACGGTAAAGGAGATTCATGGGAGCAGAGCCTCAAAACAAAGCAGGAAACAGAGAGTGGAAGTATGGAATCCCAGATCTGGGGATTGCAGAAACGTCTCCCAGAGCTCGATCCGGAAGTCATCAGAAGAAAATAGAGCAATCGAAGCAGAGGAGTAGAATAGAGCGAGGAGTCATGGATTACCTGGGGAATGCTCAAGACAACACACTCTGTTGGGCGTGCTTGAACGATGCTGAGCTCTTGCCGTCCAACGATTCAAGACTCTTCACGCTAAATCGAACTGCTGCGGCATAACGCGGAAGGTGCTTCTTGACTTGACTTAGACTTGACTTGCTCCCTCCTGACTCCTGGTTGTAGCGCACATGGGCCAACGACCAAGACTTATCAATCGGCGGATTATATGAATTTTTTTTATGTTTGGCAAATCAACATGGCTTTTTAAATAATTTATGAATCCCGAACAACATCCGAAATTGGTCGAGCGACTTTTGTTGAGACGACTCGGTCAACGCGCTTCCCGACCCACCAGAGGCAATTGGAGTTCATGATTAAGATTGACCGCCGATTCAACGGCGTAGATTCCTGGATTAACCATCTAAACAAGAAGACTCTACGGTGGAGATGATGTCTAAAATTGTCGTGGGTGTGGACTGACAAACAAGTGACTTCTTTTTCTTTCGTCGTGCTTCGCAAACGGGTCGCCATTTTGCTGAATGAAAACGATGTTATACTTAATAATTGCAAAATTTGTCCCATTAACAAGAGTAGTAGTTGTTTGCTTTAATTTCTAGTCTTTCTCTCGGTAAAATAAAATAGAGATATTTAAATTTACTTCTATTCGATATACACTTGTTGTCGATCATTTACGAGTTCAAAAATCGATAATTTCACGCTTGTAAATTATGTTGACCTTCACATTTGGAATTCAAACTAATTAACACATTAAATTTGCGACTCAGCCGCACAAAGTCGTTATCTTTTGAGCAGTTCATTAATCAGAATTAGTCGGAGCACAAAGGAATCGTCTTTTTGCCGTTTCGCTATCAAAGATAAGCACACACCAAAGCAAAGCAAAGCAAAAGCAATCCCCCAAAAAATAAGACGAACCCCCAACTTGTGCTACAGTGAAGAAAAGTCGGAACCACTATGGAAAGTACACATCAATACGTGCTTACTGATTCCTCTGTTCTCAATCAAAGTTTGCTCCGTTTTTCATCACTTTCGATTTCAATCAGCGTCCCCTTTTATCAACTTTTCTCACGTCAATAATGGCCATGGAGCAACAATTCCAATTATTGAAGAAGAGAGACTCACACCCAACTCGATACTCAGCCCGCACAAAGTTCTCTGTCTTCTTTTGAGCATTGTCATTGTCGAGTTAATCAAAGCACAGGGGATCATCTTTTGTCATTTATTTGTCGGACCAGAGGAGGGAAGAAAATGAGAGGAAAAAGCGAAGCAAATACGAAACCCTTCTTTTTAGCGTCAATGTGAAACGACTTGGTCCAAAAGAAAAAAAAAAAGTATGTTCGGAGAAACGCCCGCGTGAAAGTTTTGTTCGAGAAGGCTCATTTTCCTCCGATTGGAACGAGAAACCAAGTAAGTCCTAACAGTAGGGAGCTGCTTGGGAGCATACAACGGATGCTTTGGCAAGAGAATGAAGATGAGGAGCTGTTCAAGTCATACGTGAAAGAATGCCGGGAACCAATAAGGAAGTACATACACATCAGTACGTGCTTACTAATTCCTCTATTTCCAATTGAAGTTGCTCTCTTCTCGTCAGTTTCAATTTGCAAGTTTTTATTTGAAAAAACAAGAGCACTTAGAGTCTTTATTTAGAATTTTTCCCTTTATTAATTAAAATGCTTCAAATGTATTCAACATTATTATTATTGACTTTAACATTGGATGCGCTATACTTGGGAGTGTTATCCATCAAGCGTTGGAATTACAAAAATAAAATATTTATCGAATCGATATGCAATCTTGCTAGTAAAGAGTCGTTCGCAAAAAAGTCCCTTTACGGTGGGGGGAGCGGAGACCACAATTCAATTCCGGGTGCGGATCCCACGGACACGTGGCGATTCCCGAATGGACAACATGTGCAAAGACAGATAGGACAAGACGGTGGACCTGGGTCCCATCGAGGTTCGGCGTGGCCCGAGGTAGACAGAAGACGATGCTTGAGTCAATAATTTTCTCCGATATGAAAATTATATCCCATGAATTTGACATTGGATTTACTTTCTCATTTTATTCTATTTTCTTTTGTTTTTTCAATTATTTTTTACGATTTTCTTTTGGGGTCAGGAATACTACCCAAGTCCTTTCATAAGATCCAAGAGGAGCATACATATCTCTGAAGTCCCTTATCATCATTGAGCCAGACCATAAAAATGTCCTTAGGTGTCTCACTTGTCGGCAAATTTTCAAAATTCTCGAGGTCCTCCGTCTCCGTGAATTCGCTTAACTCTTTTTCTCCCTTCTCTCTCTTTGCGTCTGTCTTCTCGAGACTTCTCTCTGCTCATTCACTCTCTCTCAAATTGCTCTCCACTCCCGCCGAAAGAAGATGAAAGAAGGCGTAATTTAATTAATGAAAATCTTAATTAGTCTACTCCATTGAAAAAGCCTTAAAAATGACTTCGCCGTGCTTTTGGAAATTTTCTATAAATTGATTGTGACGTTTATCATTATTTTCAATCTCAGTCTCACTCACCAAACCACTCGAAAATTTTAATATTTAAGCCTCGTTAGGCTGCGTGGGGTTGCGAAATATTCTTACCGAGTGCAAAAGCAACGAATGATACAATGGGAGGTTCTCTGGACATGGAGGTGGGAGGTGGTCTCATAAGAAGTTCAAATAACAATTACAATTTTCTACTTGTTGTATCCTCTAACATGTAAAGACAGATTTTAGATTTTTCTTTTGTTTTGTTTTTTTTTTTTTGACAGAACAACATGAGATAATGAATTGAAAGGTTTTACCGTGTGTTTGGATTGTCCGGTAATTTGATTTTACTTTTGCTTTCTGACTTTGTTATAATTTTTAAACAGTTTGCTCCGACAATTCCATTTTGCAATCATTTCTTTAATGCCGATGATCTTTCATTATTTTTACAGTGTTCAACTTGAACTTGGGGGTCGCATGACATTGGGAATGTGTCAACAGGTGGCAAAATGACAACTGCATCGCCGCTTCTTCATCCACGAAAGGCCGGCGAGTGTCACTCCCCTCCCTCGCCCGTAAGAAACTGACAAACTATAGTCATTATGCAGATGAGTCAACAAAACTAAAAGGCCAGTCAAACAAACAAATTATCAAGTAAACATGAACCTGGAAGTATAGTTGCAATAGGAGTTTCATTTAGGGGCTCACCATCACCATATGTCTCATCCTTCGGTTCGTTGCATGGCCGCTCATGTATAAAGCTTCTATCGATAAATTGACGAGAGAGAGGCCCCTTTCCTTTGTCTATGAGAATTCTGATAGAAGTATCGGAGGGCATTACTGAACGTGTTCCACTAACTTTAGTAGTAGATAGCTGTGACAGGTTGTTTCTTTCAATTACAGCCAAAGCCACGGGAGAAATGGGTTGTTTTCCCTTGATCGTGTTATTTTGCTGGACTGAAGAAGATTGGATTTCTTGCTGCTCAACCGCAGGCTGGAACGAAGTTCCACCTAATTGAGAGTTTTGATTACTAGGAGAAGCTAAGCCCTGAGATTCTTGGTTTCTCAACCTCAGTCTTCTTAACGGGCGTTCAACCTCATGCATTTTTGCTTCTTTCTCCAAGTCAATCTCCTTCAGAGCCAAAAAGAGAAGAACCAAGGTTATTTTAAAGATGGTCAAAAAGTTGTAGTTACAATATGGAGTGGATCACATACATCTGCACTACTTTTTCGCTTTTGCACCTCAACCTGTAGAGCATATCATAAACAAAGATTAGAAAAACAAGCAGGAAAGAAGAGGTGCAAAAGAGAGGGAAACATTGATGAAGTAAATATAGACCAGTTCTACGTATACTTCACCTTATCATCCTCCTCATTGAATATAGCATCTGCAAGAACTCTATAGTTTTCTTCTTCAATCAGCTCCCATTTTTTGTCGTATACTTTCAGGAGTTTCTTCAGCACTGCCTTCACCTTGTCTTCACTGATTCCGATATCCCTCATTGCCATAAAGGCTGCCTTGACTCTGGGGTTAGGTGCCATAACTCTTCAAGCTGTTGGAAGTAAAGAGGGCTTACAATTTTTGGAAGAACTTAGATATCTGAATTGTGAGAGAAAGGCTTCAGAGAGCTCCATATATAATTTCACAAAACACACAACTTCGAGTCCAAAAAAGATCATACCAAGAAGAAATCAAAATGCTAGCCTGCTTTCTAAAGGCATCAAAAGGTGCATTACCAAGAAGAACACTTAAAAGAAAAATTAAATAACCCAACTACACAAATACTAAGTGAGACCAGAGCATGCATCCCATAAATGCTTTACAAAGCAACAGCTGAAGAATGTGAAGACTCTGATCCCTCAAACTATCTTCCATTGCATTCTCATTCTTTCCCAATGCACCACGAGGCACAAGGGAAAAAGGTCAACCAGTTTAAACAAGCAAGTTTCATTTAAGCAATGAAAAATTAACATAAAGAGGTGCCAGAAGATAGGCATTACAAGACAACGAAGTGAACATGTTTTGAAAATATTGATTGAATTCTGATGACAATTGCGACAATGTTGACCATTTCTGTATATTCCTGTGAAAAGGGTGTCCCGAGCACACATGGCTTATTGCCATGAGGGTGTTGGGGGAGATTCCTGCATGTTAATGAAAATTCCCAAAGTTGCTTTCGATCTTTTTGCAACACATTAAAGCCGGAAAATGTCCAGCCTTACCAAGTTACCAACAAATATAACAAGCACCAAAGTTCTACAGTAAATGCAAGGCCAAAAGGGTCAGCAAAAGTAATTTGCATAACAAATCCCCGGAAGAGTGTTGCCTCGAGTTTTTACAGAAATGCAAATGCAGTACCGTAACACAGACTTTCCACCCAAAAGATCATCTAAATACAATCGGAAACCCTCCAAATAACCACACTTGAGATCGAGCGTTGAGCTCAGAAACAGGCACACGCAGCTCGTTAATCTTTCTCAAGGCACAGAGCTCCACCACCGAACAAAACCAGAGAACCCACATTTTCGAATAACCCGCTATCGACTTTCTCGCGCGCATGCGTTCGCCAGACCAGAGAGAGACCAAATGATCAGCAGCTACTCCCCCAAAAAGCTCAAATGTACTAACCAATTACAGCGAAACTAGACTTCTCCAGCGGAAACAAGCCAATCCTCGAACGACACGAAACTTTCGGAAGGAACAGCAACGGTCGTTCGAACAAGCACCATCTCCCTTCGCAAATGCAAGCAAATATCGAAAAGAGAAAGCTATGAGAAGGAGAGAGAGAGATAGACTGAAGGGCCAGGCTTACGAGTTCATGCGCAGAGTGGGAGTTTAATAGGGTACCAACGACAGTGGCCATGGCCACGCTCGCTAAAAAGGACACAGACATTTTCTTCGCCTTCTCTATATAAAACGCTTCCGAGAGGGAGACGAAGGACTCTTATTCAGGAAACGGATAGTCTTGTCCCTGCTTTAAATTCTCTTCCAATTCCCGGTCCAATTCCCCTCGGCTCTGTTTGGCTCGCAATCCGGTGCTGCAAGACCCTGTTCGGTTGCTGGCCCGCTGGGGCCGATTTTTCCGTGGATGATCTGAAAATGCCAGTGAACCGGATCTTGCCAAACCGTTAAATCACACCCGGTTTGGCTTTGAAGATCAAACCGAATCATAGAAAAAAGTTCGATCCGGCAAAATTAGAAATCGGACTAATTTATTTGATCCGGCCAAATTAAAAGACAATTCATTTTACAATCGGAACCGAAACGTGCCAAATTGCAACAATAAGTGCAGTTAAGTTTTCAAACCGCACAAAGGGAAAAAAATTTAAGTTGGCTAAACCTTTCAAACAAAGCTCTGGACATCAGGGTTCAAATTGGACAAAGAAATGTGTGTGCTCATGACAATAAAAGTTGCAAAGCCGAACACAGTTTAATGAAACATGAAAAGGATAAAAATAATAAGAATATTATCACGCACATAAACAGACATGGGTTTATGTCGTTTGACATAAAAAAAGAAAAAATCTTGAATTTATTTTCAAAAAACTATAGTAATAAGACTTGCAAGAGAGTAGTGTGTTCAAACAATCGTCATCTTCTTTACGTTGATTATCACATCTCATCGACCTCTCTCCTAAAGTGAGCATTAAATTCTAAGAGACGGCTCTCAATAGTTCTAAAAGTTTGGGAAGTTAAATAAAGAATCCATAAATATTTAAACTCATGATCTTCGACTCCGTTAGGATTTGAGTTTTTGTGGGATAATGACCAACTACTTTTGGAACAATATGCCAACTCGATTAGCTTGGCCAAAAATCTATCGTGGCATTTTTTTTATTAATATCTGAAGCCCACTTGGCTAGCCGGAGTGCAGTCAACAATAAAAAACATAAAAGTTCAAAAAAATATTAAAACAAAAAAATTAATTAGATTAAAAAAAATAATTAAACATAAGCTAAAATTAAGCTAGAAACCCAAAAAAATATATAGGTAGATTGCGCAGATGATAAGAGTGGGAGATGAGCGGTGGGTCTGCAAGGCCCGACCATCCCCCAACCTCGCCGCCCGTGCAACCCCCTTTTTTAATTTTTTTTCCAGCATATTTTTAGTTTTGGCAATCCGTGGAAGTCCATGTGAACTGAATTTTTTTTAAAAAAATTCACATCAGATTAAAATTTTAATTATAAACGCCACGTAATTAGTTTGGCTAAAATTTCTCCAATTATAAATGCCATATGAACTAAAAATGTTATTTATGTGTAGAAGATCTACTAAATCTGCGAACGAGATGATTGAGTAGGTTCGAGGATGAGTATTAGAACTTGCAGAGTAGATTTCAAGTTTCCAAATTTCGAAATTGGTATGTATAAGATACATTCCAAGGTTTCGGCTGATGCCACCGTGCACCCTCTACCTTGGGCAAGGTACCATATAGAAAGATATAAGGCACCATATATAATGTTTGATAATTAAAATACATGCGTATTAAATTATCTATTGTTTTCTCTTTTCCTTTATGAAATTTCTCTTTCAGATATGAGATTGCCCTATTTGATCAGCACTCTCAAAACCCATTGAGACAGAACTCCAACTCCATTTCACCCCCCCCTTTTTTTAAAAAGGCTTAAAAAATTTTAAAAAAAAAAATTTTTTTTTTTCCCCCCCCCCAAACTTAAAAAAAAAAAAAAAATAAAAAACATAACCCCGGGGGGGGGGGGGTTTTTGGGAGAAAAAATTACCCCAAAAAAAAAATTTTTCCTTTCAATTAAAAATTAAAAAAAAAAAAAAAAAAAAAAAAAAACCCCCCCTATAATAATAATTAAAAAAAAAAAAAAAAAAAAAAGGGGGGGGGGGGAAAGTTAAAAATTAAAAAAAAAAAAAAAAAAAAAAAAATAAAAAAAAAATAAAAAAAAAAAAAAAAAAAAAAAAAAAAAAAAAAAAAAAAAAATTACATTGAAGTACCAGAGAATTATCTTAATATTCATCCTCGAACGCGTAGGACAGATTTTAGATTTTTTTTTTTTTTTATAGTGTCTTTGGATTGTCCGGTAATTAGATTTTATTCTTTGGCCTGATTTTTGGGGGAGAAAATAGCTTGGAACTAAATATCGTTAATGACAACTGCAAGACTGCCTCCCCGTTCACCATCCCGACCACTTGGACCGGCCACCCTCGGCCACCCTCAGCAAAACCAAGAAGAATTACTAGAGAAATAAACGAGAAACATTAATGCGGAAATTAACGGTATCTTGCAATTTAAGTTGATACGAAATAACTAGAGAAATAACGAGGAATCATAAAGGAAACTAAAGATTTATGTAGTTCGATCCCGAGCGTCGGTACCTACTCCACGAGAAGAGCTAGCAGCAAATCATCCACTAATAATCGGATAATTAGAATTATAATCGCTCATACACTCAAGTGTTTTCCATACTTAGATTGGAAACTCACGCTGTGCAAAAAAAAAAAAAAAAAAAAACTCAATCGGATGCAGAATTCATAGCACAAATCCTCCATGTGTCCAGAGCTTTCTTATGTACGACCCAGAAAAACGCTCCACTCTGTGTCGCTCAATAAAGGACTTCAATATGTGGCCAAATTAAGAGTCTCCTGAGCAGAAAAAATCTCGAGTATATAGATTGACCAATTAATGAAGATCTCCTCGGTTACGTGACTTGAACGAAGGCGTCCACTTTTCACACACAGACTCAAGCTTAAGATATAATTTAAGAGTAGTGGTCATCATCAGTGAAACTTCCGATGGCCTGACCTCCTGTCCAGCACATCTCCGCCCCCTCCCAGAAGCGAGGCTTCATCTCTTGGTGCTACACTGCTAGCCCTGTTCATGTCCATTGCCAAAAGCTTATCATGTCAGTTCATAAAACATGAGGATCATTACTTCCACAAGATATAGGTGGCTTCCTCTCACAACTACGGCATGATTAACACGAAGAAATTCGCTCAGACTTGTAATAGTTCATAAGTTTTCTTGAAAAATATATGTTTCTCTTATGAAGTTCCAAAATCCGGCTCTATTTGCAGTTCCTATGAAGACCAAGACTATTGATAGATTTTGAAGCAGCAGGAGACAAAAACTCGCATACTGGAAAGTCAGAAACAGAGCATCACTAGAAAAAAAATCCTCACTGGCATGGCAAAGAAATCCCAGCATTGGAATGACCAACAGGCAAAGCGGTGTAAATTTTGTTAGGATTAAAACTCAACGAATAAACAGTTCAGCGAGGAATTTACAATGACAATGATTCTGCGAACTCACTCTTGCAGATTAGCAGCATATCGGATTCACACCCTATATGAAATCAGCTTCAAAGAATCTGACGAATTCCGTGGTTCAAGAGCGCCATGATCCAGCAGAATGATCCCTCTCCTTTGCCTATGTGTTTCTGCACTTTGCCTCCAGAACCATCCTTAATAATCCACGTGTTAATAAGTAAATTGCCTTGAGAAGTCATATGAGAACAGACAAAAGAGAGAATTACAGCTCAAATACACCGTATCAACATTGCATATAAACCAGTATGCCAGGAATCAAGCACAAGACAGGAGTTTGGCTTGCTGTGTAGAGAGAGCACGTTATAAATGACATGCAAGCAAGCACAACCACCTTCAAATACAGAACTTGCATAAAAATTATAATCTCAAAATTCTGGTTCTCCATAGAATGCCGAGGATGAAGAATCACAGTTGATGACACATGACAAATTATTTTTTAAAAAGTTACACTAATGACAATCTAGTCCTCCAACAAGGGCGGCCAGTTACATTCCTACCATGATCGACAGAGTTTTCATTCCAACTAAGAAACATGAATCACTCGGTAATGTACAAAGAAGAATCACTCACAGATGATTCACCAGGACTGCCAGCTGCATTCCTGCCATTATCAGGCTAAGATTTTGCCTTTATAATGGTTGATATTCAACTGTATCAGGGTTCCCAAGCACAATAAGTCCGATAATATTCCCAAGGAAGTGGAACCACAGATGTCCAATATTACCAGTAATTCCAGCCCGTAGAGGCCACCAATTTCACCTCGACTCTTGCAGATGGCAGCAGAAATTCCCTCAATTTCTTTAAACTAGACATTTCTGGTAATCTTTCAATAGATGTGCAACCAGAGATATCCAACCTTTCCTGTAAATCCAACCTGTCAAGACTGTGAAGTTAAAACTAGACTCTAGCAATTTCCAGCAAAGAATTCCTTTGAATAGATTCTCGCAGTTGGCAACATCTAATTCTTTTAGACTCTTTAAACTTGAAAGGTCAAGTATTGAATGGACATGCAGACAGAGACATTCAAACTCACCAGCTTACAATTTGCAACACATAGTACCCTCAGATATTTTGAACTCGAAAGGTCATTGTGCAATGGACATGCATCTGGAGATGTTTAAGCTTTCCAAGGATTCTACCCTGTCAAGATCTCAAATTTCAACTAGATTATCACAGTTTGCAGCATAGAATTCCCTCAGACTCTTCAAACTTGAAAGTTGAGTGATTGTTGAAGGGACATGCACCCATAGACTACCACCAACAACTCCAACCCGTCAACGCCATAAAATTCAGTTACTGCAATTCGCGGCCCACAAAACATGTTTCAAAATCAAAATGTCCAGTATGCCTGAGATGACTATGGTCGATGGGATTTATTAGAGAGCTGCCCGTTCTTTCACCGTATCAACATTGCATATAAACCAGTATGCCAGGAATCAAACAGAAGACAGGAGTTTGACTCGCCGTGTAGAGAAAGAACACGTTATAAATGACCTGCAAGCAAGCACAACAACCTTCAAATACAGAAATTGCATAAAAATTATAATCTCAAAATTCTGGTTCATGACACATGACAAATTATTTTTTTAAAAAGTCACGCTTATGACAATCTAGTCCTCCAACAAGGGCTGCCAGCTACATTCCTACCATAATCAACAGAGTTTTCATTCCAGCTAAGAAACATGAATCACTCAGTAATGTACAAAGAAGAATCACTAACAGATGATCACCAGGACTGCCAGCTTCATTCCTGCCAATATCGAGATAAGATTTTGCCTTCATAGTGGTTGATGTTCAACTGTATCAGGGTTTTCCAGCACGATAGCTAGGGAAGTGTAACCACAGATATCCAATATTACCAGTAATTCCAGCCCGTTAAGGCCACCAATTTCAACTCGACTCTTGCAGATATTTTGAACTTGAAAGGTCATTGTGCAATGGACATGCATCTGGAGATGTTCAAGTTCTCCAAGGATTTTAAACTGTCAAGATCTCGAATTTCACCTAGATTATCACAGTTTGCAGCATAGAATTCCCTCAGACTCTTTAAACTTGAGAGGTCGAGTGATTGTTGAATGGATGTGCACCACCACAGACTACCACCAACAACTCCAACCTGTCAAAATCAAAATGTCCAGTGATTGTGCAAAGGACGTGCACCCTGACTTGCAGCACGGATAGTCGAAAGATGCTTTAAATTTGAAAAGTTTAGTCATTGTCCAAGGGATGTGCAACCAGAAATACCCAGATCCCGTAAAGATTCTAACCCATCAAGGCTTTGAATTTCAACTAGGTTCATTCAATTTGCAGCTCGGATAGTCGAAAGATGCTTTAAATTTGAAAGGTTAAGTGATTGTCTAAGGATGGGCACCCAGAAATATTCGAATACCGTAAAGATGCTAACCCATCCAGGCCACGAATTTCCATTAGGTTCTTGCATCTTACAACTTGGAGTGACTGCAAATTCTTTAAATTTGACAAGTCCAGCGATTGTCCAAGAGATGTGCACCCCCAAATTCTCAAAGTTTTCAAGGATATTAATCCATCCAGGCAATTTGTAAAGTGTGATTCCCTCCCACATTCCAAACCTGAAAGGTCTTGAGATTGTCCAGCGGAAGTGGACACAGAGATATCCGACATCAGTGAGGATATTGATCCACCAAGGCCTTCAATTTCTGCTAAATTTTCGCAACTCCCAGCGATTGTTTCCTGCAGAATCTTTCCTTCAGGCCGAGATACCTTTGCGCTCGTTAACTTGGAAGAATCTGGGAATGCCTCACCAATGTGTAAGCCTCTCGATGACTCCGAGGATTCAACCGCCCCAAGCCTACATAACTTAGGGCAATCCCGTACCTCTAAGTTGGATAGGGACTGCAAACCTTCCAACCCAGTGACTTCTGTTAGCTCAAGGCAGCGCGAGACAATCAATTCAGACAAGCGCTTCAAGCTTGACAAATTCGTCAGCGCCTTCAATTTTCCGCAACTTGTAATCCGAAGCGTTGATAGTCCAACCGGAAGCTCTGGGAGACATTCAAGCGGACTGCAATTAGAAAGAGTGAGTTGGTTGAGAAGGCTCAATTGGGAAAGATGTGGCAATGACCGACTCTGGCAGGTTATCCACAGATCCCTCAAGCCAGAGGGCAGTTCTGGTACTTCTTGAAGCTCAAAGCAGCGTTCAAAGTCGAGGAATTGCAGAGAAGAGAGCTTAGAAATGCTTTCTGGCAAGCCTGAGATGGCCGACCCTCTTAATCGAAGCGTGTTTAGCGAAGTCAGTTGGCCTATATTACGAGGCAATTCTGTGATGCGGGTCCCACTAATGTTCAAAATCCTCAAATTCTGCAGATTCACAATGCTTTCGGGTAAGCCCGAGATGCCTGAATAGCCTAAGTTGAGCTCATTTAGAGAAGTCAGTTGGGCTATACTACTAGGTAGTCCTTCCAGATTTTTGCATCCCCAAAGTATCAACTCTTGGAGTTTCGCCAACCTTCCAAAGTCATGAGGCAATTCTGTCATGTGGGTCCCAAGAATGTTCAAAATCCTCAAATTCTGCAGATTCACAATGCTTTCAGGTAATTCCACAAGTTTACCACATCTTCGTAGTTCAAGGACAGAAAGAGATGCTAGATGACCTATGGAACTAGGGATGTGGGTTAACAATTCACAACAATCGAGATTAAGAGTCTCGAGCTCCTTTAGAGAACCGATTGATTCAGGTAATCCTTCGATCCTTGAGCCAGATAGGTCCAGCCGAGTTAGCGACACAAGAGAGCCCATGAATTCTGGTATTTTAGCAAGTTTTCCACAACCGCAGGCACTTAGAGTCTCCAGCTTCATCAAACAACCTCTCGAAATATGAATCTCTCGTATAGCAGTACCATCTAAGATAAGCTCCCTCAAATTTTCCATTTTATCTACTCCAGCCGGTAGCTCCTCTAATTCAAGACAATGCTTGACATTCAGGGATGTCCCCGATAGAAGGATGAATCTCTTTCAAATTCATTTCAATCATCTCGCTTTTGAAAGCAGACAACTCAGGAGTTCTTCTCAAAGATCGACAGCGCGTGAGGTTGAGAACTTTGAGAGCATAAGAAAGGAAAAAAAAAACCTCCGTATTGCAAAAATTTTTTCATCAAAAAGCAGATGAGAAATTCAAATCGAAGAAACGATCTTTCACTAGGCGCCAGTATATTTAGGTGCCTATAAATTCCTCTTATTTATAGAGGAAAGTCCTTAATTTTACTAAACCATTCTTCCCTCCCGCCCCCACCCAAACCCCCAAAAAAAGAAGAATTTGGTGCAATTGGACCTTCTAGAATGTGTAATTATTCACAAGATATATGTCTTCTCTACATCTTACCTTGAGTGGACCCCATCCTCCCCAATCCTCAGAAATCTCACTATCCGATAGATCGAGCACGACTAATTTCTTTGGATGAAAGTTGGCCGCTGCGAAATCTGATGGACATTCCTGCCATTGGAGCCATCTTAATTGAGGAAACAAGTTATGGAAATCTCCAGTGAAATTCCCACCATTCATTTGAATGAACCTCAAGTTGGCCAGCTCTTTAAATTGTTTAGCCGTATAACTTCGTTTGCTACCATCATTGTCAAGACAAAGGGCCTCAATCTTTCTAGTGCCCTGCAACTAGGAAACATCGTGGACTGTTAGCTCTAAATGTTTGATCTTACCACATAAAATATGCCATTGAGTTATGCGTCTACATTGAGTAATGGTTACATACATATCTCATAGCAATTGAAACAATTTATGAAGCTATAATTTATTACGTGGAATGGGCTCATATTCGACAAATAAATAATACAAACACCGTATTGGTCAAATAAATATATCAAAATATCAATATTATGTTAGGCTAATATTTGACAACCTAAATAATACAAAAAGATCGATGAACACGATGACCACCAAAAAATTATTGAACATGCGTTACCAAAGAGAAGAATATAACAAAAGTGTCCATCGTTGAAGATAAAAGAACATATGTTTAGAGGGTTGGCTACATATCTTCAATGATAAGTATAACCAAATGTATGATATTTTTATGGATACTCATTATGAGAAAATATTTTTTCGTTTTTCATATGTAAATGACATTAACAAAAGGGCAAACAAATTATCTTAAATGATAAACCGTATTTAACAAATAAATGATGTAAATGTACTAAATATGTGCTAAATGAAGTGATCACCAAGAGTTGAACGATGTAGAAATATCTATGCTCATGTGGTGGTCAATACTTGACATATACAATATCCATAACACATTTATGTAACATGATAGACCATATTTAACAAATGATGATATAAAAACTAACTAAACATTTGCTAACTAAGATCCTGAATAAGAGCTGAACATGATAGCCTATGTGTAACAAATGAATGTTAGAAGGGGATTAATATAAAAACTATCCATCTTCGCAAAAAATTTAAGTATTAGCAAATGCATAGAAAAAAATTATCAACTATAATGCAAAGTCTAGAATGAGACTAATAAATGTCTAGACGTTTATCTTACACAGCTGCGCATATAAAAAATAAATAAGGAAGCCACACCAGCAAATTGATTTAGATACTGTTGACAATAAAGAACTCGATTGCATAAAAGATAAAGGATTGCATTGAGAAAAAAAAATAGATACAGGAAGTAAATCTCAGAAACAGTAATACTTAAGGGACTGAATCTGTAATTGACCCAACTTGAGAAACGCACAAAGCAGGATAGCAAATCATCAGAAATGAAATGAAGGTCTCATTTATTGCAGCAAAAAACTCATAAGAAGTCAATACTCACTAAAAGATAAAAAAAGAAATGACCTAACACGAAATCAAAAGAAGAATCCATACATCAAACACGTGCATTAATCAGATATGTGGGAAAAGCATGGGCCCGAACAATGGCAAGTGTTGGGTTTTCTCTGAAAGTGGTACGTCACGGGAGACTGTCATCGTCACAATTCTACGAGACAGACAGACAGACAACATACAAACATACATATCACCAATAACCAAGAAGTTGCTCTTCAATTCTGTCCTTGAATTCTGCAAGGACGGCAATTAATCGAACTAGCTCTTTTCCGGGTAGCAGCCACAAGTTTTGGGGACTGAAGACTTGACAACAATTTTTCTGTCAAACAAGAAAGAGAGGATGGACTCGCATTCATTAATTAAGATAAGCAAAGAAAACTCTTACCTTGCTGTTGTCAACCACGTCTTCGGCGTCCTTATGATTCCATAATCTACTCCGCTCCTCGAGGCTCCTTTGCATTTTCTTGACAAACAATTTCCCTTCCCAAATCTCTCGAGTTGATCATGCATCATTAGATTGCCTTTTTTGTCAATTTTTATTAGGGACAGAAGACTGAGCCTTATGAGCCCCTTCGCCGGAAAAAAATCACAGGCATCCCACATATAACTCGGACTTTGTTTATGCCATCCAATAAGAAAACATGCAATATCCAAAAATATTTGCTGCTCCTCATATTCTAATGCATCGTAACTTATCTTCAACTTCTCTTGCACTTTCTTTTGAGGCACCTTTTTTAATTTCTTTAATGTATCTTTCCATACTTCTTTTCCCTTTCCACATAAGAATGAACCTATAATTTCGAGCGCTAAGGGAAGTCCCCAGTAGTGGATACAACATCACTAGAGATATCCTCATAATCGCTCCGAGGAGAATCCTTTCGAAAAGCATGTCTACTGAATAAAATCAATGATTGATCCAAAGGCAACTCTTTGAGTTGGTAGATGTAGCTTGCCCTGTCCTCCTCAAGAATACTCTTATTTCTAGTTGTTATGATGACTATACTACCACCTTCAAACCAACTATTGTCTCCGGCCAAAGCATTCAAATGAGTATGATCATCCACGTCATCAAGGACAATGAGGACTTTCTTACTTGTAAATCGAGAACTTATGACACCTGATTCCCTCCTCGACATTAGACACGTCACATGGACTTCTTAGTATATCGTGAATGAGCTGCTTTTGCAAGCATTCAATACCCTTGCGTGCACATGTTTCTCGAATATTTGTCAAAAAGCTACGATGTTCGAAATGACTAGAGAGATTGTTGTACAGGACCTTTGCAATAGTTGTCTTACCGATGCCGCCCATTCCACAGATTCCGATAATTGCTGTATTTGTAAATTTAGCATCTATCAAGCTCATAATCTCTTCCACACGATCATCAACTCCAACCAACTCTTTCGGAAGAGTTAGCTGAAATTTTCTTTTTAATTCGTTCATAACTTTCCCCACAACAATCTTAACCAGTGCTCCTTCATGCCTATCAAATAACATAAAATTTTGAGTATAGGATGGCAGATATTTTAAATCCTTTTTGAAAAAAGATTTATTTAGGAAATATTAAAAAATGTATTGGTGGAGAATAATGTACCCGTTATTTATTTTCTTCGATTCCCAGCCTTTCAAGGAACTGACTTCTTTGAGGGCTTCTTCCCATTCCTTCACAACGTTTTCGTCCACATTCGCTTTGTGTGCATTGATAGCATCTCCCAATCTCCCTGTAAGATGTCGCAACTGCGAGGGTTCCACTTTGTAAAATATGGGCAACACTATTTGCCCTCCGCTCTTCTTGCACTTCAGCATCTGAGCCAGTTCGCGAAGGCACCACTTGCTGGAAGAGTAGTCCTCTGAGATAATCGGGATCGAGATCTTGGACTGCGTAATACTGCAGAGAAGCTCCGGACCAATCTCCTCACCCACACGGAGCTCGTTGTCGTCCCTGAACACGTGAATTCCTGCATCGACAAGGCTAGTGTAGAGATAATCGGTGAAGCCTTCGCGGGTGTCTTTTCCTCTAAAGCTCAAGAAGACTTCGTAATTATTTCCTTTCGTCTTTTGGGTTCCGGCTCCATAGTCACCTGCACTAGGAGAGGTCGATGAGGAAGACGCCCTGTACGTGGGATCTTCTGCTGAAGGAGTGGGTTCTTCTCTTCCCATCTCGAGAGAATTGGTGGAGCAGATGCTACAAAGCCAGTAAAAGAAATTGAGGAAGACGCCCACCATATCGGATCTTCTTGGCTCCGCGTTCAAAATTCACCTAAAAGGGCGGTAAAAGAGATTGATGGGAGCAGAGCCTCAAAAGAAAGCAGGAAACAGAGAGGAGAAGTATGGAATCCCAGATCTGGGAATTGCAGAAATGTCTCTCAGAACTCAAAGCAGGAAACAGAGGAGGAGGAGAAGGGAAAGGAGTCATGGATTTACCTATGGAGTGCTCAAACAACACGGTGGTCCACCCACTGCTGTGATCTCCAGAGATACTCAGCCTTGGACGTTGGAGTAACAACACGCAACACTCTCTGTTGGGCGTGCTTGAACGATGCTGAGCTCTTGCCGTCCAACGATTCAAGACTCTTCACGCTAAATCGAACCGCTGCGACGGATGGTGATCGGAAAGGAGAATTAGCAGCATAACGCGGAAGGTGCTTCTTGACTTGACTTAGACTTGCTTTTTCTGTTAATAAAGAAAGAAAAGAGAGCAAAAATTTGTGCAGATGCTCCTGGCTGTAACGCACATGGGCCAACGACAAAAACTTATCAATCGGCGGATTATATGATTTTTTTTTTTTTTTTCCACATCAACGTGGTTTTTTTAAATAATATTCGAATCCCGAACGACATCCGAAACTGATCGAGCGACTTTTGTTGAGAAGACTCGGTCAACGTGCTCCCCCGACCCACTAGAGGCAATTGGAGTTCATGATTAAGATGGGCCGAGGATGTACTGATTCGACCGCGTAGATTGCTGGATAAACCATCTAAACAAGAAGAGTCCACAGTGGAGATATAGGCTAAAATTGTCGTGGTGGACTGGCAAATTTGCACGCAACACGGCCGCAATTTTGCTGAATGAAAACGATGTTATACTTAATAACTGCAAAGTTTCTTCCATTGAGAAGAAGTAGATGTACTGGCAGTTGTTTGCTTTAATTTCTAGACTAACTCGGTAAAATAAAATAGAGACGTTTAAACTTATTTGTTGTTTTTTGCCGTGAAGAAAATGAGAGAAAAGAAAACATCAAAGATAAGCACACCCCAAAGAAAAGCAAAGCAAAAGCAACCCCCAAAAATAATAGAACCCCCAACTTGTGCTAACAGTGAAGAAAAAGCCGCCGAACCACATAGGAAAGTACACATCAATACGTGCTTGCTGATTCCTCTGTTTTCAATTAAAGTTTGCTCTGTTTTTCATCACTTCCCATTTCAATCCGCGTCCCCTTCATCAACTTTTCCCACGTCAATAAAGGCCATCGAGCAACAATTCCAGTTATTGAAAAAGAGAGAAACACGCCCAACTCGATACTCAGCCCGCACAAAGTTCTCGTCTTCTTTTGAGCGTTTTCATTATCGTAGTTAATCAAAGCACAGGAGATCATCTTTTGTCATTTTTTGTCGGACTGCAGGAGGGAAGAAAATGAGAGAAAAAAAAGCAAATACGAAACCCTTCTTTTTAGCGTCAATGTGAAACGCATTGGTCCAAAAGAAAAACAAGTATGTTCGTAGAAACGCCCGCGTGAAAGTTTTGTTCGAGAAGGCTCATTTCCCTCCGATTGGATCGAGAAACCAAGTAAGTCTAACATGTAGGTAGCTGTTTGGGAGCATACAATAGATGCTTTGGCAAGAAAATGAAGATGAGGAGCCTGTTCAAGTCATACGTCAAAGAATTCCGGAACCAATAGGGAAGTACGTACACATCGGTACTTGGAGTGTTATCCATCTAATTATAAAAATAAATATTTATCAATATATGCATTTTGCTAGTAAAGATTGAAGTGAAGCGCTAATCTCACATTGTGGATTTCTTTGCGCTTTTAAAAAAGAAAAAAAAAAAAAAAAAAAAATTGATAGTGTTAAAATATGTTTATAAAATTTTATCTAATTATTTTTTGGGTCTATTTTAATCGAAATTGACAAGAGCACTTAGAGTCTAAGATTAATTAATAAGAACTTTTCCTTCTTTATTAATTAAAATGCTTCAAATATATTCAAACAGTTATTAATATTGTCCTTTAACATTGGATGCGCTTAATACTTGGGAGTGTTATCCATGCAAGCGTGTGCAATTACAAAAATAAAATATTTATTGAATCGATATGCGATCTTGCTAGTAAAGAGGCAAAGGTTGAGTCAATAATTTACTCCGAAATGAAAATTATATCCCATGAATTTGACATTGGATTTACTTTCTCATTTTATTCTATTTTCTTTTTTTTTTTCAATTATTTTTTACGATTTTCTTTTGGGGTCAGGAATACTACCCAAGTCCTTTCATAAGATCCAAGAGGAGCATACATATCTCTGAAGGCCCTTATCATCATTGAGCCAAACCATAAAAATGTCCTTAGGTGTCTCACTGTCGGCAAATTTTCAAAATTCTCGAGGTCCTCCATCTCCATGAATTCGCTTAACTCTTTTCTCCCTTCTCTCTCTTTGTGTATGTCTTCTCGAGACTTCTCTCTTCTGCTCACTCACTCTCTCTCAAATTGCTCTCCACTCCCACCGAAAGAAGATGAAAGAAGGCGTAATTTAATTAATGAAAATCTTAATTAGTCTACTCCATTGAAAAAGCCTTAAAAATGACTTCGTCGTGCTTTTGGAAACTTTCTCTAAATTGATTGTGACGTTTACCATTATTTTCAATCTCGGTCTCACTCACCAAACCACTCGAAAAATATAATATTTAAGGCTCATTAGCTTCGTGGGGTTGCAAAAATATTCTTACCGAGTGCAAAAGCAACGAATGATACAATGGGAGGTTCTCTGGACATGGAGGTGGGAGGTGGTCTCATAAGAAGTTCAAATAACAATTACAATTTTCTACTTATTGTATCCTCTAACATGTAAGACAAATTTTAGATTTTTCTTTTGTTTTTTTTTTTCTTTTTTGGACAGAACAACATGAGATAATGAATTGAAAGGTTTTACCGTGTGTTTCAATTGTCCGGTAATTTGATTTTACTTTTGCTTTCGACTTTATTATAATTTTTAAGCAGTTTGCTCCGACAATTCCATTCTCTATTACTTTACGTGCAATCATTTCTTTAATGCCGATGATCTTTCATTATTTTTACAGTGTTCAACTTGAACTTGGGGGTCCATGCTTGGGAATGTGTCAACGGGTGGCAAAATGACAACTGCATCGCCGCTTCTCCATCCACGAAAGGCCGGCGAGTGTTACTCCATCTACATTTTTGCTTTCGTAACGGCATATTCTAAATGCTTTTGTCATATAGATCAATACTTTACCCTGCAGACAATTTAAGTATGTATGAGGGGCACCCCCTTGCCTCCTTGCTCAATAACTTCCTAGTTGAAGTGACAGGGAGACTATCCTGACTTAGTGGAATTAGTTGCAAGCTGAAAGCGGAACAGCCAAATTTCCCTTGAAAAGAGAGAACCAAAAGCACCAAGTGAATGAAAAACCAGAAACACCGTATATACGTAAATCTTTGTTAAGTAGTTAGTAGATCCATAAATTAATTGAAAGATATCGAGTTGCTAAAGTCTACTTAACCATATTGTCATTGAACATGCATAGACATCGCCGGCAGCATTTCCTTCTGCTCAAGAACACGAGAGAGGGAACAGAAAAACGATGGAGGGAACATGGAAGAAAGAGATGGAGGATGAAGGGAGAAAGCGATGGGGAGCAAGCAAAGGGTATGAAAAGCCGGAGAATGTAGCTTCTTTTCCTCATCCTCAACAATGATGTAACTCACCTACAAGCCCCAGTAATCATTCCCTTCCCTCACCCGAAAGAAACTGACAAACTATAGTCATTATGCAGATGAGTCAACAAAACTAAAAGGCCAGTCAAACAAACAAATTATCAAGTAAACATGGACCTGGAAGTATAGTTGCAATAGGAGTTTCATTTAGGGGCTCATCATCACCATATGTCTCATCCTTTGGTTCGTTGCATGGCCGCTCATGTATAAAGCTTCTATCGATAAATTGAGGAGAGAAAGGCCCCTTTCCTTTGTCTATGAGAATTCTGATAGAAGTATCCGAGGACATTACTGAACGTGTTCCACTAACTTTAGTAGTAGATAGCTGTGACAGGTTGTTTCTTTCAATTACAGCCAAAGCCACGGGAGAAATGGGTTGTTTTCCCTTGATCGTGTTATTTTGCTGGACTGAAGAAGATTGGATTTCTTGCTGCTCAACCGCAGGCTGGAACGAAGTTCCACCTAATTGAGAGTTTTGATTACTAGGAGAAGTAAGCCCTGAGTTCTTGGTTTCTCAACCTCAGTCTTCTTAACGGGCGTTCAACCTCATGCATTTTTGCTTCTTTCTCCAAGTCAATCTCCTTCAGAGCCAAAAAGAGAAGAACAAAGGTTATTTTAAAGATGGTCAAAAAGTTGTAGTTACAATATGGAGTGGATCACATACATCTGCACTACTTTTTCGCTTTTGCACCTCAACCTGTACAGCAGATCATAAACAAAGATTAGAAAAACAAGCAGGAAAGAAGAGGTGCAAAAGAGAGGGAAACATTGATGAAGTAAATATAGACCAGTTCTACGTATACTTCACCTTATCATCCTCCTCATTGAATATAGCATCTGCAAGAACTCTATAGTTTTTTCTTCAATGCTCCATTTTTGTCGTATACTTTCGAGTTTCTTCAGCACTGGCTTCACCTTGTCTTCACTGATTCCGATATCCCTCATTCCATAAAGGCTGCCTTTACTCTGGGGTTAGGCTGCCTTAACTCTTCAAGCTGTTGGAAGTAAAGAGGGCTTACAATTTTTGGAAGAACTTAGATATCTGAATTGTGAGAGAAAGGCTTCAGAGAGCTCCATATATAATTTCACAAAACACACAACTTCAAGTCCAAAAAGATCATACCAAGAAGAAATCAAAATGCTAGCCTGCGTCTTCTAAAGGCATCAAAAGGTGCATTACCAAGAAGAACACTTAAAACAAAAATTAAATAACCCAACTACACAAATACTAAGTGAGACCAGAGCATGCATCCCATAAATGCCTTACAAAGCAAAAGCTGAAGAATGTGAAGACTCTGATCCCTCAAACTATCTTCCATTGCATTCTCATTCTTTCCCAATGCACCACGAGGCACAAGGGAAAAAGGTCAACCAGTTTAAACAAGCAAGTTTCATTTAAGCAATGAAAAATTAACATAAAGAGGTGCCAGAAGATAGGCATTACAAGACAACGAAGTGAAGCATGCTTTGAAAATATTGAATGAATTCTGACAACAATTGCGACAATGTTGACCATTTTTGTATATTCCTGTGAAAAGGGTGTACCGAGCACACATGGCTTATTGCCATGAGGGTGTTGGGGGAGATTCCTGCATGCTAATGAAAATTCCCAAAGTTGCTTTCGATCTTTTTGCAACACATTAAAGCCGGACAATTCCCGCCCTTACCAAGTTACCAACAAATATAACAAGCACCAAAGTTCTACAGTAAATGCACAGCCAAAAGGGTCAGCAAAAGTACTTTGCATAACAAATCCCCGGAAGAGTGTTGCCTCGAGTTTTTTACAGAAATGCAAATGCAGTACCGTAACACAGACTTTCCACCCAAAAGATCATCTCAATACAATCGGAAGCCCTCCAAATAACCACACTTGAGATCGAGCGTTGAGCTCAGAAACAGCCACACGCAGCTCGTTAATCTTTCTCAAGGCACAGAGCTCCACCACCGAACAAAACCAGAGAACCCACATTTTCGAATAACCCGCTATCGACTTTCTCGCGCGCATGCGTTCGCCAGACCAGAGAGAGACCAAATGATCGGCAGCCACTCCCCCAAAAGCTCAAATGTACTAACCAATTACAGCGAAACTAGACTTCTCCAGCGGAGAAAAAGCCAATCCTCGAACGACACGAAACTTTCGGGAGGAACAGCAACGGTCGTTCGAACAAGCACCATCTCCCTTCGCAAATGCAAGCAATTATCGAAAAGAGAAAGCTATGAGAAGGAGAGAGAGAGAGATAGACTGAAGGGCCAGGCTTACGAGTTCATGCGCAGAGTGAGAGTTTAATAGGGTACCAACGACAGTGGCCACGCTCGCTAAAAAGGACACTGACATTTTCTTCGCCTTCTCTATATAAAACGCTTCCGAGAGGGAGACGAAGGACTCTTATTCAGGAAAAGGATAGTCTTGTCCCTGCTTTAAATTCTCTTCCAATTCCCGGTCCAATTCCCCTCGGCTCTGTTTGGCTCGCAATCCTGTGCTGCAAGGCCCTGTTCGGTTGCTGGCCTGCTGGGGCCGATTTTTCCGTGGATGATCTGAAAATGCCAGTGAACCGGATCTTGCCAAACCGTTAAATCACACCCGGTTTGGCTTTGAAGATCAAACCGAATCATAGAGAAAAAGTTCGATCCGGCAAAATTATGAATATCGAACTACCCATTCGCCGGAGTCCAGTTGGCAATAAAAAAAATAAAATTTCCAAAAAATATCAAAACAAAGAAACTTAATTAGATTAAAAAAACAAAAACATTAAACATAAGCTAAAATTAAGCTAGAAATTTTTTTTAAAAAAATAGGCGGATTGCATAGGCAGTAAGAGTGGGGGATAGCCGGCGGGTGTAGCCGACTAAAGACGAGGTCCGGCCATCCCCCAACCTTGCCGCCTGTGCAACCCCCTCTTTAATTTTTCTCCAGCATATTTTTAGTTTTCGCAATCCACATGGAAGTCCATGTGAACTGAATATTTTTAAAAAAATTCATGTCACATTAAAATTTTAATTATAAACGCCATGTAATTAATTTGGCTAAAATTTCTCCAATTATAAATGCCACGTGAACTAAAAATGTTATGTATGTGTAGAAAATCTGCAAAATCCGCCGAATGAGATGATTGGGCAAGTTCGAGGATGAGTATCAGAACTTGTAGACTAGATTTCAAGTTTCCAAATTTCGAAACCGGTAGGAAAACGATAGGTTCCAAGGTTTCGGCTGATACCACCGTGCACCCTCTACCTTGTGCGAGGTACCTTATAGAAAGGTGAAAGGCCCCATATATAATGTTTGATAATTAAAAAAACATGCGTATTAAATTACTTATTGTTTTCTCTTTTCCTTTATGAAATTTCACTTTCAAATGTGAGAACGTCGTATTTGATCAACACTCTCAAAACCCATTAAGACAAATCTCCAACTCCATTTCACGCTTCCTTTCTATGTGAAGGGCTTGACTATGTCTACTATGATGCATTTTGGTTCATGCTCTCAATAGCTTTCATGTAAAACTAATATATTTACTTACTATCATTTTAATATTACGTTACCGCAAGGTCGGCCGGGTTTTGGGTGAGCATTTTATTCCATCAAATTCATTATTCCTTACCGTTAATTTCCAAATTCACATAATGTCAGCATAAATTGATCTTCGCTGCTATGATGCTTTAACATAGATAACACTTCATTTCTAAATTCACATAATGTCGCATAAATTGATCTTCGCTGCTACGACGGGGTTTTGGGTGAGCTGTCTCTTTATGAACCACTTCTCCCTCATAAAAACCTCTCTTTCAGCAGCAGTTGCCACCTTCTCAATTAATGTATTCGGCAATAGTTGTTAACGAATTGCTTTGCTAGCAAACAGGCTCATGAAACTTCAAACTGAGGACCATGTTCCAGACTCATTTACCAAACTCGTGAAACTCTCTTTCAAGAACCTTCGTTCAGACACGGTGAGTGCCGTTTTGAAGGACAAGTACTGCATGAAAGTATTGCCGCTTCCCCGGGAACATCTGCAATTACAACAGTGAGTACTACTGCATTAATCCACTTAAAATGCAAGAACGCATCTATCAATTATCATGAGGATCGACAAGTTTAAGGCCCCAGCTCATGTCCTCACAATGCCTCACCTGGGCTCCATGGACATTGCTCTGCGGCAGGGTGGGTCATGAGCTGTTCGATTCTGAGGCTTTGCAATTGGTCGGTCACATCAAAGCAACTATGTCTGATATTTAACTCTTTACCAGAATTCATCCAGACCGGAGCGAATTACATGATGTCAACTTCGGCAATAACTTCATTATTTGAGGGCACTAAGACTGGACCGATAACTTAGGAATGTTAGCAAATTCAATCTTACAAAGGCAATAATTTAGCATCTCTACCAGTGTGAAAAAGAACAACTCAAATCAAATGCAGAATTCACAACACAAATCCTCCATGTGTCCCGAGCTTTCTTATGTACCACCCAAGGAAACGCTCCACTCTATGCAGCTCAATAAAGGACTTCAATATGTGGCCGAATTAAGAATCTCTTGTGCAGAAAAAATCTCGAGTATATAGATTGACCAATTACCGAAGATCTCCTCCCTTACGCGACTTGAACGAAGGCGTCCACTTTTCACACACAAGCTCAAGCTCGATGTTGACACCTAAATTTTGATTTTTATTAAATAATTCATGTAAGTATAAAATGAGAATTATCATATTTCTCACAAAAAATTAATTTTTCGTGCACTCGCATATTTACATTTTTTCAGTCATGCATATCATTACATTCGTAATGCAGGCGAAGAATTGATCTCAATTTGACAAGAGGACTCGGACTAGGCTTAGTTTGGATTTTTCAACAATCATGAGGAAGTGTGTGCCGAAAATTAACAAGGCTATTGGGATAATTTTGAGCTTAAATCAGCCCATTTAATGCTTAATTTGGGAGAAAGCCTTTTAATTTAAAAAATCCATTAATTGAGGAAAAAAAAAGGCTTCATGGACAAATATATGTCTCTGGATCAAATTACAATTATCACAAGTTGAGGGACAATTTTGCAAATAATGAAAATAAAACGTAAACCCTAGCTCATAATTATAAATACACACGTAGGGTTCACGTTCGGAGGGGACAGTCATTAAAGACACAGCAGATTTCTGAGGGGCCATGCACGTTTTATACTTGGCCATTGGAAGGGCGGAGAGGATTCATATTCGTGGGAGAAAGGGAGTGGTCTTCTATTTTATGGCAAGACCCAAGAACACGCCAAAAAGAAGAGGAGATGGCCGGGCACTAGGGGCTTTCATGGTTCAAAATTCATCAAGAAAATCCTCCGGGAGCTAATCACGAAGAAGAAAAAGACAAAAGGAGGGGAAGCAAATTTTTCATCAGTTTTCCAATATTTACACCTCTCGACTTTTAACTGTTCTTGATTCTCACTTGTCGTTTTCTTTACCAGGTTTTCCATACGGACTTCACCTGCAGAACAAGGCAAAAGGAGGATGTCTAGAGATAGTCTTCTCTCTCGTCCATGACTGTGATTTAATCCCAACATGCTCAGCCGTCACGGAGCCTACACACCGGTCTAGATCAGTTGCATCCAACGCATTCGACGACTTGCTGTTCGGATAAGTTTTCCCTTGCTGTTTGTTGTCCTTTTTGCCGCTGCTTGGGGGAGTATTTTACTGCCGTTCAGTATTTGAGTTCATCACTAATTTGAGGACTCGTTAGCTGCTGTTCGGAAATGTTTTGCCGCTGTTCACCGTAAAAAAACAGCAGTTATTTACCCATTTTCATTCTATAATCAGTGCAGTTTTTTAGCGGGCTGTTTAGAGGCAATTACACTACTGTTTTTGCGCAATATTCTCGTTGTTCGGTGCTGGTTTTTAGGTGGATTCACGCTTGAAATTGTTGCTGCGAAGCGAGCTTTGACGGGAGCACAAAATTGCTTTCACCGAACTCCTCGGTACCCATGAGGACGCCACCAAGTCAGCCATGAACGTGCACAAATCCTTTGCAAGCGCGAGCTGTGATCTACCAAGATTCCATTGAGTTCGAATTTTGGGAAAATTAGCCTGCAAGATAAGGTCATCATGAACGCCTCAAAGACGTCCCCTCCTCGTCGTGGACATCGCCATTGCCTTGCTGAGCGCCTGTCCGTGATCCACAAGATGATTTAATCTTGATTCAAATTTGGGAAGAATTCTTCAAGATAAGGTACATTTCTTATCTTAATCGATTCAAATATTTGATTGCCTATTTTGAACATAATTGATATCCGATCGAAATCTTTTTGAGTCACAGGTGATCAATTAGGAAAATCTTTTCCTAATTCGCAACCGCACACATGGAATTAATTCTATCTATAAGGTGGAATTAATTCTATCTATAAGGCTTTAGATGGAATTAATGACATAGCGGGTATTTCATATTTTTAGGGTCGATCTATCGAAGCTTTAGATCGAAACTTGATTCGAAAGAAATTGCGAAATATTCAAGATGATTTATTTGCTTTCCATATTTGAACCGAACTGATTGGATTGCTATCTTTTCGTAATATTTGAATGCATGTTGAAAATCTCTAAAAAATATTGCATATAGGTAATTGCTGCATTTAGATTAGATTTACATATCATTCTAGATAGAATTGTCATGTTTAAATGAAATTACATTCTAGGATAAAATCATATAGATAGGATTGCATGTTTAATTGATTCCTAGAATAAATTAGATTAGATCCCATTCTAGGTTATAATATGCATATTTAGATAGATAATTATGCCTAAAATAGTTTATCTTTAATGTTTTAGGGTTTAGGTCAATTTAAATTCTAAAATGTGTAAGATAACTATCTTTTAGGCATAGTTTATTTTAGGGCTGTAATTAAATCCGAAAATACAAAAAAAAAATCACATTTGCCATGTCACTTAGAGTTGCATGTTTAGGTCAATTAATCGATTCATCATGTAGATTGCATGGTAGGATTTATTTAATTGCATGTCACATACAGTTACATATAGTTCAATTAGGTTTATATGCGTTTTTAGGATAGTTTGCATTTATTCATGTCATTGCATTTAGATTAGAATTCATGCATTGCATATAGTTTAGATTTCATATAAAAAGTTAAAATCTAAAAGAGAGAATAAATTCTTTGGCTCATGCTCCCGCTTACTTTGAATTCCGGATGTTCATTTAATTGATTGCGCATCCGCATGATAACCTATGTTAGTGGCTTAGGTTAAAATCAATTAAAGCTGCTTGATCAATTGTTTTCATGAAATAAAATGGTACCGAAAGGGCATTAATTGAAAAATTAATGTAATCAAGTCCCGAACTTAAGATCTCTGGTTTGCGGAAATAAAATAGTTTTCTCCCGCTATTTTATTTAGGTTTCTAATCAACCTATCAAGAAATGATTAGTGGCGGCTCCAAAAAAATAAAAATCTTTTGCAGAATAATCACTTGAACCATAAGTCACGATTTGGTAGAACTTGGGAGAGTTCGAGCTAGATTAGTTAATTTAATTAATTAATCTGGTAATCCATTAACCTAAAATTGAAGAAATCCAATTTTTAGGTCGCGACACTCGAGATATAATTTAATAGTGGTCATCACCAGTGAAACTTCTGATGGCCCGACCTCCGGCTCTATTTGCAGTTCCTATGAAGACCAAGACTATTGACAGATTTTGAAGCAGCAGGAGACAAAAGCTCGCATACTGGAAAGTCAGGAACAGAGCACCGCTAGAAAAGAAATCCTCACTGGCATGGCAAAGAAATCCCAGCATTGGAATGACCAACAGGCTAAGCGGGGTAAATCTTGTTAGGATTAAGACCCAACGAATAAACAGTTCAGCGAGGAATTTAAAATGACAATGATTCTGTGAACTCACTCTTGCAGATTAGCAGCATATCGGATTCGCACCCTATATGAAATCAGCTTCAAAGAACCCGACGAATTCTGTGGTTCAAGAGCGCCATGATCCAGTAGAATGATCTCTCTCCTTTGCCTCCGTGTTTTTGCACTTTGCCTCCAGAACCATTCTTAATAATCCACATGTTAATAAGTAAATTTCCTTGAGAAGTCATATGAGAACAGACAAAAGAGAGAATTACAGTTCAGATACACCGTATCAACATTGCATATATACCAGTATGCCAGGAATCAAGCAGAAGACAGGAGTTTGACTTGCCGTGTAGAGAAAAGAGCACGTTATAAATGACCTGCAAGCAAGCACAACCACCTTCAAATGCAGAACTTGCATAAAAATTATAATCTCGAAATTCTGGTTCTCCATAGAATGCCGAGGATGAAGAATCACAGTTGATGCCACATGACAAATTATTTTTTAAAAAGTCACACTAAAGACAATCTAGCCCTCCAACAAGGGCTGCCAGTTACATTCCTACCATGATCGACACAGTTTTCATTCCAACTAAGAAACATGAATCATTCGGTAATGTACAAAGAAGAATCACTCACAGATGATTCACCAGGACTGCCAGCTGCATTCCTGCCATTATCAGGGCTAAGATTTTGCCTTCATAATGGTTGATATTCAACTGTATCAGGGTTCTCAAGCACAATAAGTCTGGCAATATTCCCAGGGAAGTGGAACCACAGATGTCCAATATTACCAGTAATTCCAGCCCATAGAGGCCACCAATTTCAACTCGACTCTTGCAGATATTTTGAACTTGAAAGGTCATTGTGCAATGGACATGCATCTGGAGATGTTCAAGTTCTCCAAGGATTTTAAACTGTAAAGATCTCAAATTTCACCTAGATTATCACAGTTTGCAACATAGAATTCCCTCAGACTCTTTAAACTTGAGAGGTCGAGTGATTGTTGAATGGATGTGCTCCCATAGACTACCACAAACAACTCCAACCTGTTAAAATCAAAATGTCCAGTGATTGTGCAAAGGACGTGCACCCTGACTTGCAGCACGGATAGTGGAAAGATGCTTTAAATTTGAAAAGTTTAGTGATTGGCCAAGGGATGTGCAACCAGAAATATCCAAATCCCGTAAAGATTCTAACCCATCAAGGCCTTGCATTTCAACTAGATTAGTTCAATTTGCAGCACGGATAGTCGAGAGATGCTTTAAATTTGAAAGGTTTAGTGAATGTCTAAGGATGGGCACCCAGAAATATTCGAATACCGTAAAGATGCTAACCCATCCAGGCCAGGAATTTCCATTAGGTTCTCGCATCTTATGACTTCGAGTGACTGCAAATTCTTTAAATTTGACAAGTCCAGCGATTGTCCAAGAGATGTGCACCCCCAAATTTTCAAAGTTTTCAAGGATATTAATCCATCCAGGCAATTTGTAAAATATGATTCCCTCCCACATTCCAAACCTGAAAGGCCTTGAGATTGTCCAGCGGAAGTGGACTCAGAGATATCCGACATCAGTGAGGATATTGATCCACTAAGGCCTTCGATTTCTGCTAAATTTTCGCAACTTCCATCGATTGTTTCCTGCAGAATCTTTCCTTCAGGCCGAGATACCTTTGCGCTCGTTAACTTGGAAGAATCTGGGAAGGCCTCATCAATGTGTAAGCCTCTCGATGACTCCAAGGATTCGACCGCCCCAAGCCTATATATCTTAGGGCATTCCAATACGACTAAGGTGGATAGGGACTGTAAACCTTCCAACCCAGTCACTTCTTTTAGCTCAAAGCAGTACATGACACTCAATGCAGACAAGCACTTCAAGCTTGACAAATTCGTCAACGCCTTCAATTTTCCGCAAACGCTAATCGAAAGCGTTGATAGTCGAACCGGAAGCTCTGGGAGACATTCAAGCCGACTGCAATAAGAAAGAGTGAGTTTGTTGAGAAGGCTCAGTTGGGAAAGATGTGGCAATGACCGACTCTGGCAAGTTATCCGTAGATCTCTCAAGCCAGAGGGCAGTTCTGGTACTTCCTGAAGATTCTCGCAGGATTGAAAGTCAAGGAGTTGGAGAGAAGAGAGCTTAGAAATGCTTTCTGGCAAGCCCGAGATGCCCGAATAGCCTAAGTCGAGCTTGTTTAGAGAAGTCAGTTGGGCTATATTACTAGGTAGTCCATCCAGATTTAGGCATCCCCAAGCTATCAACTCTTGAAGTTTCGCCAACCTTCCAATGTCACGAGGCAATTCTGTGATGTGGGTCCCACTAATGTTCAAAACCCTCAAATTCTGCAGATTCACAATGCTTTCGGGTAATTCCGCAAGCTTACCGCATCTTTGTAGTTCAAGGACAGAAAGAGAATCTAGATGGCCTATGGAACTAGGGATGTGGGTTAACAATTCACAACAATCGAGATTAAGAGTCTCGAGCTCCTTCGGAGAACCGATTGATTCGGGTAATCCTTCGATCCCCGAGCCGGATAGGTCCAGCTGAGTTAGCGACACAAGAGAGCTTATGGATTCTGGAATTTTAGCAAGTTTTCCACAACCGTAGGCACTTAGAGTCTCCAGCTTCATCAAACAACCTCTCGAAATAGGAATCTCTCGTATAGCACTACCATCTAAGATGAGCTCCCTCAAATTTTCCATTTTCCCTACTCCAGCCGGTAGCTCCTCCAATTTACGACAATGCCCGACATGCAAGGAGACGAGCGTCCTGATGTCCTCGATAGAAGGATGAATCTCTTTCAAATTCTCACAATATTCAAGAATCAAAATCTCCATGCTTTTGAAAGCGAGAAAACTCAGGAGTTCTTCTCAAAGATCGACAGCACGTGAGGTTGAGAACTTTGAGAGCTGTTGCCATCTGGAAAGGAACAAAAAGAAAAATACCTCGGATTGGACGTAAGCAAATTTTTTTCATCAAAAAGCGGATGAGAAATTCAAATTGAAGAAAAGATCTTTCACTAGGCGACATTGTTTCTTTCAACATAAACGGCTAGTTTAATTACGAGAAGCAATTTTTAAATTTTATAAGTGCAGGATATGAAAAAATGTTAGGTCCGAAAACATTTAAATGTCATTGGAAGGATAATTGCATTACTGATGTTAGACTAATAATTTATAAATGTGTTATACGGTGATTTATAATGAACAAATAATACGTGCAATAAGTCGGAGCAATTCATAAATGATTTTTGTTTCTCTAAGACAAAATTGAATTTAGAATCTTAGTATGTATATATAACACAAGTCATTGCGACGGAGTTTCTGTTTCTCCATGATACTATGAAAGAAGATTGACAGAGACATACAACAAGAATCGCTAAAAAAAGACATAATTTTGCTTGGGGAGAAATTGGAAAAAAAAAACAGACCAAAAATCATTTAGATTAAAAAAATTCAAAATAGGCACAAATATTGTAATTATAAGTTTAATAGATAGTATAGATAGGAAATGTTTTTCTAGTATGTATAATGTTAAGCATGACTCGTTAAGATTTTAAAGGGCATAAGCTTCTAGTATATTTAGGTGCCTATAAATTCCTCTTATTTATAGAGGAAAGTCCTTAATTTTACTAAACCATTCCCTTTCTCGCCACCCCACCCCCCCACCCCAAAAAAAAAAAGGAAGAATTTGGTGCAATTGGACCTTCTAGAATGTGTAATTATTCACAAGATATATGTCTTCTTTACATCTTACCTTGAGTGGACCCCATCCTTCCCAATCCTCCGAAATCTCACTATCCGATAGATCGAGCACGACTAATTTCTTTGGATGAAAGTTGGCTCTGCGAAATCTGACGGACGATACCGCCATTGGAGCATTCTTAATTGAGGAAACAAGTTCTGGAAATCTCCAGTGAAATTCCCACCATTCATTCGAAGGAACCTCAAGTTGGTTAGCTCTTTAAATTGTTCAGCCGTATATCTTCTTCCTCCCTCACCATAATTGCCAAGACAAAGGGCCTCACTCTTTCTAGTGCCCTGCAACTCGGAAACATCGTGGATTGTTAGCTCTGAATGTTTGATCTTACGGCATAAAATATGCCATTGAGTTATGCGTCTACATTGAGTAATGGTTACATACATATCTCATAGCAATTGAAACAATTTATGAAGCTATAATTTATTATGTGGAATGGGCTCATATTGGACAAAAAAATAATACAAACATCGTACTGATCAAATGAATATATCAAAATATCAATATTATAATAGGCTAATATTTGACAACCTAAATAATACTAAAAGATCAATGAACATGCGTTACCAGAGAGAAGAATATAACAAAAGTGTCCATCGTGAAAGATTAAAGAACATATGTTTAGAGGGTTGGCTACATATCTTCAATGATAAATATAACCAAATGTATGATATTTTTATGGATACTCATTATGAGAAAATATTTTTTTCGTTTTTCATATGTAAATGACATTAACAAAAGGACAAACAAATTATGTTAAATGATAAACCATATTTAACAAATAAATGATGTAAATGTACTAAGTATGTGCTAAATATCATCAAGAGGTGATCCATGTAGAAATATCTATTGTCATGTGGTGGTCAATATTTGACATATACAATAACCATAACACATTCATGTAATACGATAGACCATATTTAACATGTGATTATATCAATACTAACTAAATATTTGCTAAATAAGATGCTCACTAAGAGTTGAACAATTTAGAAATAATTGTAATCACATGATAGCCTATGTTTAACAAATAAATGTCAGAAGGGGATTGATATAAAACTTATCGATGGTCGCAAAAAAAATTAAGTATTAGCAAATGCGTAGAAAAAAATCATAAACTATAATAGAAAGTCCATAGAATGAAAAGAACAAAACGAAAACTCTTACCTTGCTGTTGTCAAGCACATCTTCGGCTTCCATATAATTCCACAATCTACTCTGCTCCCGAGGCTCCATTGGATTTTCTTGATGAACAATCTCCCTTCCAAGATCTCTTAATTGATCATGCATCACTAGCTTTCCGTATTCGTCAATTTTAATTAGGGACAAAAGACATAATACTTCGATCCCCTTCACGGGAAAAAAATCACAGGCATCCCACATATAAATCGGACTTTGTTTATGCCGTCCAATAAAAAAACATGCAATATCCAGAAATATCTGTTTGTCCTCACGATCTAACTCATCGTAACTTATCTTCAACGTCTCTTGCACTTTCTTGTCGGGCACCTTCTTTAATTTCTTTAACGTATCTTTCCATACTTCTTTTCTCTTTCCACATAAAAACGAACCTATAACTTCGAGCGCTAAGGGAAGTCCCCGGTGAGTCAATACAACATCACTAGAGATAACCTCATAATCACTCTCGGGAGAATCCTTTCGAAAAGCATATCTACCGAATAAAATCAGCGATTGATCCAAAGGCAACTCTTTGAGTAGGTAGATGTGATTTGTCCTGTCCTCCACAAGAATACTCTTGTTTCTAGTTGTTATGATGAATATACTACCAGCTTCAAACCAACTACTGTCTCCGACCAAAGCATTCAAGTGAGTATTATCATCCACATCGTCAAGGACAATGAGGACTTTCTTATCTATAAAGCGAGACCTTATGACATTGATTCCCTCCTCGACATTGGACACATCATATGGACTTAGTATATCGCGAATGAGTTGCTTTTGCAGGCATTCAATACCCTTGCGTGCACATGTATCTCGAATATCTATCAAGAAACTACGATGTTCGAATTGACTTGAGAGATTGTTGTATAGGACCTTTGCTAGAGTTGTCTTACCAATGCCGCCCATTCCACGGATTCCGATAATCGCTGTATTTGTAAATTTAGCATCTATCAGGCTCATAATCTCTTCCACACGATCATCAACTCCAACCAACTCTTTGGGAAGAGTTAGCCGAAAATTTCTATTTAATTCGCGCATAACCTCCCGGACAACAATGTCAACAAGTGCTCTTTCATGCCTATCAAATAACATAAAATTTTGAGTATGGGATGGCAAATATTTTAAATCCGTTTGGAAAAAAGATCTACTTGTGACACACTAAACAATATGTTCGTGGAGAATAACGTACCCATTATCAATTTTCTCGGATTCCCATCCTTTCAAGGAACCGACTTCTTCGAGTGCTTTCTCCCATTCCTTCACAACCATTTCGTCCAATTTCTCTCCACGTGCATTGATAGCATTTCCCAATCTCCTTGTAAGATGCCGCACTTGTGAGGGTTCCACTTTGTAAAATATGGGCCACACTAATTGCCCGATGGTTTCCTTGCACTTCAACATGTGAGTTAGCTCGCCAAGGCACCATTTGCTAGAAGTGTAGTTCTCCGAGAAAATCGGGATCGAGATCTTGGACTGTGTAATACTGCAGAGAAGCTCCTCAGCAATCTCCTCGCCAACGCGGAGCTCATTGTCGTCTCTGAACACGCGAATTCCTACGTTGACAAGGCTCGTATAGAGATGATCGGTGAAGCCTTTGCGGGTGTCTTTCCCTCTGAAGCTCAAGAACACTTCGTAATTATCTCCTTTCGTCTTTTTGGTTCCGCCTTCATAGTCACCTGCACTAGGAGAGGTCGACGAGGAAGACGCCCTGTACGGCGGATCTTCTGCTGAAGGAGTGGGTTCTTCTCTTTCCATCTCGAGAGAATTGGTGGAGCAGATGCTACAAAGCCAGTAAAAGAAATTGAGGAAGACGCCCACCATATCGGATCTTCTTGGCTCCGCGTTCCAAATTCACCTAAAAAGGCGGTAAAAGAGATTGATGGGAGCAGAGCCTCAAAAGAAAGCAGGAAACAGAGAGGAGAAATATGGAACCCCAGATCTGGGGATTGCAGAAACGTCTCCCGGAGCTCGATCCGGAAGTGATCAGAAGAAAATAGAGCAATCGAAGCAGAGGAGTAGAATAGAGCGAGGAGTCATGGATTACCTGGGGAATGCTCAAGACAACACAATCCACCCACTGCTGTGATCTCCAACGATTCACAACACACTCTGTTCGGCGTGCTTGAACGATGCTGAGCTCTTGCCGTCCAATGATTCAAGAATCTTCACGCTAAATGGAACCGCTGCGACGGATGGTGATCGGGAAGGAGAATTAGACTTGACTTCGCTTTTTCTGTTAATAAAGAAAGAGAGACAAGATGCAGATGCCCCTGGTTGTAACGCGCATGGGCCATCTCTCAATCTCCTCGTAAGATGTCGCAATTGCGAGGGTTCCATTTTGTAAAATATGGGCAGCACTATTTGTCCTCTGCTTTTCCCGCACTTCAACATCTGAGACTATTGGCGAAGGCCCACTTACTGGAAGACTAGTCCTTTAAGATAACCGAGATGAAGATCTTAGACTGTGTAATATTACAGCGACGCTCCGAACCAATCTCTTCACCCACACAGAGCTCGTCGTCGTCCCTGAACACGTGAATTCCTGCAATGACAAGGCTAGTGTAGAGATAATCGGTGAAGCATTTGCGGGTCTCTTCCCCTCTAAAGCCCAAGAACACCTCGTAATTATTTCCTTTCGGCCCTTGGGTTCCGCCTCCATAGTCACCTACACGAGGAAAGGTCGACGAGGAAGATGCCCTATACGTCAGATCTTCTTCTGAAGGAGTGGGTTCTTCTCTTTCCATCTCGAGAGAGCTGGCTGAGCTGATGCTATAAAGCCAGTAAAAGAAATTGAGGAAGATGCCCACCATATCGGATCTTCTTGGCCGAAAATCTGATGTGGCAACTGACGTGGCTCCAGCCCAATCTAGTCAACAATTAGAAAAGGTAAAATTTTAAAAAATAATTAATAATTAAAAATACAAACTTAATTAGTTTACAAAAATAAAAAAATTCTAAAAATTGGAAAAATATCAAAAATATAAATTTTATTTAAAATAAACTAAAAAAATTTGGTTAAAAATTTAATCAAATAAAGTAAAAAAAAAGTTGTAGAACAGGCGCACAAGGGTGGGGTATAGCCGGCGGGGTCGCCAGCCCTTAGGGCTCAGGGACCCCTGCTGACCATACCCCCACCACCGCCGGCCGTTGTCGGTGTTGGTGGAAGCGGTGACGACGAAGGCCTCCAAAAGCCCTCATCGCCTGGTAGCCGAAACTTTTTTTTTCCTTTTTTAAATTTTTTTAAGGTTTGTTGTTAAATTTTAAGCTTATTTTTAATTTTATTTTAAATAAAACTTGTATTTTAAAGGAATTTAATTTTTAGCTAATTTTTAAATTTGATTTATTTTAAAGTGTAGAAGTCCACGTGGACTTATTTTTTAAAAATGTCATTTTATATTAAAAAAAATTAATTATTAATGACACGTGGCAGTTTTGGTTGGAATATTTCGTCGGAGGCACCAAAGTGATCTTTTTGTGTCTGATTTGGCACTGAAGTGATCTAACATGAATTTTTGGCACCAAAGTGATGTCCTTGCAAAACTTTTGATACCAAAAATCTCCTTTTCCCGAAATCTCAGATTTGGGAATTGCAGAAATGTCATGGATTGCCTGAGGAATGCTCAAACAACACACTGTTCGGCGTGCTTGAACGAGGCTGAGCTCTTGCCGTCCAATGATTCATGAATCTTCACGCTAAACCTAACCGCTGCGACGGATGGTGATCGGAAAGGAGAATTAGCAGCATAACGCGGAAGGTGCTTCTTGACTTAGACTTGACTTGCTTTTTCTGATAAAGATGCTTCCTCGTTGTAATGTAACGCACATGAGCCAATGACAAAAACTTGTCAACCAGCGGATTATAAGATTTATTTTTCTTTTTGCGCACATCAACACGGCTTTTTAAATTATTTTCGAATCCCGAACTACATCCGTGATTGGTCGATCGCCTTTTGTGCCGATTCAATGGCACAGATTGCTTTGAAAACCATGTAAACAAGAGGAGTCGACGGTGGAGATGTTGGCTAAAATTCTCACGGTGGGCTGGCAAGCAAGAAAATGAAGATGAGTACGTGCTTACTAATTCCTGTGTTTCCAGTCGAAGTTGCTCTGCTTTCGTCAGTTTCAATTTCAATCGAGAATTAGAAGTCCAGAAACTCCCTAAGACATGAGAGAAAAGCCAGAGAGCTCCAAGACACGCAAAAACAGGAGCACATGTCACTGGGCTTACCCAAATTCTGATCAATATCATCCCCCCCTACAAAACATGTTACTGAAATTTGCTTTTACAGATAGGATAAAATCAACTCTGAAACACCCCATTGTTAGAGATATGATAAATATCTTGAAACTGTTCTAAAAACTTGAACTGTTAGATGAATACACGATCTATTGATGAAATTCTTAACTAGTCTACTTCATTGCAAAAGCCTTAAGACGACGAAACTTTCTATAAATTGACTATGACGTTTCCCATTATTTTCAATCTGTCTCACTCACCAAACCCCTAGAAAAGTATAGTATTTAAGCTCCGTTTGTTTCGTGTGGTTTCAAAAACATTCTTATCGAGTGCAAAAGCAACAAATGATACGATGGGAGGTTCTGCAGACATGGAAGTGGGAGGTGTTCTTGTAAGAAGTTCAAATAACAATTACAATTTTCTACTTGTTGTATCCTCCAACATGTAAGACAGATTTTAGATTTTTTTTTTTTTGGACAGAGCAACATGAGATAATGAATTGAAAGGTTTTACGACGTGTTCCAATTGTCTGGTAATTCGATTTTATCTTTGTTTCTGATTTTATTATAATTTTTAAGCAATTTGCTCCGACCATGCCATTCTCTATTACTTTTACGTGCAACCGTTCCTTCAATGCCAATGATCTTCCATTATTTTTACCATGTTCAACTTCAACTTGGGGATCACATGACGTTGGGAATGTGTCAAAGGGTGGCAAAATGACAACTGCATCGCCGCTTCTCCATCCACGAAAGGCCGGCGAGTGTTGCTCCATCTTCATTTCTGCTTTCAGAACGGCATATTCTAAATGCTTTTGTCATATCGATCAATACTTTACCCTGCGGGCAGTTTAAGTATGTATGAGGGGCACCCCCTTGCCTCTTTGCTCAATAACTTCCTAGTTGAAGTGAGAAGGGAGACTATCCTGAGGAATTAGTTGCGACCTGAAAGAGGTGCAGCCAAATTTCCCTTGAAAAGAGAGAACCAAAAGCACCAAGTGAATGAAAAACCAGGGAGCCGTATATACGTAAATCTTTGTTAAGCAGTTAGTAGACCCATAAATTAATTGAAAGATATGGAGCTGCTAAAGTCTACTGAACCATAAAAGAAGAGGATTCTATTGTCATTGAACATGCATAGACATCACCGGCAGCATTTCCTTCTGCTCAAGAACACGAGAGAGGGAACAGAAAATGATGGAGGGAACATGGAAGAAAGAGATGGAGGATGAAGGGAGAAAGAGATGGGGAGCAGACAAAGGGTATGAAAAGCCGGAGAATGTAGTTTTTTTTGCTCATCCTCAACAATGATGTAACTCACCTACAAGCCCCAGTAATCATTCCCTTCCCTCACCCGAAAGAAACTGACTAACTATAGTCATTATGCAGACGAGTCAACAAAACTAAAAGGCCAGTCAAACAAACAAATTATCAAGTAAACATGGACCTGGAAGTATAGTTGCAATAGGAGTTTCATTGAGGGGCTCACCATCACCATATGTCTCATCCTTTGGTTCGTTGCATGGCCGCTCAGTTCAAGATTGAACTGGTTGACCCATTATTCCTTTGTCTATGAGAATTCTGATAGAAGTATCAGAGGACATTACTGAACGTGTTCCACTAAACTTTAGTAGTAGATAGCTGTGACAGGTTGTTTCTTTCAGTTACAGCCAAAGCCATGGGAGAAATGGGTTGTTTTCCCTTGTTCCTGTTATTTGCTGGACTGAAGAAGATTGGATTTCTTGCTGCTCAACCACAGGCTGGAACAAAGTTCCACCTTATTGAGAGTTTTGATTACTAAGAGAAGCTAAACCCAGAGATTCTCGGTTTCTCAACCTCATTCTTAACGGGCGTTCAACCTCATGCGTTTGTGCTTCTTTCTCCAAGTCATCCTCCTTCAGAGCCAAAAAGAGAACAACAAAGGTTATTTTAAAGATGGTCAGAAAGTTGTAGTTACAATATGGAGTGGATCACATACATCTGCACTACTTTTTTGCTTTTGCACCTCAACCTGTACAGCAGATCATAAACAAAGATTAGAAAAACAAGCAGGAAAGAAGAGGTGCAAAAGAGAGGGAAACATTGATGAAGTAAATATACACCAGTTCTACGCATACTGCACCTTGTCATCCTCCTCATCAAATATAGCATCTGCAAGAACTCTATAGTTTTCTTCTTCAATCAGCTACCATTTTTTGTCGTATACTTTCAGGAGCTTCTTCAGCACTGGCTTCACCTTGTCTTCACTGATTCCGATATCCCTCATTGCCATAAAGGCTGCCTTTACTCTGGGGTTAGGTCCCATAACTCTTCAAGCTGTTGGAAGTAAAGAGGGCTTACAATTTTTGGAAGAACTTAGATATCTGAATTGTGAGTGAAAGGCTTCAGAGAGCTCCATATATAATTTCACAAAACACACAACTTCAAGTCCAAAAAAGATCATACCAAGAAGAAATCAAAATGCTAGCCTGCTTTCTAAAGGCATCAAAAGGTGCATTACCAAGAAGAACATTTAAAAGAAAAATTAAATAACCCAACAACACCAATACTAAGTGAGACCACAGCATGCATCCCACAAATGCTTTACAAAGCAAAAGCTGAAGAATGTGAAGACTCTGATCCCTCAAACTATCTTCCATTGCATTCTCATTCTTTCCCACATGGCCACACTTGAGACCAAGCGTAGAGCTCAGAAACTGCTACACGCAGCTCGTTAAGCTTCCTCAAGGCACAGAGCTTCCACCACCGAACAAAACCAGAGAACGCACATTTTCGACTAACTCGCCATCGACTTTCTCGGCGCATGCGTTCGCCAAACCCAAGAGAGACCAAACGATTGGCAACCACTCTCCCCAAAAGCTCAAATGCACTAAGCAATTACAGCGAAACTAGACCTCTCCAGCAGAGACGAGCCAATCCTCGAACGACAGTAAACTTTCGGAAGGAACAGCAATCGGTCGTTCGAACAAGCACCATCTCCCATCCCAAATGCAAGCAAAAATCCAAAAGAGAAAGCTACGAGAAGGAGAGAGGGGGATAGATTGAAGGGCGAGGCTTACCAGTTCATGCGCAGAGTGGGAGTCTAATAGGGTACCAACGATAGTGGCCAAAAGCTTATCGTGTCAGTTCATAAAACATGAGGATCATTATTTCCACAAGATATAGGTGGCTTCCTCTCACAATTCGGCATGATTAACACGAAGAAATTCGCTCAGACTTGTAATAGTTCATAAGTTTTTTTAAAAATACATGTTTCTCTTATGAAGTTCCAAAATCCGGCTCTATTTGCAGTTCCTATGAAGACCAAGACTATTGACAGATTTTGAAGCAGCAGGAGACAAAAACTCGCATACTGGAAAGTCAGAAACAGAGCATCACTAGAAAAAAAATCCTCACTGGCATGGCAAAGAAATCCCAGCATTGGAATGACCAACAGGCTAAGCGGTGTAAATCTTGTTAGGATTAAAACCCAACGAATAAACTGTTTAGCGAGGAATTTACAATGACAATGATTTTGTGAACTCACTCTTGCAGATTAGCAGCATATCGGATTCACACCCTATATGAAAGCAGCTTCAAAGAATCTGACGAATTATGTGGTTCAAGAGCGCCATGATCCAGCAGAATGATCTCTCTCCTTTGCCTATGTGTTTCTGCACTTTGCCTCCAGAACCATCCTTAATAATCCACGTGTTAATAAGTAAATTGCCTTGAGAAGTCATATGAGAACAGACAAAAGAGAGAATTACAGCTCAAATACACCGTATCAACATTGCATATAAACCAGAATGCCAGGAATCAAGCAGAAGACAGGAGTTTGACTTGCCGTGTAGAGAAAGAGCACGTTATAAATGACCTGCAAGCAAGCACAACCACCTTCAAATACAGAACTTGCATAAAAATTATAATCTCGAAATTCTGATTTTCCATAGAATGCCGAGGATGAAGAATCATAGTTGATGACACATGACAAATTATTTTTTAAAAAGTTACACTAATGACAATCTAGTCCTCCAACAAGGGCGGCCAGTTACATTCCTACCATGATCGACAGAGTTTTCATTCCAACTAAGAAACATGAATCACTCGGTAATGTACAAAGAAGAATCACTCACAGATGATTCACCAGGACTGCCAGCTGCAGTCCTGCCATTATCAGGCTAAGATTTTGCCTTTATAATGGTTGATATTCAACTGCATCAGGGTTCTCAAGCACAATAAGTCCGATAATATTCCCAAGGAAGTGGAACCACAGATGTCCAATATTACCAGTAATTCCAGCCCGTAGAGGCCACAAATTTCACCTCGACTCTTGCAGATGGCAGCATGAAATTCCCTCAATTTCTTTAAACTAGACATTTCTGGTAATCTTTCAATAGATGTGCAAGCAGAGATATCCAAACTTTCCAGTAAATCCAACCTGTCAAGACAGTGAAGTTAAAACTAGACTCCAGCAATTTCCATCAAAGAATTCCTTTGAATAGATTCTCGCAGTTGGGAACATCTAATTCTTTTAGACTCTTTAAACTTGAAAGGTCAAGTATTGAATGGACATGCAGACAGAGACATTCAAACTCACCAGCTTACAATTTGCAACACATACTACCCTTAGATATTTTGAACTCGAAAGGTCATTGTGCAATGGACATGCATCTGGAGATGTTTAAGCTTTCCAAGGATTCTACACTGTCAAGATCTCGAATTTCAACTAGATTATCACAGTTGTCAGCATAGAATTCCTCAGACTCTTCAGACTCGAAAGTCGAACGATTGTAGAATGGACGTGCACCCATAGACTACCACCAACGAGTCCAACACGTCAACGCCATAAAATTCAGTTACTGCAATTCGCAGCCCACAAAATATGTTTCAAAATCAAAATGTCCAGTATGCCTGAGATGACTATGGTCGATGGGATTTCTTAGAGAGCTGCCCGTTCTTTCACCATATCAACATTGCATATAAACCAGCATGCCAGGAATCAAACAGAAGACAGGAGTTTGACTCGCCGTGTAGAGAAAGAACACGTTATAAATGACCTGCAAGCAAGCAGAACAACCTTCAAATACAGAAATTGCATAAAAATTATAATCTCAAAATTCTGGTTCATGACACATGACAAATTTTTTTTAAAAAGTCACACTTATGACAATCTAGTCCTCCAACAAGGGCTGCCAGCTACATTCCTATCATGATCAACAAAGTTTTCATTCCAACTAAGAAACATGAATCACTTGGTAATGTACAAAGAAGAAGCACTAACAGATGATCACCAGGACTGCTAGCTTCATTCCTGCCATTATCGAGATAAGATTTTGCCTTCGTAGTGGTTGATGTTGAACTGTACCAGGGTTTTCCAGCACGATAGGTCCGATAATACCCATAGGGAAGTGTAACCACATATGTCCAATATTACCCGTAATTCCAGCCCGTTAAGGCCACCAATTTCAACTGGACTCTTGCAGATATTTTGAACTTGAAAGGTCATTGCGCAATGGACATGCATCTGGAGATGTTCAAGTCCTCCAAGGATTTTAAACTGTCAAGATCTCGAATTTCACCTAGGTTATCACAGTTTGCAGCATAGAATTCCCTCAGAATCTTTAAACTTGAGAGGTCGAGTGATTGTTGAATGGATGTGCACCCACAGACTACCACCAACAACTCCAACCTGTCAAAATCAAAATGTCCAGTGATTGTGCAAAGGACGTGCACCCTGACTTGCAGCACGGATAGTCGAAAGATGCTTTAAATTTGAAAAGTCTAGTCATTGTCCAAGGGATGTGCAACCAGAAATATCCAAATCCCGTAAAGATTCTAACCCATCAAGGCCTTGAATTTCAACTAGGTTGGTTCAATTTGCAGCACGGATAGTCGAAAGATGCTTTAAATTTGAAAGGTTTAGTGATTGTCTAAGGATGGGCACCCAATAATAACCTGAGACCGTAAAGATGCTAACCCATCCAGGCCACGAATTTCCATTAGGTTCTCGCATCTTTGAACTTCGAGTGACTGCAAATTCTTTAAATTTGACAAGTCCAGCGATTGTCCAAGAGATGTGCACCCACAAATTCTCAAAGTTTTCAAGGATATTAATCCATCCAGGCAATGTGTAAAATGTGATTCCCTCCCACCTTCCAAATCTGAAAGGTCTTGAGATTGTCCAGCGGAAGTGGACTCAGAGACATCCGACATCAGTGAGGATATTGATCCACCAAGGCCTTCAATTTCTGCTAAATTTTCGCAACTTCCAGCGATTGTTTCCTGCAGAATCTTTCCTTCAGGCCGAGATACCTTTGCGCTCGTTAACTCGGAAGAATTTGGGAACGCCTCATCAATGTGTAAGCCTCTCGATGACTCCGAGGATTCGACCGCCCCAAGCCTACATATCTTAGGGCATTCCAATACCTCTAAGGTGGATAGGGACTGTAAACCTTCCAACCCAGTCACTTCTGTTAGCTCAAGGCAGCAGAAGACAATCAATGCAGATAAGCGCTTCAAGCTTGACAAATTCGTCAGCGCCTTCAATTTTCCGCATCCTGTAATCCGAAGCGTTGATAGTCCAACCGGAAGCTCTGGGAGACATTCAAGCCGACTGCAACTAGAAAGAGCGAGTCGGTTGAGAAGGCTCAGTTGGGAAAGATGTGGCAATGACCGACTCTGGCAGGTTATCCGTAGATCTCTCAAGCCAGAGGGCAGTTCTGGTACTTCTTCAAGCTTCAAGCAGTATTCAAAGTCGAGGAATTGGAGAGAAGAGAGCTTAGAAATGCTTTCTGGCAAGCCCTTTGAGATGCCCGACCCCTCTTAATCGAAGCGTGTTTAGCGAAGTCAGTTGGGCTATATCACGAGGCAATTCTGTGATGTGGGTCCCACTAATGTTCAAAATCCTCAAATTCTGCAGATTCACAATGCTTTCGGGTAAGCCCGAGATGCCCGAATTGCCTAGGTGGAGCTCGTTTAGAGAAGTCAGTTGGGCTATATTACTAGGGATGTGGGTTAACGATTCACAATCAGAGGCATCAAGAGTCTCGAGCCTTCGAGAGAACCGATTGATTCAGGTAATCCTTCGATCGTTGAGCCAGATAGGTCCAGCCGAGTTAGCGACACAAGAGAGCCCATGGATTCTGGATTTTTAGCAAGTTTTTCACAACCGCCGGCACTTAGAGTCTCCAGCTTCATCAAACAACCTCTCGAAATAGGAATCTCTCGTATAAGCACTACCATCTAAGATAAGCTCCCTCAAATTTTCCATTTTCCCAACTCCAGCCGGTAGCTCCTCCAATTCAACACAATAACCGACATTTAAGGAGACGAGTGTCCTAATGTCCGCGATAGAAGGATGAATCTCCTTCAAATTCTCACAATATTCAAGAATCAAAATCTCCATGCTTTTGAAAGCGGACAACTCAGGAGTTCTTCTCAAAGATAGACACCCCATGAGGTTGAGAACTTTGAGAGCCGTTGCCATCTGGAAAGGAAAAAAAAAAAAAAATACCTCAGATTGGACATAAGCAAATTTTTTCATCAAAAAGCATATGAGAAATTCAAATCGAAGAAAAGAACTTTCACTAGGAGCCCCTGTTTCTTTCAACATAAACGGCTAGTTTGATTACGAAAAGCAATTTTGAAATTTTATAAGTGCAAGATATGAAAAAATGTTAGGTCCAAAAACATTTAAATGTCATTGGAAGGATAATTGCGTTAATGTTGTTAGACTAATAATTTATAACTGTGTTATACGGTGATTTCAATAATCAGAATTTATAATGAACAAATAATACGTGCAACAAGTCAGAGCAATTCATAAATGATTTTTGTTTCTCTAAGACAAAATTAAATTTAGAATCTTAGTATGTATATATAACACAAGTCATTGCGACGGAGTTTCTGTTTCTCCATGAAACTATGAAAGAAGATGGACAAAGACATACAACAAGAATCGCCAAAAAAAAAGACATAATTTTGCTTGGGGAGAAATACAAGCACAAATATTGTAATTATAATTTTAATAGATAGTATAGATAGGAAAGTTTTTTCTAGTATGTCTAATGTTAAGCATGACTCGTTAAGATTTTAAAGGGCATAAGCTTTAGTTAAGATTTTAGGTGCCCATAAATTCCACTTATTTATAGAGGAAAGTCCTATAATTTTACTAAACCATTCTTCCCCCAACGCCCCCCCACCCCCCCCCCCCAAAAGAAGAAGAAGAAGAATTTGGTGCAATTGGACCTTCTAGAATGTGTAATTATTCACAAGATATATGTCTTCTCTACATCTTACCTTGAGTGGACCCCATCCTCCCCAATCCTCAAAAATCTCACTATCCGATAGATCGAGCACGACTAATTTCTTTGGATGAAAGTTGGCCGCTGCGAAATCGATGGACAATTCCGCCATTGGAGCCATCTTAATTGAGGAAACAAGTTCTGGAAATCTCCAGTGAAATTCCCACCATTCATTTGAATAAACCTCAAGTTGGCCAGCTCTTTAAATTGTTCAGCCTTATAACTTCGTTTGCTACCATCATCGTCAAGACAAAGGGCCTCAATCTTTCTAGTGCCCTGCAACTAGGAAACATCGTGGATTGTTAGCTCTGAATGTTTGGTCTTACCACATAAAATATACCATTGAGTTATGCGTCTACATTGAGTAATGGTTACATACATATCTCATAGCCCTTGAAACAATTTATGAAGCTATAATTTATTACGTGGAATGGGCTCATGTTGGACAAAAAAATAATGCAAACACCGTATTGGTCAAATAAATATATCAAAATATCAATATTATATTAGGCTAATATTTGACAACCTAAATAATACTAAAAGATCAATGAACACGATGACCACCAAAAAATTATTGAACATGCATTACCAAAGAGAAGAATATAACAAAAGTGTCCATCGTTAAAGATAAAAGAACATATGTTTAGAGGGTTGGCTACATATCTTCAATGATAAGTATAACCAAATGTATGATATTTTTATGGATACTCATTATGAGAAAATATTTTTTGGTTTTTCATATGTAAATGACATTAACAAAAGGACAAACAAATTATGTTAAATGATAAACCATATTTAACAAATAAATGATGTAAATGTACTAAATATGTGCTAAATGTAACCAAGAGGTGATCGATGTAGAAATATCTATTGTCATGTGGTGGTCAATATTTGACATATACAATATCCATAACACATTTATGTAACATGATTGACCATATTTAACACGTGATTATATCAATACTAACTAAATATTTGCTAAATAAGATGCTCACTAAGAGTTGAAAAATTTAGAAATAATTGTAATCACATGATAGCCTATGTTTAACAAAAAATGTCAGAAGGGTATTGATATAAAACTTATCGATGGTCGCAAAAAAATTAAGTATTAGCAAATGCATAGAAAAAAATCATAAACTATAATGGAAAGTCTATACAATGAAAAGAACAAATGTGTAGATTGACAACAATCTTTCTGTCAAGCAAGAAAGAGAAGATGGACTCACATTCATTAATTAAGATAAGCAGAGAAAACTCTTACCTTGCTGTTGTCAAGCACATCTTTGGCATCCTTACAATTCCATAATCTACTGCGCTCCCGAGGCTCCATGGGATTTTCTTGACGAACAATCTCCCTTCCAAGATCTCTCAATTGATCATGCATTATTAGCTTTCCATCTTCGTCAATTTCAATGAGGGACAAAAGACTTAATACTTCAATCCCCTTCACCGGGAAAAACTCACAGGCATCCCACATATAAGTCGGACTTTGTTTATGCCATCTAATAAGAAAACATGCGATATCCAAAAATATCCGTTTGTCCTCGGAATCTAACGCATCGTAACTTATCTTCAACTTCTCTTGCACTTCTATGTGAGGCACCTTCTTTAATTTTTTTAATGTATCTTTCCATACTTCTTTTCTCTTTCCACATAAGAACGAACCTATAACTTTAAGCGCTAAAGGAAGCCCCCCAAGTGGTTGATGCAACATCAGCAGAGATAACCTCATAATTGCTCGGAGGAGAATCTTTTCGAAAAGCATGTCTACCGAATAAAATCGGCGATTGAGCCGAAGGCAACTCTTTGAGTTGGTAGATGTGGCTTGCCGTAGCCTCCTCAAGAATACCCTTGTTTCTAGTTGTTATGATGACTATACTACCAGCTTCAAACCAACTACTGTCTCCGGCCAAACCATTCAAGTGAGTATTATTATCCACGTCGTCAAGTACAATGAGGACTTTCTTACTTGTAAAGCGAGACCTTATGACACCGATTCCCTCCTCGGCATTAGACACGTCATATGTACTTCTTAGTACATCGTAAATGAGTTGCTTTTGCGGGCATTCAATACCTTTGCGTGCACATGTTTCTCGAATATCTGTCAAGAAGCTACGATGTTCGAATTGACTAGAGAGATTGTTGTATAGGACCTTTGCCAGAGTTGTCTTACCGATGCCGCCCATTCCACGATTCCGATAATTGCTTGTATTTGTAAATTTAGCGTCTATCAGGCTCATAATCTCTTGCACATGATCATCAACTCCAACCAACTCTTTGGGAAGAGTTAGCCGAAAATTTCTATTTAATTCGCGCATAACCTCCCCGACAACAATGTTAACAAGTGATCCTTCATGCCTATCAAATAACATAAAATTTTGAGTATGGGATGGCAAATATTTTAAATCCGTTTGGAAAAAAGATCTACTTGAGACAAACTAAACAATATGTTGGTGGAGAATAACGTACCCATTATCAATTTTCTCGGATTCCCATCCTTTCAAGGAACCGACTTCTTCGAGTGCTTTCTCCCATTCCTTCACAACCATTTCGTCCAATTTCTCTCCACGTGCATTGATAGCATTTCCCAATCTCCTTGTAAGATGCCGCACTTGTGAGGGTTCCACTTTGTAAAATATGGGCCACACTAATTGCCCGTTGGTTTCCCTTGCACTTCAACATGTGAGTTAGCTCGCCAAGGCACCATTTGCTAGAAGTGTAGTTCTCCGAGAAAATCGGGATCGAGATCTTGGACTGCGTAATACTGCAGAGAAGCTCCGGACCAATCTCCTCGCCAACGCGGAGCTCATTGTCGTCTCTAAACACCCGAATTCCTGCGTTGACGAGGCTCATATAGAGATGATCGGTGAAGCCTTTGCGGGTGTCTTTCCCTCTAAAGCTCAAGAACACTTCATAATTATCTCCTTTCGTCTTTTTGGTTCCGCCTTCATAGTCACCTGCACTAGGAGAGGTCGACGAGGAAGACGCCCTGTACGGCGGATCTTCTGCTGAAGGCGTGGGTTCTTCTCTTTCCATCTCGAGAGAATTGGTGGAGCAGATGCTACAAAGCCAGTTAAAGAAATGGAGGAAGGCGCCCACCATATCGGATCTTCTCGGCTCCGCGTTCAAAGTTCACCTAAAAAGGCGGTAAAAGAGATTGATGGGAGCAGAGCCTCAAAAGAAAGCAGGAAACAGAGAGGAGAAATATGGAACCCCAGATCTGGGGATTGCAGAAACGTCTCCCGGAGCTCGATCCGGAAGTGATCAGAAGAAAATAGAGCAATCGAAGCAGAGGAGTAGAATAGAGCGAGGAGTCATGGATTACCTGGGGAATGCTCAAGACAACACAATCCACCCACTGCTGTGATCTCCAACGATTCACAACACACTCTGTTCGGCGTGCTTGAACGATGCTGAGCTCTTGCCGTCCAATGATTCAAGAATCTTCACGCTAAATCGAACCGCTGCGACGGATGGTGATCGGGAAGGAGAACTAGACTTGATTCGCTTTTTCTGTTAATAAAGAAAGAGAGACAAGATGCAGATGCCCCTGGTTGTAACGCGCATGGGCCAACGACAAAAACTTATCAATCGGCGGATTATATGATTTTTTTGTTTCTTTTCTTTTTTTTTTTTTTTTGGCAAATCAACATGGCTTTTTAAATAATTTTTGAATCCCGAACAACATCCGAAATTGGTCAAACAATGTTATACTTAATAAGAAGTAGATGTAATAGTAGTTGTTTGCTTTAATTTCTAGTCTTTCTCTCGATAAAATAAAATGGAGACGTTTAAACATAGTTTTATTGGACATACATTTGTTGTCATCCAATTATAAATTTAAAAGTCGATAGTTCCACACTTGTAAACTGTGTTATCATTCACATTTGGAATTCAAACCAAATAACATATTAAATTTGTGACTCAGCCCGCACAAAATTGTTATTTTTCGAGCAGTTCATTAATCGGAATTAATCAAAGCACAAAGGGATCGCCGTTTGTCGTTCCGCTGTCCAAGATAAGCACACCCCAAAGAAAAGAAAAGAAAAGAAAAGCAAAGCAAAGCAAAAGCAACACCCAAAAAATACATGCTTAGTGATTCCTCTGTTTTCAATCAAAGTTTGCTCTGTTTTCATCACTTTCGATTTCAATCCGCGTCCCCTTTACCAACATTTCCCACGTCAATAAAGGCCATCGAGCAACGATGCCAGTTGTTGAAAAAGAGAGACACACACCGATACGTGCTTACTAATTCCTCTGTTTCCAAATCGAAGTTGCTCTGTTTTCATCAGTTTTAATTTCAATCGAAAATTAGAAGCAGAATAACCAATTTCAGAAACTCCCTAAGAAAGGAGAAAAAAAGCCAAAGAGCTCCAAGACACGCAAAAACAGGAGCACATATCAATGGGCTTTACCCAAATTCTGATCAATATCATCCCCCTAGAAAACATGTTACCGAAATTGCTTTTACAAATTTTAGATTTTTCTTTCGCTTTTGTTTTTCGGTAATGAAAGGTTTTACAGTGTGTTTCGATTCTGACGTCGATTATATTTTTGCTTCTGGTTTTATTATAATTTGTAAGCAATTTGCTCCGACCATTCCATTCTCTATCACTTACGTGCAATCAATTTCGAGCTTCAGTGGCCAACAAATTCAATCTCAAGTTTCTATTCCTTTAATGCCGATGATCTTCCATTGTTTTTGCAGTGTTCAAATTCAACTCGGAGGTCACATGACGTTGTGAATGTGTCAAAGGGTGACAAATGACAACTACATTGCGGCTTCTCCATCCTCGAAACGCCAGCAAGTATTACTCTTTGGAACCAATAGAATAATTTAAAACTCTGGAAACTAGGAAAAGAGCACAGTAGAAATTGGAGGGAGAGCTTATTATTGAGAATGCGTTGAGGGATTTGGCTCTGTGCTTTGGCTTGTTTTACAACTCATGATTAAATTCCTTTATATATGAATTGGATCTCACAAACGCCGAGAATGAGAATTAAATAGAGAAAACATAACAGCTTAATCTGTCTAGGAAAACGCAACCACCTTAAAGTCTTTATGGTTCTTCTTTAACGCCGGTAATCTTCTCATCTGGCAATTAATGTGCCCAATAATCAATTTTGTATTATTCCAACAGCCTCCTCAAAATTGATTTTGGAAATCAACAACACCAAGCATCATTTGTAATTTTTCAAACGAATCCGATCCAATGTTTAGTCAAAATATCTGCAATTTGATCTTTTGATTTGCATAAATTAAGCTCAACTCCATCGTCTTTGACTTGCTCACGAATATAGTGATATTTGATGTCAATGTCTTTGCTCTTTCCATGAAAAACATGATTCTTAGCTAAAGCCATAGCCGAATTATTATCACCCATTATTTTGGTAGGACCTGTCTATTCATGCATCAATTCTATAGCATCTTAAGCCATATTGCCGAGATGCTGCCGAGCTAATGTTATGTACCTTTTGTCGAAAGTACAACGACTTGTTTTTTGTTTTATTTTATCGATGACCAGAAATCACTCGTACGAAAAGAAAGCGTTTCAAAGTACTATTTCAGTCTTGATATCACTAGCCCAATCACTGCCTGTGTACCCATCTAAACTGAAATTATCAGCATAAGAACAAAAATTCCATGATCACGAGTCCACTAATATCGTAAATTCTTTTGGTGCCTGTAAATGTGATTGGTTGGTTTTTCTACTTGCGAAATATGATTTCTTTTGACATCAACGTGGCTTTTTGAAATTATTATTGAATCCCGAACTACATCAGTAATTGGTCAACCGCCTTTTGTTGAGCGACTCGGTCAACATCACTAATGAAGAGTACTATTGAACTCGATTAATTTATTTGTGACCAGTTGAACTCGATTAATTTATTTGTGACCAGTTGAACTTGATTAATCATTATCCTATTTCGACTGATTGAACTCGAGGAATCGGCATCATTTTGGTAGGCTTGCATCGAGAGACTTCACGGGCTACCATGACATAGCGCATTGACTCCAACGGACATTAGCGGATGCATCGAGGTCATGGGAAGCCCCAATGCACCACAATCCTAATATCGTGTGGGTCCCATCAAAATTAAATGTCATATCTTATTTAGCCGAATGAAAATGACGTTATACTTAATAAATACAAAAACTTCGTTGTAATAATATGTAGTCTGAACCTCGATAAAATGGAGGTATTTAAACCTACTTTTAAAATACATTGATTTCAGCCATTTATAATTTCAAAGTTAATGATTCCATAGGTGTAAACTGCATTTCGAAATATACCTTATTAAATTTGCGGAGTACAAATTTTTTTATATCAAAAGAACACTTCATACACTTTCTCGAAATACAAAAGAGGAACATCACAGTTCAACTCAAACCAAGACTCCAACCAAAAAAAAAAAAAAAATTCAAACCAAGACAAATCCCTAGAAAAATTCAAGCCAAAACAAGCTCAAAAAAAAAAAAAAAGAGGGATCACACGTTCAAAAAGCATATCTATGACTTCTTCACACTAAAATCGATGGCTAATCACTAAATCTATCTTCAATAATGAGTACACAACAACCTATCCAATTTTTCTACGGCTTTGCGCGTCTAGGTTTGGCATCCCCAACACTATCACTGAGCGAGTAAAAAAGTTGAACGAGCATAGATCCGACATCCGTAAGAGCGAAATCTTCAATTTCTTTCGAAACTAGACTTGTTCACCAACGAAACTCATAGAAAAGCAAAACCCCAAAAACATACACGCAAAAAACCTATATCTAGACTAGAACAGGAAAGAGAAGCTTTCGGATCTAGACTAAATAGAAAGAGAAAATCTTCCAAACGGAAGGAAAGCAAGAAAAGGAAATGGAAAATCAAAACAGTCTAAAAAAGGGATGGAGGGGAGACATCTAGCTCAAACTCTCTCCCCACACTATTTTTGAAAAAGAAAGGGTGTGAAAATAAGTGTGCAACTCTTTCTTCAGATTGAATTATTTGTGATTGGTTAATTATAAAAAGAAAGGTCATGCAGCATGTTGAAAATTAATTCGAGGAGGGATATCAAAGAGACTGGGACGGAGGCAATATGACTATGGAATAAGCATGGTGTTGCATGGAGAAGCCATGTTTCAGGAGAGATGTATTTTGGAATTAGATTTCTATCTTGAGTGATAAAGTCATCACAGTCCCTCTCGACTCCCGCATGTGGTTTAACTAGCATATAAAAACTGGAATGACTTACTTATTCAATGTGATTGACTAGTGCTCGTTAAGTGTTGGTTTAGAAGATCTAATCATGTGAATCTTAAATGGACCGTACATTTCCAACATCTCTCTCTCTCTCTTTTCTAACAAGACTAATGTGCACCTAACTTCATGCATTTGATTACTATTCTATTCATCTCATGAGAATCGCGATGAACATGAATACAAACTACTAAAGAAAGAAAGAACAAAAAGACTGAGATGGGACCGTTAATCCCATGCTTTTGTGCATGGCAACTTTGCAATTCTCTTGTTAGCCATTAGACGCAAGTGTTTTAATGTCAGTAATTAGCGTTGCCAGTTGTTCAGGGGCTGGAGGACAAAATCTGGTCGGAGAGGGAGGATCGGCTGGGGCGAGAGTGAGTCTTGCGGCGGAGGGGATGGTCTCAAGCTTGTCGATGGTCGATTTGCAAGTGGGGATGACAAGTGAATGCACTGAGAGCGAGAAGGTCGAAGAGAGCCCTAACAAGATCTAGCTTTGAGAAACTAAAGAGCTTCTTTCGGTGGGAGTAATGTACTCATTATCAGTTTTCTCGGATTTCCATCCTTTCAAGGTGCTGACTTCTTTGAGCGCTTCTTCCCATTCCTTCACAATATTTTCATCCAGATTCTTTTGTGTACATTAATAGCATCTCTCAATCTCCTCGTAAGATGTCGCAATTGCGAGGGTTCCATTTTGTAAAATATGGGCAGCACTATTTGTCCTCTGCTTTTCCCGCACGTCAACATCTGAGACTATTGGCGAAGGCCCACTTACTGGAAGACTAGTCCTTTAAGATAACCGAGATGAAGATCTTAGACTGTGTAATATTACAGCGAAGCTCCGAACCAATCTCTTCATCCACACACAGCTCGTCGTCGTCCCTGAACACGTGAATTCCTGCAATGACAAGGCTAGTGTAGAGATAATCGGTGAAGCATTTGCGGGTCTCTTCCCTTCTAAAGCTCAAGAACACCTCGTAATTATTTCCTTTCGGCCCTTGGGTTCCGCCTCCATAGTCACCTACACGAGGAAAGGTCGACGAGGAAGATGCCCTATACGTCAGATCTTCTTCTGAAGGAGTGGGTTCTTCTCTTTCCAACTCGAGGAGCTAGTTGAGCTGATGCTATAAAGCCAGTAAAAGAAATTGAGGAAGACAGCCCACCATATCGGATCTTCTTGGCCGGAAATCTGATGTGGCAACTGACCAGGTTCAGTCAGCAATTTAAAAAAAGGTAAAAATTAAAAAAAAATTTAAAATTTAAAATACAAACTTAATTAGTTTAAAAAATAAAAAAATTCTAAAACTTGGAAAAAATATCAAAAATACAAATTTTATTTAAAATAAACTAAAAAAATGTGGTTAAAGAATTAACAAAATAAAGTAAAAACTCAAAAAAAAAAAAGTTGCAAAACAGGCGCATGAGGGTGGCGCATAGCCAGCGGGGGTTGTCAACCCCTGGGGCTCAGGGACCCCTGTTGGACATGCCCCACCACCGCCAGCCATTGCCGGTGTTGGTGGGAGCGATGACGGCGAAGGCCTCCAAAGGCCCTCGTCGCCCGATAAGCACAAACTTTTTTTTCCTTTTTTAGAATTTTTTTAAAGTTTGTTGTTAAATTTTAAGCTTATTTTTAATTTTATTTTAAATACAATTTGTATTTTAAACGAATTTAATTTTTAGCCAATTTTTAAATTTGATTTATTTTAAAGTGTAGAAACCCACGTGGACTTATTTTTTTAAAAATGTCATTTTATATGAAAAAAATTAATTACTAATGACACGTGGCAGTTTTGGCTGGAATATTTTACCGAAGGCACTAAAGTAATCCTTTGTGTGTCGATTTGGCACTGAAGTGATCTAGCAGGAACTTTTAGTATCAAAGTGATCTCCTTACAAAATTTTTGACACCAAAAAGGTTATTTTCCCGAAATCCCAGATCTGGGAATTGCAGAAGTGTCATGGATTGCCTGAGGAATGCTCAAACAACACTCTGTTCGGCGTGCTTGAACGAGGCTGAGCTCTTGCCGTCCAATGATTCAAGAATCTTCACGCTAAACCGAACCGCTGCGACGGATGGTGATCGGAAAGGAGAATTAGCAGCATAACGCTGAAGGTGCTTCTTGACTTAGACTTGACTTGCTTTTTCTGATAAAGATGCTTCCTCGTTGTAATGTAACGCACATGAGGCAACGACAAAAACTTGTCAACCAGCGGATTATAAGATTTTTTTTTTCTTTTTGCGCACATCAACATGGTTTTTTAAATTATTTTCGAATCCCGAACTACATCCGTGATTGGTCAATCGACTTTTGTACCGATTCAACGGCACAGATTGCTTTGAAAAACCATGTAAACAAGGGGAGTCGACGGTGGAGATGTTGGCTCTCGCGGTGGGCTGGCAAGCAAGTAATTTCTTAAATTTGACAGCAAATGGGTTGCCATTTTGCTGAATGGAAATGATGTAACACTTAATTTGTTTCATTAACAAGATGCAGTAGTAGTAGTAATTGTATACATTAGTTTTCAGCCATTTATAAATTCAAAAGTCGATGGTTCATTTGGAATTCAAACTACATAACCTATTAAATTTGTGGAGTAACAAATCAATAAATTAAGACTTGGTTGAATGTATGCAACTGTTTCTTCGGACCTTATTTATTTGGGATTCCCATTTGCTCGTTGGGTTATCAAAGGCACAGACAAATAACTAAGAAAACACCAAAAAAGCAAGCAAAGCAAGAGTATTTAGTTCAATTGAAGTGGGAAAAGCAAAAGGAAAATTTCTCAAAAGGAAGTTAGAATAGATGTTACAAGAGAGTGTCGGATGTCAGCCACCACCGATTGAAATTGTTTTCAAATAAAGACATGAGCAAGTCCAATCCGTCAAGTCATACGTGAAACATGTTACTGAAATTTGCTTTTTACAAATTGGATAAAATTAACTTTGCAACACCCCACCGTTAGAGATATCATAAATATTTTTAACGGTTCTAAAAATTTAAACTATTAAATGAATGCGTAATTTAATTAATGAAATTCTTAATTAGTCTACTTCATTGAAAAAGCCTTAAAAATGACTCCACTGTGCTTTTGGAAACTCTCTGTAAATTGACTATGACATTTTCCATTATTTTCAATCTCAGCATAACATTTACGCTCCGTTTGTTCCGTGCGGTTGTAAAAACATTTTTATCGGGTCCAAAAGCAACAAAGGATACAATGGGAGGTTCTGTGGACATGGAGGTGGGAGGTGGTCTCTTAAGAAGTTCAAATAACAATTACAATTTTCTAATTATTGTATCCTCTAACATGTAAGGCAGATTTTATATTTTTCTTTTTTTTTTTTTTTTTTGGACAGAGCAACATGAGATAATGAATTGAAAGGTTTTACGGTGTGTTCCGATTGTCTAGTAATTCGGCTTTGCTTTTGCTTTCTGATTTTATTATAATTTTTAAGCAGTTTGATCCGACAATTCCATTCTCTACTACTTATACGTGTAATCATTTCTTTAATGCCGATGATCTTCCATTATTTTTACAGTGTTCCAACTTCAACTTGTGGGTCACATGACGTTGGAAATGTGTCAAAGGGTGGCAAAATGACAACTGCATCGCCGCTTCTCCATCCACAAAAGGCCGGCGAGTGTTATTCCATCTACATTTTGGCTTTCAAAACGGCATATTCTAAATGCTTTTGTCATATAGATCGATACTTTACCCTGCAGACGGTTTAAGTATGTATGAGGGGCACCCCCTTGCCTCTTTGCTCAATAACTTGCTAGTTGAAGTGACAAGGGAGACTATCCTGACTTAGTGGAATTAGTTGCGAGCTGAAAGACGCACAGCCAAACTTCCCTTGAAAAGAGAGAACCAAAAGCTCCAAGTGAATACGTAAATCTTTGTTAAGTAGTTAGTAGATCCATAAATTAATTGAAAGATATCGAGTTGCTAAAGTCTACTTAACCATATTGTCATTGAACGTGCATAGACATCGCCGGCAGCATTTCCTTCCGCTCAAGAACACGAGAGAGGGAACAGAAAAACGATGGAGGGAACATGGAAGAAAGAGATGGAGGATGAAGGGAGAAAGCGATGGGGAGCAAGCAAAGGGTATGAAAAGCCGGAGAATGTAGCTTCTTTTCCTCATCCTCAACAATGATGTAACTCACCTACAAGCCCCAGTAATCATTCCCTTCCCTCACCCGAAAGAAACTGACAAACGATAGTCATTATGCAGATGAGTTAACAAAACTAAAAGGCCAGTCAAACAAACAAATTATCAAGTAAACATGGACCTGAAAGTATAGTTGCAATGGGAGTTTCATTTAGGGGCTCACCATCACCATATGTCTCATCCTTCGGTTTGTTGCATGGCCGCCCATGTATAAAGCTTCTATCGATAAATTGAGGAGAGAGAGGCCCCTTTCCTTTGTCTATGAGAATTCTGATAGAAGTATAGGAGGGCATTACTGAACGTGTTCCACTAACTTTAGTAGTAGATAGCTGTGACAGGTTGTTTCTTTCAATTACAGCCAAAGCCACGGGAGAAATGGGTTGTTTTCCCTCGATCGTGTTATTTTGCTGGACTGAAGAAGATTGGATTTCTTGCTGCTCAACCACAGGCTGGAACGAAGTTCCACCTAATCGAGAGTTTTGATTACTAGGAGAAGCTAAGCTCTGAGATTCTTGGTTTCTCAACCTCAGTCTTCTCAACGGGCGTTCAACCTCATGCATTTGTGCTTCTTTCTCCAATTCATCCTCCTTCAGAGCCAAAAAGAGAAGAACAAAGGTTATTTTAAAGATGGTCAAAAAGTTGTAGTTGCAATATGGAGTGGATCACATACATCTGCACTACTTTTTCACTTTTGCACCTCAACCTGTACAGCAGATCAGGAACAAAGATTAGAAAAACAAGCAGGAAAGAAGAGGTGCAAAAGAGAGGGAAACATTGATGAAGTAAATATAGACCAGTTCTACGTATACTGCACCTTATCATCCTCCTCATCGAATGTAGCATCTGCAAGAACTCTATGGTTTTCTTCTTCAATCAGCTCCCATTTTTTGTCGTATACTTTCAGGAGTTTCTTCAGCACTGGCTTCACCTTGTATTCACTGATTCCGATATCCCTCGTTGCCATAAAGGCTGCCTTTACTCTGGGGTTAGGTGCCATAACTCTTCAAGCTCTTGGAAGTAAAGAGGACTTACGATTGTTGGAAGAGCTTAGATATCTGAATTGTGAGATAAAAGCTTCAGAGAGCTCCATATATAATTTCACAAAACACACAACTTCGAGTCCAAAAAAATCATACCAAGAAGAAATCAAAATGCTAGCCTGCATTGACCTTTTAAAGGCATCAAAAGGTGCATTACCAAGAAGAACATTTAAAAGAAAAGTCAAATAACCCAACAACACCAATACTAAGTGAGACCAGAGCATGCATCCCATAAATGCTTTACAAAGCAAAAGCTGAAGAATGTGAAGACTCTGATCCCTCAAACTATCTTCCATTGCATTCTCATTCTTTCCCAAATGGCCACACTTGAGACCAAGCGTTGAGCTCAGAAACTGCTACACGCAGCTCGTTAAGCTTCCTCAAGGCACAGAGCTTCCGCCACTGAACAAAACTAGAGAACCCACATTTTCGACTAACCCGCCATCGACTTTCTCGAGCGCATGCGTTCGCCAGACCCGAGAGAGACCAAATGATCGGCAACCACTCTCCCCAAAAGCTCAAACGTACTAAGCAATTACAGCGAAACTAGACCTCTCCAGCAGAGACGAGCCAATGCTCGAACGACACGAAACTTTCGGAAGGAACAGCAATCGGTCGTTCGAACAAGCACCACCTCCCATCCCAAATGCAAGCAAAAATCGAAAAGAGAAAGCTACGAGAAGGAGAGAGAGGGATAGATTGAAGGGCGAGGCTTACCAGTTCATGCGCAGAGTGGGAGTCTAATAGGGTACCAACGAAAGTGGCCACACTCGCTAAAAAGGAGGGAGACGGGAGGACTCTGATTCGATTTCGGTTTTTCAAAGCCTACACCAGGAAAAGCATAGCCTTGTCCCTGCTTTAAATTCTCTTCCAATTCCCTTCGGCTCTGTTTGGCTCGCAATCCGGTGCTGCAAACCCTGTTTGGTCGCTGGGGCAGGTTTTTCCGTGAATGATTGAAAATGTCAGTGAACCAGATCGTCCCGAACCGTGAAATCACACCCGGTTTGGCTTGGAAGATCAAACCGAATCAGATCGTAAAAATTTCGATCCGGCAAAATTAGAAATTGGACTAATTGATTTCGTCCGGCCAAATTGAAAAACAATTCATTTTTACAATCAAAAATGAAACATATGAAATTGCAGCAATAAGTGCAGTTAAGTTTTCAAATCGCACAAAGGGAAAAAATTTAAGTTCGCTAAAGTTTTCAAACAAAGCTCGTGGAAGAAGTGCATCATGGTTTGGACATCAGGGTTCAATTTGTACAAAGAAATGTGTATGCTCATAACAACAAATGTTGCAAAGCCAAATACAGTTTAATGAAACATGAAAATGATAAAAATAATAAGAGTATTATCACGTACATAAACAGACATGGGTTTGTGCCGTTTGACATAAAAAAAGAAAATCTTGAACCTCTTTTTTTTTTTTAACTAAAGCAACAAGACTTGCAAGAGGGTGGTGTCCTTCAAACAATCACCATCTTCTTTATGTTGGTCATCACATCTCCTCGACCTCTCTCCTAAAGTGGGCATTAAATTCTCGGAAGGCTCTCGATGGTTCTAAAAGCTTGGGAAGTTAAATAAAGAATCTAGAAAGATTTAAACTATCTTCAACTCTATTAGGATTTGAGTTTTTTATGGGATAATGACCAACTACTTTTGGAAAGATCTGCCAACTCTGATCCGCTTGGCCAATAGCCAATAGCCAATCATCCACTGATAATCGGAGAATTAGAGCAACAATTGCTCATACACTCAAGTATTTCCCACACCTAAATTAAGCCCAAAACCATGTTGTGGCAAAAAACAACTCAAATCGAATGCGGAATTCACAGCACAAAGCCTCCGTGTGTCCGGAGCTTTCTTATGTACAACCCAAAGAAACGCTCCACTCTGTGCAGCTAATAAAGGACTTCAATATGTGGCCGAATTAAGAAAGTCTCCTGTACAGAAAAAATTTCGAGTATAAAGATTGACCAATTACTGATGATCTCATCCCTTGCCACTTGAATGAAACGTCCACTTTTCACACAGACTCAAGCTCGAGATAAAATTTAAGAATAGCGGTCATCATCAGTGGAACTTCCGATGGCCTGAACTCCTTTCCAGCCAGATCCCGCCACTGTCAGCCCCAACCACTTGCGCCAGCACATCTCTGCCCCCACCCAGAAGCGAGGCTTCATCTCCAAATGCCACACTGCTAGTCCTGCTCATGTCCATTGCCATAAGCTTATCATGTCAGTTCATAAAACATGGGGATCATTATTTCCACAAGATATAGATGGCTTCCTCTCACAATTTCGGCATGATTAAAACGAAGAAAATCGCTCAGACTTGTAATAGTTCATTTCTCTTGAAAAATATATGATTCTCTTCCGAAATTCCAAAATCTAGCTCTATTTGCAGTTCCTATGAAGACCAAGACTATTGACAGATTTTGAAGCAGCAGGAGACAAAAGCTTGCATACTGGAAAGTCAAAAACAGAGCACCGCTAGAAAAAAAAATCCTCACTGGCATGGCAAAGAAATCCCAACATTGGAATGACCAACAGGCTAAGCGGTGTAAATCTTGTGAGGATTAAAACCCAACGAATAAACAGTTTAGCGAGGAATTTAAAATGACAATCATTCTGTGAACTCACTCTTGCAGATTAGCAGCATATCGGATTCACACCCCATATGAAATCAGCTTCAAAGAACCCGACGAATTCTGTGGTTCAAGAGCGCCATGATCCAGCAAAATGATCTCTCTCCTTTGCCTATGTGTTTTTGCACTTTGCCTCCAGAACCATCCTTAATAATCCACATGTTAATAAGTAAATTGCCTAGAGAAGTCATATGAGAACGGACAAAAGAGAGAATTACAGTTCAAATACACCGTATCATCAGCATTGCATATAAACCAGTATGCCAGGAATCAAGCAGAAGACAGGAGTTTGACTTGCCGTGTAGAGAAAGAGCACGTTATAAATGACCTGCAAGCAAGCACAACCACCTTCAAATGCAGAAATTGCATAAAAATTATAATCTTAAAATTCTGGTTCATGACACATGACAAATTATTTTTTAAAAAGTCACGCTTATGACAATTTAGTCCTCCAACAAGGGCTGCCAACTACATTCCTACCATGATCAACAGAGTTTTCATTCCAACCAAGAAACATGAATAACTCGGTAATGAACAAAGAAGAATCACTAACAGATGATCACCAGGACTGCCAGCTTCATTCCTGCCTTTATCAAAATAAGATTTTGCCTTCATAGTGGTTGATGTTCAACTGTATCAGGGTTTTCCAGCACAATAGATCCGATAATACCCCCAGGGAAGTGTCACCACAGATGTCCAATATTACTAGTAATTCCAGCCCGTTAAGGCCACCAATTTCAACTCGACTCTTGCAGATATTTTGAACTTGAAAGGTCATTGTGCAATGGACATGCATCTGGAGATGTTCAAGTTCTCCCAAGGATTTTAAACTGTCAAGATCTCGAATTTCACCTCGATTATCACAGTTTGCAGCATAGAATTCCCTCAGAATCTTTAAACTTGAGAGGTCGAGTGATTGTTGAACGGATTTGCACCCACGGACTACCACCAACAACTCCAACCTGTCAAAATCAAAATGTCCAGTGATTGTGCAAAGGACGTGCACCCTGACTTGCGGCACGGATAGTCGAAAGATGCTTTAAATTTGAAAAGTTTAGTGATTGTCCAAGGGATGTGCAACCAGAAATATCCAAATCCCGTAAAGATTCTAACCCATCAAGGCCTTGAATTTCAACTAGGTTCGTTCAATTTGCAGCACGGATAGTCGAAAGATGCTTTAAATTTGAAAGGTTTAGTGATTGTCTGAGAATGGGCACCCAGAAATATTCGAATACCGTAAAGATGCTAACCCATCCAGGCCACGAATTTCCATTAGGTTCTTGCATCTTTCAACTTCGAGTGACTGCAAATTCTTTAAATTTGACAAGTCCAGCGATTGTCCAAGAGATGTGCACCCCGAAATTGTCAAAGTTTTCAAGGATATTAATCCATCCAGGCAATTTGTAAAGTGTGATTCCCTCCCACATTCCAAACCTGAAAGGTCTTGAGATTGTCCAGCGGAAGTGGACACAGAGATATCCGACATCAGTGAGGATATTGATCCACCAAGGCCTTCGATTTCTGCTAAATTTTCGCAACTTCCAGCGATTGTTTCCTGCAGAATCTTTCCTTCAGGCCGAGATACCTTTGCGCTCGTTAGCTTGGAAGAATCTGGGAATGCCTCATCAATGTGTAAGCCTCTGGATGACTCCGAGGATTCGACCGCCCCAAGCCTACATAACTTAGGGCATTCCACTACGTATAAGGTGGATAAGGACTGTAAACCTTCCAACCCAGTAACTTCTGTTAGCTCAAAGCAGAAGTCGACATACAATGCAGATAAGCGCTTCAAGCTTGACAAATTCATCAGTGCCTTCAATTTTCCGCAACTTACAATCCAAAGCTTTGATAGTCCAACCGGAAGCTCTGGGAGACATTCAAGCCGACTGCAACTAAAAAGAGTGAGTCGGTTGAGAAGGCTCAGTTGGGAAAGATGTGGCAATGACCGACTCTGGCAGGTTATCCGTAGATCTCTCAAGCCAGAGGGCAGTTCTGGTACTTCTTGAAGATTCTCGCAGTATTGAAAGTTGAGGAGTTGGAGAGAAGAGAGCTTAGAAATGCTTTCTGGTAGTCCTTTCATATTTTCGCATCCCGAAACTGTCAACTCTTGGAGTTTCGCCAGCCTTCCAATGTCACGAGGCAATTCTGTGATGTGGGTCCCACTAATGTCCAAACTCCTCAAATTCTGCAGATTCACAATGCTTTCGGGTAAGCCCGAGATGCCTGGATGGCCTAAGTTGAGCTCATTTAGAGAAGTCAGTTGGGCTATACTACTAGGTAGTCCTTCCAGATTTTTGCATCCCCAAAGTTTCAACTCTTGGAGTTTCGCCAGCCTTCCAATGTCACGAGGCAATTCTGTGATGTGGGTCTCACTAATGTTCAATCTCCTCAAATTCTGCAGATTCACGATGCTTTCGGGTAATTCCGCAAGTTTACCACATCCTTCTAGTTGGAGGGCAGAAAGAGATGCTAGATGGCCTATGGAACTAGGGATGCGGGTTAACGATTCACAAAAATCGAGATTGAGAGTCTCGAGCTCCTTCAAAGAACCGGTTGATTCAGGTAATCCTTCAATCCCCGAGCCAGATAGGTCCAGCTGAGTTAGCGACACAAGAGAGCCCATAGATTCTGGAATTTTAGCAAGTTGTCCACAATCGCTGGCACTTAGAGTCTCCAACTTCATCAAACAACCTCTCGAAATAGGAATCTCTCGTATAGCAGTACGATCTAAGATAAGTTCCGTCAAATTTTCCATTTTACCTATTCCAGCGGGTAGCTTCTCCAATCCAAGACAACCCCCGACATTCAAGGAGATGAGTGTCCTAATGTCCCCGATAGAAGGATGAATCTCTTTCAAATTCACACAATCTTTCAAGAATCAAAATCTCCATGCTTTTGAAAGCGGACAACTCGGGAGTTCTTCTCAAAGATAGACAATGGGTGAGGTTGAGAACTTTGAGAGCCGTTGCCATCTGGAAAGGAACAAAAAAAAAAAAAACCTCACTGTGATTGGACATGAGCAAATTTTTTCATCAAAAAGCAGATGAGAAATTCAAATTGAAGAAAAGATCTTTCACTAGGCGCCATTGTTTCTTTCAACATAAACGGCTAGTTTAATTACGAAAAGCAATTTTTAAATTTTATAAGTGCAGGATATGAAAAAATGTTAGGTCCGAAAACATTTAAATGTCATTGGAAGGATAATTGCGTTACTGTTGTTAGACTAATAATTTATAACTGTGTTATACGGTGATTTCAATAATCAGCATTTATAATGAACAAATAATATGTGCAACAAGTCAGAGCAATTCATAAATGATTTCTGTTTCTCTAAGACAAAATTAAATTTAGAATCTTAGTATGTAAATATAACACAAGTCATTGCAGCGGAGTTTCTGTTTCTCCATGAAACTATGAAAGAAGATGGACAAAGACATACAACAAGAATCGCTAAAAAAAAAAAAAGACATAATTTTGCTTGGGGAAAAAAAAAACAGACCAAAAATCATTTAGATTAAGAAAATTCAATATAGGCACAAATATTGTAATTATAATTTTAATAGATACGAAAGTTTTTTCTAGTATGTCTAATGTTAAGCATGACTCGTTAAGATTTTAAAGGGGGCATAAGCTTCCAGTATATTTAGGTGCCTACAAATTCCTCTTATTTATAGAGGAAAGTCCTTATTTATAGAGGAAAGTCCTTCTAGAATGTGTAATTATTCACAAGATATATGTCTTCTCTACATCTTACCTTGAGTGGACCCCATCCTCCCCAATCCTCAGAAATCTTACTATCCGATAGATCGAGCACGACTAATTGCTTTGGATGAAAGTTGCACGCTGCGAAATCTGACGGACAAAACCGCCATTGGAGCCATCTTAATTGAGGAAACAAGTTCTGGAAATCTCCACTGAAATTCCCACCATTTATTTGAATGAACCTCAAGTTGGCCAGCTCTTTAAATTGTTCAGCCGTATAACTTCGTCCCCTAAAATACTCGCAAAAACAAAGGGCCTCAATCTTTCTAGTGCCCTGCAACTAGGAAACATCGTGGACTGTTAGCTCTGAATATTTGATCTTACCACATAAGATATGCCATTGAGTTATGTGTCTACATTGAGTAATGGTTACATACATATCTCATAGCAATTGAAACAATTTATGAAGCTATAATTTATTACGTGGAATGGCCTCATATTCAACAAAAAAATAATACAAACACCGTATTGGTCAAATAAATATATCAATATTATATTAGACTAATATTTGACAACCTAAATAATACTAAAAGATCGATGAACACGATGACCACCAAAAAATTATTGAACATGCGTTACCAAAGAGAAGAATATAACAAAAGTGTCCATCCTTAAAGATAAAAGAACATATGTTTAGAGGGTTGGCTACATATCTTCAATGATAAGTATAACCAAATGTATGATATTTTTATGGATACTCATTATGAGAAAATATTTTTTCGTTTTTCATATGTAAATGACATTAACAAAAGGACAAACAAATTATCTTAAATGATAAACCATATTTAACAAATAAATATTGTAAATGTACTAAATATGTGCTAAATATCACCAAGAGGTGATCCATGTAGAAATATCTATGGTCATGTGGTGGTCAATACTTGACACATACAATATCCATAACACGTTTATGTAACATGATAGACCATATTTAACAAATGATGATATAAAAACTAACTAAACATTTGCTAACTAAGATCCTGAATAAGAGCTGAACATGATAGCCTATGTGTAACAAATGAATGTTAGAAGGGGATTAATATAAAAAGTATCCATCTTCGCAAAAAATTTAAGTATTAGCAAATGCATAGAAAAAAATTATCAACTATAATGCAAAGTCTAGAATGAGACTAATAAATGTCTAGACGTTTCTCTTACACAGCTGCGCATATAATAAATAAATAAGGAAGCCACACCAGCAAATTGACGGTATTAGATACTGGTTGACAATAAAGAACTCGATTGCGTAAAAGATAAAGGATTACGTTGAGAAAAAAAAATTAGATACAGGAAGTAAATCTCAGAAACAGTAATACTTAAGGGACTGAATCTGTAATTGACCCAACTTGAGAAACGCACAAAGCAGGATAGCAAATCATCAGAAATGAAATGAAGGTCTCATTTAGTGCAGCAAACAACTCATAAGAAGTCAATACGCACTAAAAGATAAAAAAAAGAGATGACCTAACACGAAATCAAAAGAAGAATCCATACATCAAACACGTGCATTAATCAGATATGTGGGAAAAGCATGGGCCCGAACAATGGCAAGTGTTGGGTTTTCTCTGAAAGTGGTACGTCACGGGAGACTGTAATCGTCACAATTCTACGAGATAGACAGACAGACAGACATACATACATACATACATACATGTCACCAATAACCAAGAAGTTGCTCTTCAATTATGTCTTTGAATTCTGCAAGGACGGCAATTAATCGAAAGAGCTCTTTTCCGGGTAGAAGCGGCAAGTTTTGGGGACTTAAGACTTGACAACAATTTTTCTGTCAAACAAGAAAGAGAGGATGGACTCGCATTCAGTAATTAAGATAAGCAAAGAAAACTCTTACCTTGCTATTGTCAAGCACATCTTCCGCGTCCTTATGATTCCACAACCTACTCCGCTCCTCGAGGCTCCTTTGGATTTTCTTGACAAACAATTTCCCTTCCCAAATCTCTCGAGTTGATCATGCATCATTAGATCGCCTTTTTGTCAAATTTTATTAGGGACAGATGACCGAGCCTTATGAGCCCGTTCGCCGGAAAAAATTCACAGGCATCCCACATATAAGTCGGACTTTGTTGATGCCATCCAATAAGAAAACATGCAATATCCAAAAATATTTGCTGCTCCTCATAGTCTAACGCATCGTAACTTATCCTCAACTTCTCTTGCACTTTCATGTGAGGCTCCTTCTTTAATTTCTTTAATGTATCTCTCCATACTTCTTTTCTCTTTCCACATAAGAACGAACCTATAACTTCGAGCGCTAAGGGAAGTCCCCCAAGTAGTTGATACAACATTACTAGAGATATCCTCATAACCGCTCCGAGGAGAATCCTTTCGAAAAGCGTGTCTACCGAATAAAATCAGTGATTGATCCAAAGGCAACTCTTTGAGTAGGTGGATGTGGCTTGCCCTGTCCTCCACAAGAATACTCCTCATTTCTAGTTGTTATGATCACTATACTACCACCTTCAAACCAATTACTATCTCCGGCCAAAGCATTCAAGTGAGTATGATTATCCACATCATCAAGGATAATAAGTACTTTCTTACTTGTAAATCGAGACCTTATGACACCTGATTCCCTCCTCGACATTAGACACGTCACATGGACTTCTTAGTATATCGTGAATGAGTTGCTTTTGCAAGCATTCAATACCCTTGCGTGCACATGTTTCTCGAATATTTGTCAAGAAGCTACGATGTTCGAAATGACTAGAGAGGTTATTGTACAGGACCTTTGCAATAGTTGTCTTACCGATGCCGCCCATTCCACGGATTCCGATAATTGCTGTATTTGTAAATTTAGGATCTATCAGGCTCATAATCTCTTCCACACGATCATCAACTCCAACCAACTCTTTCGGAAGAGTTAGCTGAAAATTTCTTTTTAATTCGTTCATAACTTTCCCCACAACAATCTTAACCAGTACTCCTTCCATGCCTGTCAAATAACATAAAATTTTGAGCATAGGATGGCAAATATTTTAAATCGTTTTTGAAAAAGGATCTATTTAGGAAATATTAAAAAATGTATTGGTGGAGAATAATGTACCCGTTTTTTATTTTCTTCGATTCCCACCCTTTCAAGGAAGTGACTTCTTTAAGGGCTTCTTCCCATTCCTTCACAACGTTTTCGTCCAGATTCGCTTTGTGTGCATTGATAGCATCTCCCAATCTCCCTGTAAGATGTCGCAACTGCGAGGGTTCCACTTTGTAAAATATGGGCAACACTATTTGCCCTCCGCTCTTCCTGCACTTCAGCATCTGAGTTAGCTCGCGAAGGCACCACTTGCTGGAAGAGTAGTCCTCTGAGATAATCGGGATCGAGATCTTGGACTGCGTAATACTGCAGAGAAGCTCCGGACCAATCTCCTCACCCACACGGAGCTCGTTGTCGTCCCTGAACACGTGAATTCCTGCATCGACAAGGCTAGTGTAGAGATAATCGGTGAAGCCTTCGCGGGTGTCTTTTCCTCTAAAGCTCAAGAAGACTTCGTAATTATTTCCTTTCGTCTTTTGGGTTCCGGCTTCATAGTCAGCTGCACAAGGAGAGGTTGACGAGGAAGACGCCCTGTACGTCAGATCTTCTGCTGAAGGAGTGGGTTCTTCTCTTTCCATCTCGAGAGAATTGGTGGAGCAGATGCTACAAAGCCAGTAAAAGAAATTGAGGAAGACGCCCACCATATCGGATCTTCTTGGCTCCGCGTTCAAAATTCACCTAAAAGGGCGGTAAAAGAGATTGACGGGAGCAGAGCCTCAAAAGAAAGCAGGAAACAGAGAGGAGAAGTATGGAATCCCAGATCTGGGAATTGCAGAAATGTCTCTCAGAACTCAATTCGAAATGCATCGAAGAAAATGGAGCAATCAAAGCAGGAAACAGAGGAGGAGGAGAAGGGAAAGGAGTCATGGATTACCTATGGAGTGCTCAAACAACACTGGTCCACCCACTGCTGTGATCTCCAGAGATACTCAGCCTTGGACGTTGGAGTAACAACACGCCACACTCTCTGTTGGGCGTGCTTGAACGATGCTGAGCTCTTGCTGTCCAGTGATTCAAGACTCTTCACGCTAAATCGAACCGCTGCGACGGATGGTGATCGGAAAGGAGAATTAGCAGCATAACGCGGAAGGTGCCTCTTGACTTGACTTAGACTTGCTTTTTCTGTTAATAAAGAAAGATAAGAGAGCAAAAATTTGTGCAGATGCTCCTGGCTGCAACGCACATGGGCCAACGACAAAAACTTATCAATCGCCGGATTATATGCTTTTTATTTTTTTTATTTTTTATTTTCACATCAACGTGGCTTTTTAAATAATATTCGAATCCCGAACAACATCCGAAACTGATCGAGCGGCTTTTGTTGAGAAGACTCGGTCAACGTGCTCCCCGACCCACTAGAGTCTAGAGGCAATTGGAGTTCGTGATTAAGATGGGCCGAGGATGTACTGATTCAACCGTGTAGAATGAAAACGATGTTGTACTCAATAACTGTAAAGTTTCTTCCATTAAGAAGAAGTAGATGTACTGGTAGTTGTTTGCTTTAATTTCTAGACTAACTCTGGGTAAAATAAAATAGAGACGTTTAAACTTACTTTTATTCGGTATATATTTGTTGTCAGCCATTTATAAATTCAAACGTCGATAGTTTCCACAATAAATAACATAATACATTTGTGACTAAGCCTGCACAAATTTGTTGTCTTTTGCAGTTTCGCTATCAAACCAGACCCGTGAAGAAAATGAGAGAAAAAGCAAACATCAAAGATAACGCACACCCCAAAAAAAAGCAAAGCAAAAGCAACCCCCCAAAAAATAATACGAACCCCCAACTTGTGCTAACAGTGAAGAAAAGCCGGAACCACTTAGGAAAGTACACATCAATACGTGCTTACTGATTCCTCTGTTTTCAATCAAAGTTTGCTCTGTTTTTCATCACTTCCGATTTCAAAATCCGCGTCCCCTTCATCAACTTTTCCCACGTCAATAAGGGCCATCGAGCAACAATTCCAGTTATTGAAAAAAAGAGATACGCACCCAACTCGATACTCAGCCCGCACAAAGTTCTCGGTCTTCTTTTGAGCGTTTTCATTATCGGAGTTAATCAAAGCAGAGGAGGTCATCTTTTGTGACTTTTGTCATTTCGCTGTCAGACCAGATGAGGGAAGAAAATGAGAGGAAAAAGCAGCAGCAAATACGAAACCTCCTTTTTAGCGTCAAACAAAAGCAAATTGGTCCAAAAGAGAAAAAAGGGGGAAAAGCTTAAAGCACCCACCCAATCAGTATGTTCACAGAAACGCCCGCGTAGAAAGTTTTGTTCGAGAAGGCTTATTTCCTCAAGTTGAAACTCTGTGAAGCAGGGGCATCATTGGATCGATAAATCAAGTAAGTCTAATAGCAGGGAACTGTTTGGGAGTGTACAATGGATGCTTTGGCAAGAAAATGAAGATGAGGAGCTATTGAAGTCATATGTGAAAGACAGCTGGCACCAAGAAGGAAGTAAACATCATTACGTGCTTTACTAATTCCTCTGTTTCCAATCGAAGTTGCTTCGTTTTCATCAGTTTCAATTTCAATCGAGAATTAGAAGCAGAGTACCCAATTTCCCAGAAACTCCATAAGAAAGGAGAGAAAAGCCAGAGAGCTCCATGACACCCAAATACAGGAACACATATCAATGGGCTTACCTAAATTCTGATCAATATCATCCCCCCTAGAAAACAAATTACCGAAATTGCTTTTACAAATTTTATATTTTTCTTTTGCTTTTGTTTTTGGATAATGAAAGGTTTTACAGTGTGTTTCGATTTTGGTAAGTCGATTTTATTTTTGCTTTCGATTTTCTTATAATTTTTAAGCAGTTTGCTCCTACCATTCCATTCTCTATGACTTATACGTGCAATCAATCTCGAGCTTCAGTGGCCAACAAAATCAATCTCGAGTTTCTATTTCTTTAATGCCGATCATCTTCCATCGTTTTTGCAGTGTTCAACTTCAACTCAAGAGTCACACGACACTGTGAAAGTGTCAAAGGGTGACAAAATGACAATTGCACTGCCGCTTCCCCATCCTCGAAAGGCCGGCAAGTATTATTCTGTTGGGACCAAAAGAATAATTTAAAACTTTGAAAACTAGGAGGAAGAGCACAGCAGAAATTGGAGGGAGCTTCTTATTGAGAATGCTTTGAGCGACGTGGCTTTGTGCTTCGACTTGATTTACAACTCATGATTACATTCCTTTACATATGAATTGGATCTTACAAATGCCAAGAGTGAGAATTAAATAAAGAAAACGTAACAACGACATTAGTACTAAACACAAAAACAGCTTAATCTATCCAGGAAAACGCAGCCACCTTAAAGTCTTTATGGCTCTTCTTTAACGCTTGCATTCTTCTCATCCAGCAACTGATGTGCCCAATAACCAATTTTGTATTATTCCAACATACTCCGTCGACATCTTTGCTAACAGTGGAAGTGATGCTTCATCCCTCGATGCCACACTGCTGATCCTGTTCATGTCCATTGCCATAAGCTTATCGTGTCAGTTCATAAAACATGAGGGATCATTATTTCCACAAGATATAGGTGGCTTCCTCTCACAAGTCCAGCATGATTCACACAGATAAACATTGCTCAAACTTATAATATTTATCATAAGTTTCTTTGAAATACGTACTTAGTTCTCTTCCGAAATTCCAAAATTCGGCTCTATTTGCAGTTCCTATAGCATGGAGACCAACACTATTAACAGGTTTCAAAGCAGCAGAAGACAAAAAATTGCATACTGGAAATTCAGAAACAGAGAGCACCACTAGAACAAAGTCCTCACTGGCATGGCGAAAAAAATTCCCAGCAATGGAATGACCAACGGGTTAAGCGGTTTGATAGGATTAAAACTCGGAACATAAACAGTTGGGCGATAATTTAAAATGACTATGAAACTATGAACTCACTCTTGCAGACTTGCAGCATATCAAATTCACGCCCTATGAAATTAGCTTGAACTGTGGTTCGAGAGCACGATAATCCAGCAGTATGGTCTCTGTCCTTTGTCCATGTGTTTTTGTACTTTGCATCCAGAACCATCCTTAATAATCCACATGTTAACGATTAATTACCTTAGAAAAGCTATCTGAGAATAGATTAAAGGGAGAATTAACAATGAAAAGCCAATTCAGGTATCCAGGAAAAGCAAGAAAAATTCACGTCATTCCTGAGTGGAATTTTTCAATTGTCCACCTTAAAGAGTTGCCTATTCTTTCAACTTCTTGTAATTTCCACCATATCAACATCGATATTGACCTTCGACCTGAAAAAAATGTATAGATATAAACTGGTATTCCTGGCATTGTAAGTATCAAACAGAAGATAGAAAAATTTAACTCACCGTGTAAACCCAAAAAAAAAAAAATTGTTATACTGATTTGCGAGCAAGCACAACCACCTTTAAATAAAGAACTTGCAAAAAGATTATTCATCCAAAAGTCTGGTTTTCCCGTATCATGTCGAGGATGAAGAATCACGGTGGATGACACATGCGAGCAAGCTCTTAGGATTTTTAAAAATTTTTTGACGATCTAGTCCTCCAACAAGGGCTGCCAGTTACATTCCTTCCATGATCAAGAGATTTCATTTCATCTAAGAAACATGAATCGCTCAGTAATGTACAAAGAAGAATCACTGACAGATGATTCACCAGGACTGCCAGCTTCATTCCCGCCATTATCAGGACTAAGATTTTGCCTTGTCAGGGGACATCTCACTATCAAACTATCACCAGAATGTGATCTTGTGAACACCCTGATGTAACAAATGCTGATAATTCTGTATGAGGAAAGCTTCAGACAATTCAAGTATCCCTTTTAGCGACTTGCATCTGGAAATGACCAGAGCTTGTAGAATCTCCAAGATCTGTTGCAGTTGTGCGACCAAATATAGCAAGTTCTTTCACCCAGACAAATCTGGTAAAGTCCCAATTGACAAGCACCAGGGAATTTCTGTTCTTTCTAGGTACCTCGATCTTTCGAGCTGTGGGATGTCTGAAAGTTTCCCAACAAACTGACGCCATCAAGCTCCTTAAATCTCCAAACTTCAACTCCTCAGAAAGTTTTGCTAAGGACTTGCATCCCTGAATAACAAACATTTGAAGGATGAGAATTCCTGTAGGCTTGGAATTTCATGCAGCTTTAAGCACTGGTTCATGTCCGTCCGCAAATAATTCCAGCCACTTGGGAAATAGAGCGGATAAAGAGAATTGAGGAATTTCAGCATATCTCTATGTATATAAAAAAGGTCTGGTAATAATCTTTCAATGGAGACGCATCCAGATAAAAGCTTTCCTAAGATTCTAATCAACCAAGGTCTAGAACTTCAACTTGATTCTTGCAGTTTGCAGCGTGAAATCCCCTCGAATTTTTTTAAACTGGAAAGGTCTGGTCATCTTTCAACAGATATGCACCCAGAGATATTCAAACTTGCCAGTAAATCCAAACTGTAAAAAAGACCACGAATTTCAACAAGATTCCAGCAATTTGCAGCATGTAATCATTTTCGGGCATCCAGAGATATTTAACCTTTCCAGAGATATTTAACCCGTCAAGGCCTCGAACTTCAATTAGATTCTCGCAGTTGGCAGCATCAAATTCTTTTAGACTCTTTAAACTTGAAAGGTCAAGCATCGATGGACATGCAATCACAAATATATATTCAAACTTGCCAGATCTTGCAATCTGCAACACATAATAGCCTCAGGTAATTTGAACTTGAAAGGTCATTGTGCAATGGACATGCATCCGGAGATGTTCAAGTTTTCCAAGGATTCTAACCTGTCAAGGTCTCAAAATTCAGCTAGATTACCGCAGTTTGCAGCATAGAATTCCTTCAGACTCCTTAAACTTGAAGGGTCTAGTGATTGTTGAACGGACGTGCACCAAAAGACCGCCAAACTAAACAACAACTCCAAACTGTCAAGGCCAGGAATTCAATTAGATTGCAATTTGCGGCCCAAAAAAATTTTACAAAATCGAAATGTCTAGTGATTGTGCAAAAGATGAGCAACCTGAGACATCTTCGAAGGATTCTTAAACATCAAGGCCTTGAATTTCAACAAGCTTGTCACAGTTCGCAGCTTGAAATTTTCTCAGCTTCTATAAACATCACTGGTTCAGTGATTGTTTGATTGACTTGCCCCCAGAAATATCCAACTTCAAGTGTTTTGATCGATTAGGGCCTTGAATTATAACTAAATTCTTGCAGTTTGCAGCACTTAATTCCTCAAGATCCCTTAAATCTGACACGTCGAATGACTGTCTAAGGGATATGCACCCAGAAACATCCAATTTCTGCAAAGATTCTAATCCATCGATACCTCGAATTTGGACTAGATTCTTGCAATTGGCAGCACACATAACTTTTAGTTTCTTTAACTCTGAAAGGTTCAGCGATTTTTCGAGGGATGTGCACCCAGAAATATCCAACTTTCTCAAGGATTTCAAGCTATACAGTCCTCGAATTTCCCTTAGGTATTCGCAGTTTGCAGCGTATAATTCCCACGGAGTCTTTAAATTTGACAGGTCCAGTGATGGTCCAATGGACGAGCACCCAGAAATGTTTAAAACAACCAATGATTCTAATCCCTCAAGGCCTTGAATTCCAACTAGGTTCTTGCAGCTTGCAACATCAAATGTCTGCAGGTTCTTTGAATTTGACAGGTCCGGTGATTGTGTGAGGTACGTGCACCCAGAAATTCCCAAATCTATCAAAGATTCCGATACCTCAAGGCTTCGAATTTCACTTAGGTTCTGGCAGTTTGTAGCATAAAATTTCTGCAATTTCTTTAAATTCGACAGGTCCAGTGATTGTCTGAGTGATGTGCACCCAGAAATATCCAAAATTTGCAAGGATTCTAATCCATCTAGGCCGCGAATTTCAGTTACATTCGTGCAATCTATAACATGTAGTTCCCTCGGACTTTTTAAACTTGAAAAGTCTGGGGACTGCAGAATCTTTGAATTAGAAAGATGTAGCGATCCTTCAAGTTGAGGTACATTGCGCTCGTTAACTTGGAAGAATCCTGGGGCACCTCATTCACGTGTAAGCCTCTCAATGACTCCGAGGATTCGACCGCACCAAGCCTACATATCTTAGGGCATTGCCGTACCTGTAAGTTGGATAGGAGCCTAAACCTTCCAAGCCGGCGACCTCTCTTAGCTCACGGCACATCTTGAGAATCAATTCAGATAAGTGCTCCAATTTTGACAAATTCGTCAGTGCTTTCAGTTTGCTACAATCCGTAATGCAAAGCATGACATACAAGCCAAGGGCAATCCGACAAGGTGAGTTTGTTGAGGAGGGTCAGCTGGGAAAGATGTGGCCGTGGCCGATTTTGGCAGGTTATACCAAGATCTCTTGAGCCAGAGGGCAGTTCTAGCACTTCTTGAAGCTTCTTGCAAAATCGAAAGCTGAGGATTTGAAGAGAAGGGAGCTTACAAATGCCTTCTGGCAATCTTGAAATGCCTGTCCCGACAGCCGGCCTAGTATCTCTCTCCTCTTCTCTCATCTCCCTCTTATTCTCACACACTTTCTTTTTCAAACTCCACATCTCTTCCTCCCCTCCTCTTTTTCTTAGGTTATTTTGATTCTCTATTTTCTTTTCTTGCTTTCCTCCCGTTTGAGAGATTTTCTCTTTCTATTTAGTCTAGATTCGAAAGCTTTTCTCCTGTTCTAGTCTAGATTTGGGTTTTTTGCATATATGTTTCAGGATTTCGCTTTCTTCGAGTTTCATTGGTAAACAAGTCTTGTTTCGAAAGAGATCAAAAGAGCTTCGTGAAGATTTTGTTTTTACAAATGTCAGATTTGTATTCGTTCAACATTTTTATTCAAACTCGGCGATAGTGTTGGGGACGTCAAACCTAAGTAATAAATGGATATCTTGGTGTTTGCTCATCATTGAAGACGGATTCGGTGATTAGTCGATTTATCGATTTTGATATTCACGAGATGTGCTCCTTGAGCCGTGAGATCCATAACTTTGTTCTCACGATTCCTCTTATTTTCTAGAGCTTATTTTGGTTTGAAGTTGTCTAGGATGTGTCTTGGTTTGCAGTTGAACGGTGATGTTCCTCTCTTGTATTTTGAGGAAAAGTATGTAATGTTATTTTCATATAAAAATTTTGGCACTCCACAAATTTAATACCTTATTAAGTTTGAATTCAAAGTATTGGTGGCGCATATTTGGAAATACGTTTTACACCTATGGAATCATTATTTTTGAAATTATAGATGGCCGAAACCAATGTATTTTACAAGTAGGTTTAAAAACCTCCATTTTATCGAGAGTCAGATTAGAAATTAAAGCAAATAACTACTACAACATCTTATTATTATAACGAAGTTTTTTGTATTTATTAAGTATAACGTCATTTTCATTCGGCAAAATAAGCTATGGCATTTACTTTTCATGGAACCCACGCGAGACCCACCTGATATTAGGATTGTGGTGCATTGGGGCTTCGATGACCTTGATGCACCCGATAATGTCTGTTGGAGTCAATACGCTATGTCATTGGACCCCGTGAGCATCACTTGTTCGATAACTGTCGAATCTACTAATTGAATAGCCGTGTTTTCACATTTCGGTGTACATCAACAGCTCGGCTTGAAGCCGAAGGGCTTTGGGTCTCGAATCTAAAGTGACAAAATCGAGTGGAAAGCATGTTTTTTTCAAGTCTCTCAATGCAAGTCTGACCGAAATGAAGCCGATTCCTTGAGTTCAATCAGTTGAAATAGAAATGACGATTAAATCAAGTTCAACTGGTCACAAATAAGTTAATCGTGTTCAAGAGTACTCTCCTATTAATGATGTTGACCGAGTCTGCTCAACAAAAGTCGTTGACCAATTTGTGATGTAGTTCAGGACACAATAACAATTTCAAAAGGCCATGTCGATATGCAAAAACAAAATCATATTGTGGATAAAAAGAAGCGCCTCAAAAGGAAAATGATTTCCTTCTTTCAAAAATGGAAATCATTTTCTCCGGGTTTAAAAGGATATTTTTCATTGATCAGAAAAATATTTTCTTTGACCGCATATTTTTGGCCCCCAATCAGCAAAAGTTGTGAAAAACGTTTTTTCTAGGAAACTTTTTTCATGAAACAAACGAAGTCTAAGTAAAAAATAATATAGGAAAGCTGGAAAAAAGGAACAAGTAAATTATACGAAATCTTAGGTATGTTTGGGTTTAAAAACAAGTCACAAGGTTGAGCCTCAAAGTCAATTCCCAACGCTAGCATCTTTATTACCGTAATACACTCCGCAGGATAATGACACAATGGTCGAATAGAAACCCTAGATAAACTATAATGACCCAAAATTAATTAAGGGCATGTTGTTTAGGATTAGGTAAAATTTTTCGGTTTCCTGTAAAATTTAAATACCATCGAAATGAATTCAGAATATCTAACCAAATTTATATGTGATCTATATCTCAGACATTATATGCATATGTGCTGAAATGTAAAATCTTGAAGTTCTAATTTGGGGAGTAAGCATTTTCTATTTCGACAATTGGGATAATTGACTATCACAAGGAGAAAAGAGAGTAGTAAAACATACTCAAAGAAAGGCACAAATGCTACTAGAGAACACCTTCCAAATCCAGAAGCATATATGAAGCAGAGATGCATGCCAATTTTAATCTTTCTTGTATATATATAGTTTTTTTGGTCGAATCTTTTTTGTAGTTGAGAAAGCTAGAGTTTTCGAAGACAGGCTACATGATACATGGCGTTTTCTCCGAAGACTATATGTGTTGCAATTGAAATCTTTTTTGTAGTTGTATTAGTGGATAGAAGGAAACCTAAAGCGTCAAAATTTATATATGGCGCTCACTTTGATGCCAAAATTTTTCGCCGGCTCACTTAAGTGCTAAATCGGAGAAAAAATGATCACTTAAGTGTCAACGAGCGAGAGATTTTGGCTAAAAGTTATACGTGGCATTTATATTTAAATAATTTTAGTACCACGTCATTTATAATTAAGAAATAAGTCCACATGGCAAATTTCTTTTTTGAAAAAATCAGTTCATTTGGACTCCACGTGGCAATTTTATTAAAAAAGAGTCCATGTGGCAATTTTATTTGAAAAAATTAGTCTTAAACTTAAAAATAAGCTTAAACAAATAAAAAAATAAAAAGTTAAAACAAGAAAAAAAAAACATAAAAGGGGTTTCTGGCAGCAGCAAGGGCTGAACCCTTTATTTTTTATTTTTTTAGTTTTTAGCTAAATCCTTTTAATTTTTAGCTTATTTTTTATTTTATTTTATACTATTGATTTGGGTCTTTCGGCAAGCCACGTAGATGCTATGTAAGATTTTTGGCAAAGCTCACTAGAGTTAGCACTCAAATAATTATTTTTTAAAAAAATTGATATTTAAATGATCTAAAAATAATTTGAGCACCAAAGAGCGTTGTACATACATTTTGACACTTCTTATGTCCTTTTGCCTACATTACTATGAGATGCATGCCAATTTTAATCATATAGCCCACAGTCAAAAACTCTTCTTTTTCAAAAATCGAAGTTTTGAATGTAGTTTCAAAACCCGACCACTTGCCTAATAATTAATGTAATATTATTTAGACATCGTGAGCTAATAATTCTGTGCCATCTAACTTTAAAGGCTCGTGACTTTCACAAATTATGTCCAAAGCAACACATCAGGATGCTAAAAAGTTAAAGACAGTTAGCCTTATTTTCAGCTATCTAAGCTTTCTTTTTTTATTTTAATTGTTAGGTATTTTTAATTCTTTAAATATGATTGGGCCTTCGTGGGCTTTTAGGCCCCAATCGAATTTCGATCTAGCCCCGCTTGGAGCATATTGAGAAGATTTGAGGTTGAAGTTTAGGGCCATATGCGTTAGCATCGTTGACTCTGATAGACGAAGCAAAATTTCACTTTAATCCAAGCTACTTAAACTATTGAGAAGATATCACCAGACATCCTAAATTATGTCTGCGATGACACGAATACACCAAACCTTCTTTTCGTCATCAAGATTCCTGCACCAAATTTGATAAAAATGCCCTTTAGTTACCCATAAGGTCGTCATAAACTTTTCCCATCGGTGACATCAATACCCGATATTTTTTTCGTGTCATAAGTACTTTAAACTTATACCAATGTGACAAATCATTGCGGATACAGCTTAGAATATTTGGCTATACAATAAAGGTTTGGAACATTGGTGTCACAATGGTCTAATTTAGGATTTTTCATGGTATTTTAAAAAGATGAGTACATTGAAATTTCCAAAACTTGTCACAAAAGTACAATTGAGTTATATAAAACTTTCAAAAGATGCAATCGGGTCATAAAACTTGTCACGAACGTGCAATCGAGTCCTAAAACTTTCATAAAGTGCGATCGAATCCCAAAACTTATCACAAAAGTGCAATAAAATCCTAAACCTATAAGAATGTGCAATCGAATCCTAAACTTTCAAAAAGTACAATCAATGAAAGAATTTGTTTCACCAATTTGACGAGTTTTAAGACTCGATTGCAATTTCATAATAAGTTTTAGAACTCAATTGTACTATTTAAAAGTTTTAAGACTCTATTGCACTCTCGTGATAAGTTTTAGGACTTCTAACATACTTATCCCCATTTTAAATGTTGTACCTCCATGGACATATACACATGCACGAGCTCTGCCATTTTTTCTTTTTGTTTTTGCTAAACCTACTTGTTATCAAGTACCCAAAGTTTGTACCCATAAAACATATGTTAAATAGATTAACATCCTTTTTAGAAGATTCATGTCTTATCGGAGCTAGGTCTAATTTTGTAGGGTTGTTTATCAGTGTTCTTGTGTACCAATAGCGGGAAACGATTACATCACCACAACCCATCCAAATACAGAGAATCGAATCAGATGATACCAGTCCCATACATACTCTTTACTAGTACTGTCAACAGTTGGGTTCAGATTTTCAAGAAATTCGAACGGAACTGAACCAATAGGATGAGTAGCTGAACCAAACCGAACAGCGACACAAATTGAAAGGTTTAATTCGGTTCAGGATTTCAATTTTCATAACAAAAAAGTGAGGCAAATATTAGGGTGAGAAAGAATAGAGATTTAAATTGGGCATTCAGTTTTTGTTAAGAATTTTGGTTACGGTTCGATTAATTCGAACAGAAATAACCCCAACCGGCAAGCAAGAGCGATCATTTTTTTCATTATCTGAACCAAAACTCAAATTGAAAAAAAAAAATTGAACGAAATTTCAGTTCGGTTCGATTATGACACCGCTGCTCTTTGCCCCTACTTTTATTGCAGTGTGTCCCAACCACGCACTAACACGCTAAGATATGCACTAACCTTCATCCACTTTACCAACTTTTGCCCACATCAGTAAAGGCCGTCGAGTGACAACTCCAATTTTTTAAAAAGAAAGCACGCACCCAGCTCGAGACTTAGCCCGCACAAATTTCTTGCCTTTTGATCTGTTCATTATCAAAACTAATCAGGCACATGAGGTCATCTTTTGGGATTTCTTTATCAATTTTCTTTTTCTTTTTACCTATGTTAGCAACTGAAAATAGGAGGCCTAATTCCCTAACAAATCATCGATTTTAGGTTCACTATCAATTCAATTTCTTCGATATTATCAATATCCTAAGGTTGTTATTATCAACATCAATTTTACGTCCCGTGTCGATGAAAACGCGGGTTCGATAATAAACTTCTAATTGGTTCGATGTCGTAATTTTGAGTGTACTAATGGTGATTTTTGGCCTATAGATAGATATGAGACTAGAGTGAAAGTTAAGAATTTATGAGGAAAAAAAAAGGGACGGACTAGATTACTCCTTCATCGTGTGTGATTGCATAGGGCATTTTTTTTCGACCTGGATATTAGGCATATAGCATATAAAGGCACATTCACATTATATCCGACCTCTTTCAAATCACATAAACTTGGTGGCTAGGCTATTCATGCACCAATTCGACCAAACTTTTATCTCAAATTATGCCTAACCTCAAGTTTTTAGGGAAGAATATTTTAAGCTGGGAAAATTACCCAACACGTCATGAATTTATCATATGAATGACAATCCACTTATAGTTATTTTTTAAATTTTGCTAATGTAAGCCTAAACATCAGCGCGGCATTCCAATATAATTTTTAATGTAATCCACTTATAGTTATTTTTAATTTGGATCTAGCCCCGCTTGGAGCATATTGAGAACAATCATAGAGCAAAGAGAAAGAGAGAGAGGAGAGTCAGAGCCAAGCATAGAGACAAGTCTTGCGGTTTTAACACAACCATGGTACAATTTTTACTAATGAATGTCATATTCAGCACAACTTAATTAGACGATCTCCAGTAAAATATTCGTATCATTACTTGCAATGCGATGAGTTTTCAAACTAACTTCTCCCGCGTGAATCAGCAACCAGAGCTTACGATCACTAACGGAACCCTATTTTTTTTTCTACGTAGACCTATTTTAGTTCACTTCCCACGTCAAAAGCCCCAGAGAATCACACGGGGGGCTCATCTCATGCAACAAGATGAAATATATTCCTACCGTAGTTCTTTAGTTCTCGTCTTTCTCGTAGCAAATCTGTCGATTGTGTTTTAGGTTGTGGAGCAGCCTGCGATCATTTCAAAAGCTTGCATTCTAGTGCTCGGTGCAATAATGTAAGAGCATATTTGCTTTTACAAAAGGGTTTAAAGCATCACGTGAAGAGAGGACCCACCAATAATGTTTCCTTCTTTACTCAGCCTCGTAAGCCTATGTAAGGCACTCCTCACCTCAGTTCTGGGCATCCTTCAATCCCCGAATTCTCTCACTCATAAGAATTCTCTTGAAGAAGCCAGCTGTTGTAACAAGGTCAAGCCCGAGTGGTGAAAAGGCAAAGCGCCATGAGTTTCCTGGAGAAGATTCGGTTCAAAGCCAAGGAGGTTCGGAAGCCTCGGTATCAGGCCTACGGCAAAATCACCTTCGAAGAAGTTGACGAGGTAAGCAACTTCAAAGCTCCGAATTTAACTGAAAGTATGCTTTACGATACTAAGAGGGCAAAGAAGGAGAAAAGTGTGAGGGCGTACAAGGCCACCACAAGAGACTTCAATAGTAACTCTGAAGTCCACACCTCAGCATGGAAGGACCAAGATGTTACCAGAGAATGGGGGTACTACCACATATCTGCCGTCCAAATCTTAGCAAAATGGCTAGGAAACACAGGCTTGGATATTCCTCTAACCGTTGTTTTGAGGGACAAGCGTCTTCTTGAACCAGAACAACAGATCATAGGAATTTGGTCTACCAACCTGTACACCGGAGCGGTATATATAGAAATGTTTCTGGATTTGCTTATTAGTGCCCGTGACCGACACAGGCCATTGTGTTGTGTCATTGATGCGAAAGCTCAGGTAAACATGGCAGAGGAAAGTAAGGGTTTAAGCTTGAGCATTAAAACCCACTTTACCTGGCTACAACAACCATATCCCTACAAGTCTACGGATTACATGTTCAGAGCGCAAAGAGAATCAACGGGAAAGAGCATTTACATAAAACCCAGCACCGTAGATGCCAGAATGATTCCTCAGCCAATTGAAGTCAGCAAATTAGAAATAATCCGCGATTTCAATTTCCAGAGAGAAGAACCTCCTTTGAACACTCAAGAGGCTATCACTAACAGAGTATTCTATAGGGTCATAACCAAAGATAACCCTTGTGTTAGTTTAAGTAATCCTGGGAGCGTTGCAGAATCCTCTAGGGCACACACCTCCAAAAGGTTGACTCCCCTCAACAGCTCGAAGAAGACCGGAGTTTTGACAGTCTCCGATGAAGAAAGCCAACCTCGGCTACTTGAAGGAACCCAGATATGTTCTTACAGAGAAGAACATACAACCATGGAGGATCACGAACAAGTCGGAAATAACCGACACACAGATGGAGGTTCTGCATGATGTCTGGAATGCCGTCCAAGCAGGAACGTAAGACCCATGACCTATCCGGAAGGTTGAGGTCGAGTTCAGCAGAAAGAACGAGGTCGTTCGTGCCATGCCGCAGCAAAGAAAAACAAAACGACCGATTGGGAAGACTCAACCCCCGGTCAAAGCATCGTTTGAAAAATCCATCCACAATTTAGAGGAAGGAGTTCCGTCAATCAACTCTTCCTAGGTGTCGCTTTAGAACCAGAACTTTGGACCCTCCAGTATTCAAACATGCTACTTGGAAGATTTTTCGAAGTTTTTGAAAGGGTTTGTTAAATAGATAATGTATATGCACCTTCAAAAATAGCTCCTAGTTTCTTTGATATTATCGATATAATAAGGTTGTTATTGTTCCCTACAAGGCAAGGGTGTGAGTGAAGATTTAGGTTCTGATAATGAACTTCTAACTGATTCTCATGTCGTAATTTTGAGCATACTAGGGACGAATTTTGGACGTATAGGCAAATTTGGGACTAAAGTGAAAGTTGGGGATTTACGAGACAAAAAAAAAATTTGGGATAGAATTAGGGGTGGACTTAAAATTTGAGATTCTTTAGGGGATTGGGCTGAAAGTAATAATAAGATCGAAATACACGAATTACTCCATCATGGTGTTTGATGATCGACTCTGGCAGAAATATCCAAATCCTATAAGATGCTAACCCATCAAGGCCACGAATTTCAACTAGGTTCTTGCAATCCGTAGCATGAAATATCTGCAAATTCTTTAAATTTGACAGGTCCAATGATTGTCCAAGGGATGTGCAACAAGAGATATCCAAAAAATCCAAGAATATTAATCCATCCAGGCAATTTGTAAAATGCGATTCCCTCACATATTCCAAACCTGAAAGGTCTTGAGATTGTCCGGCAGAAGTGGACTCAGAGATATCCAACGTCAGTGAGGATTTTGATCCACCAAGGCCTTCAATTTCCGCTAAATTTTTGCAACTTCCAGCAATTGTTTCCTGCAGAATCTTTCCTTCAGGCCGAGATACCTTTGCGCTCGTTAACTTGGAAGAATCTGGGAACGCCTCATCAATGTGTAAGCCTCTCAATGACTCCAAGGATTCGGCCGCCCCAAGCCTACATATCTTAGGGCATTCCCTGACGATCAATTCCGATAGGGATTGTAAACTCTCCAGGCCGGTGACTTCTGTTATCTCAAAGCACTTCATGAGGGTCAATTCAGATAATTGCTTCAACCTTGACAAATTCGGCAATGCCTTCAATTTTCCGCAATTTTCAATTTGAAGCACTGATAGTCCAACCGGAAGCTCTGGGAGACATTCAAGCCAACTGCAATCAGAAAGAGTGAGTCTGTTGAGAAGGCTCAGTTGGGAAAGATATGGCAATGATCGACTCTGGCAGGTCAGACGTAGACGTCTCAAGCCGGAGGGCAGTTCTGGTACTTCTTGAAGCTTCTCGCAATATTCAAAGTCGAGGAGTTGGAGAGAAGAGAGCTTAGAAATTCTTTCTGGCAAGGCCCAAATGCCCGACTTGGCTAAGTCGAGCTCCTTCAGCAAAGTCAGTTGGGCTATATTACTGGGAAGTCCTTCCAGATTTTTGCATCCCCAAACTCTCAAATCTTGGAGTTTCGCCAACATTCCGATGTCACGAGGCAATTCTGTTATGTCAGTGCAACTAATGTCCAAAATCCTCAAATTCTGCAAATTCACTATGCTTTCGGGTAATTCCGCAATTGCTGTCCCTGCTAAATCCAATTTAGTCAGAGACATGAGGGAGCATATGGAGACTGGAAGTTGAGCAAGTTTACCACAATCTCTTAGGTCAAGGAGAGATAGAGATGCTAGACATCCTATAAAGCTAGGTATAAGGGTTAACGATCCACAATCACAGGCTTCGAGAGTCTCGAGCTCCTTCAGAGAACCAATGGTTTCAGGTAACCCTCCGATCCCAGAATTAGATAGGTCTAGCCGAGCTAAAGACACCAGAGAGCCCATGGATTCTGAAAGTTGAAGAAGTTCTTGACAATACGAGGCCTCCACCTTCATCAAACAACCTCTCGAAATAAAAATCTCTCGTATAGCAGTTTTATCTAAGATAAAACTCCCTCAAATTTTCCATTTTACCTACTCTAACCGGTAGCTCCTCCAATCCATGACAACCCTTGACGTTCAAGGAGACGAGAGCGTCCTGATGTCCCCAATAGAAGGATGAATCTTTTTCGATTCTCACAATTTACAAGAATCAAAATCTCCAAGCTTTTGAAAGCAGACAAGTCATGAGTTCTTTTCAAAGATTCGACAGCACATGAGATTGAGAACTTTTGAGCTCAGTTGCCATCTGAAAGAAAGAAAGGACACCTCAACATGATTAGATCACTGTAACTAATGATTTTCCACTGCTCTTTTTCAGACTTTTACAAGTTCCTCAAATACATATTCATGCTTCGCTCCTCTTTCACAGATATCTTGTTTCCTTTTAAATGTTTCCTTTTATTAGAATTTGGCTACACCAACGAATAATGTTTTTAAGCATATCAATCGCAAAAAGAATGTTATGGATGTAATGTACAGTTGCTAACTACTTTGAGTTATGGACAACATTTTCAAAGGAAAAAATTTAATTAGTTTTTAAAAGTTAAGGCTATGCCTTTTTTTGTTGATTAAACATAAGCAAATGTTATCATCAAACAGCAAATGAGAAATTCAAATTGAAGAAAAGATCTTTCACTGGGCGCCATTGTTTCTTTCAACATAAACGGCTAAGTTTAATTACGAAAAGCAATTTTTAAATTTTATAAGTGCGGGATATGAAAAAATGTTATTTCCGAAAACATTTAAATGCCATTGGAAGGATAATTGCGCTACTATTGTTAGACTAATAGCTTATAATCGTGTTATACGGGAATTTCAATGAATCAGCATTTATAATGAACAAATAATACGTGCAACAAGTCAGAACTATTCATAAATTATTTTTTTTTCTCTAAGATAAAATTGAATTTAGAATATTAGTATGTATATACAACACAAGTCATCGCAACGGTGTTTCTGTTTCTCCTTGAAACTATGAAAGAAGATGGACATAGAAATACAACATGAATCGCTAAAAAAAGACATACTATGCTTGGGGAGAAATTGAAAAAAAAAAAAAAAACCAAAAATCATTTAGATTTAAAAAAACTCAAAATAGGCACAAATATTGTAATTATAATTTTAATAGATGGTAATTAGTATAGATAGGAAATTTTTTTCTAGTATGTCTAATGTTGAGCATGACTCGTTAAGATTTTAAAGGGCATAAGCTTCCAAAGTATATTTAGGTGCCTATAAATTCCTCTTATTTATAGAGGAAAGTCCTTAATTTTACTAAACCATTATCCCACCCCCACCACCTCCCTCCCCCCCCAAAAAAAGAAGAATTTGGTGCAATTGGACCTTCTAGAATGTGTAATTATTCACAAGATATATGTCTTCTCTACATCTTACCTTGAGTGGACCCCATCCTCCCCAATCCTCGGAAAATCTCACTATCCGATAGATCGAGCACGACTAATTTCTTTGGATGAAAGTTGGCCGCTACGAAATCGATGGACATTCCTACCATTGGAGCCATCTTAATTGAGGAAACAAGTTATGGAAATCTCCGATGAAATTCCCACCATTTATTTGAATGAACCTCAAGTTGGCCAGCTCTTTAAATTGTTCAGCCGTGTAACTTCTTCCCCTACCATAATTGCGAAGACAAAGGGCCTCAATCCTTCTAGTGCCGGGGCCTCAATCCTTCTAGTGCCCCTGCAACTAGGAAACATCGTGGATTGTTAGCTCTGAATGTTTGATCTTACCACATAAAATATGCCATTGAGTTATGCGTTTACATTGAGTAAATGGTTACATACATATCTCATAGCAATTGAAACAATTCATGAAGCTATAATTTATTACGTGGAATGGGCTCATATTGGACAAAAAAATAATACAAACACCATATTGGTCAAATAAATATATCAAACTATCAATATTATATTAGGCTAATATTTGACAACCTAAATAATACTAAAAGATCGACGAACACGATTGACCACCAAAAATTATTGAACATGCGTTACCAAAGAGAAGAATATAACAAAAGTGTCCATCGTTAAAGATAAAAGAACATATGTTTGGAGGGTTGGCTACATATCTTCAATGATAAGTATAACCAAATGTATGATATTTTTATGGATACTCATTATGAGAAAATAGTTTTTCGTTTTTCATATGTAAATGACATTAACAAAAGGACAAACAAATTATCTTAAATGATAAACCATATTTAACAAATAAATATTGTAAATGTACCAAGTGGTGGTCAATATTTGACATATACAATATCCATAACACATTTATGTAACATGATTGGCCATATTTACCACATGATTAAATCAATACTAACTAAATATTTGCTAAATAAGATGCCCACTAAGAGTTGAACGATTTAGAAATAATTGTAATCAAATGTTTAACGAATAAATGTCAGGAGGGTATTGATATAAAACTTATCGATGGTTGCAAAGAAATTAAGTATTAGCAAATGCATAGAAAAAAAAATCATACACTATAATGGAAAGTCTATAGAATGAAAAGAACAAATGTATAGATTGACAACAATCTTTCTGTCAAACAAGAATGAGAAGATGGACTCACATTCATTAATTAAGATAAGCAAAGAAAACTCTTACCTTGCTGTTGTCAAGCACATCTTCGGCATCCTTATAATTCCATAATCTACTACGCTCTTGAGGCTCTTTTGGATTTTCTTGACGAACAATCTCCCTTCCAATATCTCTCAATTGATCATGCATCACTAGCTTTCCGTCTTCGTCAATTTTAATTAGGGACAAAAGACTGAGTACTTCGATCCCCTTTGCCGGGAAAAAATCACAGGCATCCCAAATAAAAGAATGTACTATTAGCGGGTTCTATTACATGACTCCATATATTTCAATGATAAGCACAACCAAATGTATGATATTTCAATGGATACTAATTACGAGAAAATATTCTTTCGTTTCTCATAAGTAAATGACATTAACAAAAAAATTATGTTAAAATCATATTCAACAAATAAATTATTTAAATGTACTAAATATGTTCTAAATGAAGTGATCATCAAGTTTTTTTTTTTTTGGCGGGGGGGTCAAAAATCATCAAGAGTTGAACGATTTAGAAATATCTATTATCACATGGTGGTCAATATTTAACATATAGAATATCCAAAAACGACTATGTAACATGATAGACCATATTTAACAAATGATGATATAAATACTAACTAAATATTTGCTAAATAAGATGCTCATTAAGAGTTGAACAGTTTAGAAATAATTGTAACAACATGATGGCCAATGTTTAACAAATAAATGTTAGAAGGGGATTAATATAAAAATTGTGGATCATCAAAAAAAAAAATTAGGTATTAGCAAATGCATGGAAAAAAGTTATCAACTATAATGAAAAGTCTAGAATGAAAATAATAAATGTCTAGAGGCTTATCTTACACAGTTGAAGTAAAATTCACATGCAATCTTAGACAAAGAAATGCCTAAGCCAACAAAGTTGGGAATTCTTCCACAAGGTAAAAGGGCAGGACAAAAAGACTAAATGCAAAACACATAATGGCAAATCGGTAAGAAGAGTAGCAATCCCAAAGAAGAAATCACGAATAATAAGTTAACAGAAGGGTAGGAACAAATTGACATATAAATATTCAAGTGCATAAGCATGCATAAGGCTGTACCCAGTAGCAGCTCGGTACGCGATTCCAAACAACAAATAAGTGCTTCAAATAGTAGGAATCTAACCCCCTCAACCAAGCAACAATAAGAACAAAGTACTATGTTTTCTAAACTTATCAACCGCAGAACAATATACTGATGACTAAGCATAGTTATATCTCCATATTTCAAACAGAGCTGCAAATGTGAGCGTAATTTCACTCGCGGAGAATACACTTCACATAAATCATCTGGTTTAGCATAGAGGAGAATTCTAAGGAGGAATACCCCTTATATACGAGCCTTTTGGATCCTCATACTATCAAGTCAATTTCAGGATTCAGCACAAAAAGAGATCTCAAAAGTCAAAATACATTGTCAATAGGCCTCCTGGAATATAGAAAAGTAATACCCTTCCCATAAGGCTTATGCAATTGTCTTCTCCATTAGGAAAATGAGGTAAAACAGCCAATGTCGTACAGCCAAAATAACTTAGCAAATTATGTATGGCGGCAGCCATTTCCAAGCTGGTGGTGTAGGAATCAAATCAAGATAAACAAGGCGTTTACACAATGGCTATATTTGGCTAGTGGCCCTTTGAAAAAGGTTATGGAAATTGCGCAATGCCAAATATCAGTTGGTGTAGTGAAAGATTGATTGCAGCCGTTAAGCCGGTGGTATAAAATTTCAAAAGATTTGGGTTTCAGTTCAATGTTCCTCTACTTTGGAAGGGCATTCTGACATGTCCTTTGAGAACGATAGTGTATGGCAAAAAGCAATCAGATACGCGGGAAAAGCATGGCAAGAGCGGCAATTTCTCCTCAATCGTGTCGTAGAATTTGGCAAGAGCCGCAATTCATCGAAAGAACTCTTTTCCTGGTAGAAGCAGCAAGTTTTGGGGAACTAAAGACTAACAACAATTTTTCTGTCAAACAAGAAAGAGAAGATGGAGTCACATTCATTAATTAAGATAAGCAAAGAAAACTCTTACCTTGCTGTTGTCAAGCACATCTTCGGCTTCCATATAATTCCACAATCTACTACGCTCTTGAGGCCCTTTTGGATTTTCTTGACGAACAATCTCCCTTCCAATATCTCTCAATTGATCATGCATCACTAGCTTTCCGTCTTCGTCAATTTTAATTAGGGACAAAAGACTGAGTACTTCGATCCCCTTTGCCGGGAAAAATCACAGGCATCCCACATGTAAGTCGGATTTTGTTTATGCGATCCAATAAGAAAACATGCAATATCCAAAAATATCTGTTTGTCCTCATAATCTAATACATCATAACTTATCTTCAACTTCTCTTGCACTTTTATGTGAGGCACCTTCTTTAATTTCTTTAATGTATCTTTCCATGCTTCTTTTCTCTTTCCACATAAGAACGAACCTATAACTTCAAGCGCTAAGGGAAGTCCCCCAAGTGAGTTGATACAACATCACCAGAGATAACCTCATAATCACTCCGAGAAGAATCCTTTCGAAAGCGTGTCTACTGAATAAAATCGGTGATTGATCCAAAGGCAACTCATTGAGTTGGTAGATGTGGCTTGCCCTAGCCTCATCAAGAATTCTCTTGTTTCTAGTTGTTATGATGACTATACTACCAGCTTCAAATCAACTACTGTCTCCGGCCAAAGCATTCAAGTGAGTATGATCATCCACATCATCAAGGATGATAAGGACTTTCTTACTTGTAAATCGAGACCTTATGACACCGATTCCCTCCTCGAAATTACACACATCATATGGACTTCTTAGAATATCGCGAATGAGTTGCTTTTGCAGGCATTCAATACCCTTGCGTGCACATGTTTCTCAAATATTTGTCAAGAAGCTACGATGTTCGAAATGACTAGAGAGATTGTTGTACATGACCTTTGCCGAGTTGTCTTACCGATGCCGCCCATTCCACAGATTCCGATAATTGCTGTATTTGTAAATTTAGCATCTATCAAGCTCATAATCTCTTCCACACGATCATCAACTCCAACCAACTCTTTCGGAAGAGTTAGCTGAAATTTTCTTTTTAATTCGTTCATAACTTTCCCCACAACAATCTTAACTAGTGCTCCTTCATGCCTATCAAATAACATAAAAGTTTGAGCATAGGATGGCAAATATTTTAAATCCATTTTGAAAAAAGATTTATTTATGAAATATTAAACAATGTATTGGTGGAGAATAATGTACCCGTTATTTATTTTCTTCGATTCCCAGCCTTTCAAGGAAGTGACTTCTTTGAGGGCTTCTTCCCATTCCTTCACAACGTTTTCGTCCACATTCGCTTTGTGTGCATTGATAGCATCTCCCAATCTCCCTGTAAGATGTCGCAACTGCGAGGGTTCCACTTTGTAAAATATGGGCAACACTATTTGCCCTCCATTCTTTTTTTTTTCTTTTTAAGATGATCCATCTTTAAAACCTACTCCTTTTTTTTGTAAATTAAATCCTACTTCTTTTGTTTTGCCTAAAAAGCAACATTAAGGTGAAATCATGCAAATTTCTAAATTCCGTTCGCCAAAAACGGAGTTTTGTTAAGTGCATTGTGAGTTTGAAGCAAACTAGCTCAAAATTGACGGGCCTATAAAGGGTGCTCTGGAGCACCGATTAAGCATACTTAATTTGGAATAATGTACTTTCAAAAGTAGCAATTACACATAGCACAGGAACAATGAATCCATCACATACCTGCAAGGAACTCCCACATCTATATCTCGATCTAGTTCGGGACACTAAAATCCTTGAATCTAAACTTAAATCTAAATCAAAAAAGGAAAGCAGCCTAATCTCGGAAAGATGGTAGAGCCACGTTACAAACATCTTCCTCGATATCGAATTTTCTTCATGTTCACCCAAGATCAACCGTAGAGCGGCTTCGTCAAGGCGTTCTTCAATAAGTACTTCTCGAAGTGTGCCCAGGACAGAAAGATGATGGAATTCATGCAACTTCACCAAGATGACCTGACATTGGTTCAATATGAGGCAAAGCGAATGTGTCAAAGGGTGACAAAATGACAACTGCACCGCCGCTTCTCCATCCTCAAAACGCCGACGAGTGTTACTCCGTCTACATCTTTGCTAACAATGACCATTGCCCTCAAAGACCAAAAAGTAGTTGTTGTTAATATTAATGCAGAAATTGACAGGATCTTGCAATTTAAATCTATGAGAAATTACCAGTAAAATAATACAAGAAACGATAAAGGATACCAAAGATTTACGTGGCTCGGTCCGGAGTGTCGGTATCTACTCTACGGGGAGAGCCAAATAATCTATTGCTAATCGGAGAAAGTTACAATCGCTCATAAGCTCTAGTGTTTCTCATACCTAAATTAAGCTCGGACCCATACTGCTTAAAAAGAATAACTCAATTAGATGCAAAACCACACAAATCGTGTGTCCAGAGCTGCACTTACTTTGGTGCCAAATTTTTTTCTTGGCTCACTTAGGCACCAAATCGAAGAAAAAACGATCACTTAAGTTTTAACGGCGAAAAATTTTAGCCAGAAATTATACGTAGGATTTATATTTAAACAATTTTAGTATCACGTCATTTATAATTAAGAAGTAAGTCCACTGGGCAATTTTTTTCAAAAAAACAGTTCATGTGGACTCCACGTGGCAATTTTATTTTTAAAAAAGTCCATGTGGTAATCTTATTAAAAAAATTATTCGTAAACTTAAAAATAAGCTTAAATGAATAAGAAAATAAAAAGTTAAAACAAAAAAAAAACATAGAAGGGGGTACCTAGCACCAGTGAGGGCTGAAACCTTTTTTATTCTTTTAGTTTTAGCTGAACCTTTTTAGATTTTAGCTTATTTTTTTAGTTTTTTAAAAAAAATTATTGATGATTAGGATCCTTCGTCAAACCACAAAAGATTTACAGTAAAGTCTACCAAGAATCGGCACTCAAATAATCGTTTTTAAAAAATTAACGCTTAAGTGATCCAAAAAAATTAACACCAAGGTAAGCATTGTACATAAATTTTGACATTTCTGGTATCATTTTACCTGCATTAATATAAGATGCATGCCAATTTTAATCATATTAGGTGAGAGCTGATTAAGCCCAGCCCACAGTAAATCTCTTCTTTTGCAAAAATCGAAGTATTAAATGTAGTTTCAAAACCCCGACCACTTGCCGAATAACTAATGTAATATTACTTAGACATTTGTAAGCTAATAAGTCTGTGCCATCTAACTTTAAAGGCTCGTGACTTTCGCAAATTATGTCCTAAGCCACACATCAGGATGCTAAAAGTTAAAGACGGTTGGCCTTATTTTCAGCTATCTAAGCTTTCTTTCTTTTTTTTATTTTAATTGTTTTAAATGCGTTTTTAATTCTTATGATTGGGCCTTGGTGGGCTTATAAGCCCCAATCGAATTTGGATCTTACCCCGCTTGGAGTACATTGAGAACAATCATACAGCAAGAGCGAGAGTGAAGTTGGAGCCAAGCATAGAGACGAGTCTTGCGGTTTTAACACAACCACGGTACAGTTTTTACTAATCAATGCCATATTCAGCACGACTTAATTAGACGATCTCTAGGAAAATGCTCGTATCATTACTTGCAACGCTAGTGATGAGTTTTCGAACTAACTTCTTCCACATGGATCAGCAACCAGAGCTTACGAGCAGTAATCGCACGGGGGCTCGTCTCGTGCAACAAGATGAAATGCATTATTATTTTGTTCTTCAAGTCTCTAAAGTTTGATTTATATATTTGTACACGAGGGAAGACTTATTGTAACATTCGAACTTTATGTCATTTTTTTGTTTTGACAGCGTGCACGAACTAAAGTTTTTGGTGTTGTAGGGACAGCTTGCATATTTAAATAGCACGAGGGGATTCCCAACGAAGGACCCAAAGCACAAAAGATGGCATTTGATCATTGAAGTCCCAAAGCAGCCCAAAAAAGATCAATGAGAAAAGCATGCCTTTTGTTAGCATCAATCGACCCTTACAAACGAAGCAAAATTTCACTTTTAATCCAAGCTACTTAAAAATTGAGGAGATATCGCCAAACACCCTAAACTATGTCCACGATGACATAAATACCTCAAACCTTTTTTTTCGTCATCGAGATTCTTGCACCAAACTTGATAAAAATGACCTCTGGTTACCCATAAAGTCGTCGTAAAAACATTGCCCGTCGGTGACATTGACACCCGATATTTTTTTCCGTGTCATAAGTACTTCATACTTATATCAATGTGACAAATTATTGCGGGTACAGTTTAGAATATTTGGCTATACAATAAAGGTTTGGAGCGCGTCATAGTGGTATAATTTAGGATTTTTCATGGTATTTTAAAAGGATAAGTGCATTGAAAGTCTTAAACTTCGTCAATGATCCAAAACTTTCAAAAGTACAATCAAGTCTTAAAACTTGTCACGAAAGTGCAATCGAGTCCTAAAATTTTCAAAAGTGTAATCATCTTAAAACTTGTAACAAAAGTGCAATCGAGTCCGAAAACTTTCAAAAGGTGCAATCCAATCTTAAAGCAAATTAAGAAAGTGCAATCAAGTCCTAAAACTTTCAAAAAGTGCAATTTACGAAAGGATTTAATTTCACTAATTTGACGAGTTTTAGGACTTGATTGTACTTTCGTGACAAGTTTTAGGACTTAATTATGTTATTTAAAAGTTTCAAGACTTGATTGCACTTTCATGATAAGTAATAAGGCTTCTAAGGCACTTATACCTTATGTTGTACTTCCACAGACATATATACATGCACGAACTCTGCCATTTTTTTTCTTTTGGTTTTTGCTAAACCTACTTATTATCAAGTACCTAAAGTCTGTACCCAGAAAACATATACTAAACCGATTGACATCCTTCTTAGAAGATTCATGTCTTTTTGGATCTTGGTCTACTTTTGTAGGGTCTTTTATCAGTGTTCATGTGTCCGAATAGCGGGAAACGATTACATCACCGCAACCCATCTAAGTACGGAGATTCGAATTGGATGATACCATTCCCATACATACTATTTTGCTAGGACTGTCAACGGTTCGGATTTTCAAGAAATTTGAATCAAACCGAACCGATAGGATGAGTAGCTGAATCGAATCGATCGCAACACGAACCAAAAGGTTCGATTCGGTTTGGGATTTCGCTTTCGTAACATAGAAGAGAGGCGAATAGTAGGTTGAGAAAGAAGAGAGATTTAAATTGGGTGTTCAATTTTTGTTACGAATTTCAAGTATGGTTCGATTAACCGAATGAAATAACCCGAACCGGCAAAAACGAAGTATCATTTTTCCATTATGCGAACCAAAACTCAAATTGAGCAAAAAAATGCATGAAATTTCAGTTCGGTTCGATCATGACACCGCTGCTCTTTGTCCCTATTTTATTGCAGAGTCCCAACAACGCACTAACAAGCTAAGATATGCACTAATCTTCATCCACTTTACCAACTTTTGCCAACATCAACAAAGGCCGTCGAGTAACAACTCCAATTTTTGAAAAAGAAAGCACACACCTAGCTCGAGACCTAGCCCGCACAAAGTTCTTGTCTTTTGATCTGTTCATTATCAAAACTATTCAGGCACAAAAGGTCAATTTTTGGGATTTCTTTACCAATTTTTTTCTTTTTACCTATGTTAGCAACTGAAAATAAGAGGCCTAATTCCCTAACAAATCAGCAATTTTAGGTCCAATCTCGATTCAATTTCTTCGATATTATCAACATCATAAGGTTGTTATTATCAACATCAATTTTACGTCCCGTGTGGATGAAAACGCGGGTTTCGATAACAAACTTCTAATTGGTTACGATGTCATAATTTTGAGTACGTTAGTGACGATTTTTGGACGTATAGGTAGATTTGGGACTAGAGTGAAAGTTGAGGATTTATGAGGGACAAAAAAATAGGACAGACAGGATTACCCCTTCATCGTCTTTAATTGCATAGGGCATTTTTTGTGCTCTGGATATTATGCATATAGCACATTACATCCGACGTCTTTTGGATCTCATAAACTTGGTGGCCGCGGCTATCCACGCACCGATTCGACTGAGCTTTTATTCCAAATTATGCCTAACCTCAAGTTTCTAGGGAAGAATATTTCAAGCTGAGAAAATTACCCAACTGGTCATAAATTTATCATATGGATGACAATCCACTTGTAATTTTTTTTTTTTATTTTGCTATTGTAATCCTAAATATTTGCGCGGCATTTCAATATAATTCTTCCTATTGACATTGCAAATTGCTGACATGGCGTACGACCATCGCCGGTTATCCTACTTGAATAATTTTAGACTAAACGAAGTGGCTTCGCAATTTTTTTTTTTCCCTATTTAGAAGAACAGTACCACGATGTTTGCAAAACAAAGGTAGAGCACGACCAATCCCCTCTCGATCGCAAAACCTCCATCGAGCGACAGAACCACGTAGCCGCAGTTTGACCCCATCTCGCGAGCTCAACACCCCTCGGCATGCTTGTTGGGCTTCCGGTCGTTGAGATCTCAGCAAGCTCGATGGCCATGACCGAGCCTCCGGATCTCGGCGAGCTCGGTGACTCCTCCTCTAAGCGACTTGCCGTCGGGCTTTCTGGAAAGCCAAAAAGCCATGGCCAAGCCTTTTCAGATCTCATTCGAGCCATGGCCGAGCCTTCAGAAAAGCCGCAACAACTCCAAAAGCGACTTGCACAAGCACGTTCATTCACGTACATGCACAATTCCAGCTTCGCCTTTTTTCTCAAGAAATTGAGGAAGCTATTCTGCGTGTCCGAGATAATAGGAGAACCTAGGATGCGGAGAAGATGTTTAGGAAAATAACAAAGAAAGAAATAGAAAATAGAAAAAAAAAAAACATTGAGAAAAATAAGCAAAACCGTGTCATTTTGAGTAGAGTTGTACACATCAGATCCATGGACATGACACGTAAGACTACCGATAATGACTGGACTGCCATTAATCAATTATTTCCGGCGTCAACAGGCCGGAAAAACTATACTGAAATTTTGCGGGACGATATAGGACTAAACTAGCAAAAGTAGAAAACTCTAAAGTGAATTAGCATTTGTACGATAGGTTTAAAATTAATCGGATGTTTTTTTCTCGTTTCAAGCCTTCGGCTCAAACCAAATTAACTAAATCATGTGAGAGTTGGTTTAAGCTCGAGCCACGGTCGAGTCTCTTTCTTATGGTTTTCAAAAATCTAATTATCGTCCGACCAAAAAAAAAAAATTCTAATTATCGATTTAGTTTCAAAGCCCAAGGATGCAATGACCAAATAATTAACACAACATTACTTAAAAATGTTAACAATTCATCCATAAGAAGTTAAGCCATGGAACTTTGACGACTCGTGACATTCAAGAATTTTGTTCAGAGCCACACGTCAGGATGCTCTTTTGGCCACCTCTTCGAATCAGGGCCCCCAGTGCTTGTTGCTCTCAGCAACTTTTCGCTTTTGTTCGTTCGTTCAGGTAAAGATCCTTGCTACGATTTCTTTTTTGGGGGTTAACAGGTCCATGCTGCTAATCAAAGTCATGTTCGGGGCAACTTGACTAGACCGTCTCCAGTAAGATGCTCGTGATGTAACCTGAGCAACCGATAAGTTTCCGAACTAACTTCTTTCGCACGGATCGGCAACATTGAGCTCAAGACCTTTACCCGGACCCCTGTTCTGCACGTGTAAGCCTTCTTTGGTTCGCCAACCGCGTAGAAATCGGCATGGAATTTCATGGGGGGTCGTCTCGTGCAGCGACTTGAAGTATATGACTATTATTAAAGTCTCTAATTGATGTTTTAATGCACGGGGGAAACTTTTGGGAACATTCGAACCTTAGATTTGAGTTCTGATAGTGTGCCTGAGCCCAACTGTTTGGTAATGGAGAGACGGTGCATATTTTAGTAGCAGCAGGAGATTTGTACTGCAGGAACCCATGATAAAAAGAGCAAATACACAAAGCAATCTAAAAAAAAAAATCAAGGAAAAATGACACAAATAATCTCAGAATTTTAATTCAATTTAATTTGTTCAATGTATTCCTTGAATTTTAACCAAATGTCGCAACGTGATCCTTGAAATTTTTAATTTGTTCAATATAATCCACAAACTTTCGATACATGTTCAATGTAGTCTCGAACTTTTGATACATATTCATATAATTTAGAGACCGCATTGATTATTGAGCTATAGTTTAGAAATCATATCGACCAAATTAAAAGTTCAAAAACGTTATATATTATTGTAAAATTCGGAGATCATTTGAATCATCGTACTCAAAAATAAATACCAAGAAACATGCCTTTTCCTTTTGTTTTCCAAAGGAAATTGCAGACTCCAATCAAATAAAATTCCAGGTTGCTTGTTAGGCGTCACGGCCTGAGCCAGTGAGCCCTGCATCAGAAACAGAGAATCGAATCTGAATCGGATCAATACCGTTCCCATAGATACTCTGCCCACTCTAAGGCTTTGTTGCAGAGTCCAAACAGCAAGATTTGCACTAATCTTCGTCCCCACATCAGTAAAGGCCGTCGAATAACAACTCCAATTATTGAAAAAGAGAGACAAACACCCGACTCGAGACTCAGCTCGCACAAAGTTCTTGTCTTTTGAGCAGCTCATTATCGGAATTAATCAAAGCACAAGAGATCGTCTTTAGTCATTTCGCTGTCAAACCAGAGCTGTGAAGAAGATGAGAGGAAAAGCAACAGCAAAGATAAAAACACCCCAAAGCAAAGCAAAGCAAAGCAAAAGCGACCCCCCGGAAAAAGAGGTGAAACCCCAAATTTGCAGTACTGTGGAGAAAGCCAGAACCAATTTGGAATTACACATCGGATACGCGCTTACTCATTCCCCTGTTTTCAATCAAAGTTGCTCTGTTTTTGTCGCTTTCAGTTTCAATCGAGAGAAAAGAAGCGGAATACCTATTTCCAGAAACTCCCGAAGAAGGATTCAGACTACAACAAGAACAGAGCACATGTCAATGGCCGGACCCAAATTCTGATCAACATCATCCCTTAAAGAGATGGGCTTGCTTCTGTCTCGGATTAACATACGGGTCTTCTACTTCGCCCTGCTCCTCTCGCTCTCGCTCTCGCCCGCTGAGCCCTCTTCCGACTTCACCGGCCTGGTGTTCAAGGGCTGCGCCCAACAGAAGCTCCCAGAGCCGACCGACGTTTCCGCCCAGAACCTCAAATCCCTCCTCTCCACACTTACCTCGCAGGCCTCCCAGAAGACCTTCTACTCTACCACCGTCGGCGACGGCACAACAGCCGTCTCAGGGCTCTTCCAGTGCAGGGGCGACCTCACCGCCTCCCAGTGCGGCGACTGCATTGGCAAGACACCCGACCTGGCCCGGAAGCTCTGCGGGGGCGCCGTTGCCGCCGCGAGGGTCCAGCTCAAAGGGTGCTATCTGAAGTACCAAATCAGCGGCTTCGTGGAGGCGCCGGACACGGATGTGATGTACAAGGTCTGCGGGTCGGAGAAGGACGCGGGGTTCGGAACGAAGAGGGAGGCGGCGTTCGGGATGGTGGAGAGCGGCGTCGTCGACGGCGGGGGGTTCTATACGGGGAGTTACGGGAATGTGTATGTGTTGGGACAGTGCGAGGGCGACGCTGTGATTGGCGGCGACTGTGAGGGGTGCGTGAAGAATGCGTTGGAGAGAGTGGAGGCAGAGTGCGGCGAGACGATTTCAGGGCAAGTGTATATGAACAAGTGCTACGTGAGCTTCAGCTACTACCCCAACGGCGTCGCCGGCGTCTCACCTCCGTCGGCGTCGCTGTCAGGTAAAAGAAATCTCTCTCTCTCTCTCTAGTATGTTCTCTTAAATTTATTTTCAAAGAATATTGTTTAAGATCAATGGCTACCAAAACTACGTTGCTTTGGCCAGAAAATTGGCCTCAGGCATATAAGCGCGTAAAAATCATTCCTTTACTGAGAAGTAACATAAGTTCACCATTTCCGCACACCAACAACGCATGGGACATGATTCGAGCAAGTAAAGGAGTAAAAGCGGCTGCGGGTTGTTGTTCCAGGAACAGGGGAAGGCGGCGTCGGGGGCGGGCACCACATGCAGAAGACGGTGGCGGTGGTGGTAGGAGGGGTGGCCGCAGCTGGGTTCGGCGTGGTCTGCTTGCTCTTCGCGAAGTCGCTGTTGAAGAAGCGGGACGCCAGCAAGTACGATAGTTGATGTCACCCCCCCCATACACAAAACGAAATTGAAAGAGATTCGTGCATTTTTGGTTTTTGTCACGACAGACAAAGAATTAGGAAATATACTTAGAGAAAGTTTCAAAGATTGCATTGCTTTCTTTTTCGAAAGATGGTGAGCGTAGTAGGCCATTACCATTCGGACCCACTTTCTTCTTTATGTGTTAAAAGTAAAGTAGGAATTTAGGGCTGTTTTTAATGACATTTTGTTTCGTACACAACTCTTGCTCTTCGGATCTGCATTTAGTTGTCTTATCGGATGCAATGAGGATAACCGGCTTTGACATCTCGCCTTTCCCGTACAGCTTAAGCGACGCCCAAAGAATGGTTATGATTGTTTGTCGATTAGTTAATGTGGCACGAGCTATCTATTTTGTTGATGATGATGTGAATTTGGAAGCTTTTGTGACTTGAATTTTTGTAATTTCAGTTTGAAAAAATGCGTTTTATAGTGTCATATGACCAATCTCATGGTCAAGCTTGGTTAACAGATTGACAGCTCATTCTAATTGAGGGGGTTTTAGTCGTTCGTACAAAGGATAGATCGCTAATCAAAATAGGTCACACTTCGTAAGCAGGTTCATATACAGGCCAGACCATTTCGACCATGACTAGCCGGTGGCGTATTTATGTAACCAGCCAACCTGCTATGTGCTGTACGAGGCGGGTTAGGTTAACTTGCCGATACTTAGATTGTGTCCGTGTTTCATAAGTTGCCATGATGAATTAGACATGTCGTGTCCGGTTAAGCCTGGCCAACACTATACCCACATAATCAACACAACTGTCGACGTGAACGCAACAAGGACTCAAATTGCAACCCTAAAAGAAGAGCAATTTCCAGCAAATAGCTAACTTCAGATGAAGAAAAGATTCTATCTGAAAGACGGCATCTGAGTACCAACTACTCAACGGCAATGTAGAGTGAAAAAACCAAAGACAATAATATCCAAGGCAAGTTTCCAACCGCATCTACTGCTCGTGCTAAGTTGCATATAATCTTCTATCAAAAGAGAAATTCAGATATGCATCTTCCTTTGCAATGACTAACCCATGCTGGTTCCAGCCAAGTCAACTCAAACAAACTTCTGGAAAAAGAGCACTGGAAAGCATTAAACAATCCAATGACGGCGTATGAATTCACAGTGAGAAGCAATTGAAAGCATTGACCACTCCGGACAAAACTCAAGTTGCATTACAAGAGAAAACACGAGCTCAGGGTGGATGGATACATGCTATTAGTTGCTAGACCCTCGAGGGGGATATATTTTCCGTAGTCAATTGGAAATGCAGTATAACAGCGAGGACGGGAATACGTTTGATCAGTTAACAAGTACAAGGTAAGCTTATTAGAATTGGGAGGAGAGGAAGATTCTTGTCATGCTCTTCTCTCCATCCACATCTTCCAATGACCCAATCTAATTTCACCGTATTGGCATTGTCTTCAAGTAAAAAGCCTTATCTAAAGGATAACATCTTCCTCGCCAGCTTCATAGGAGGGAAGAAACAAAATTTGATTTAAGTAACCGCTCCCACCATTACCTGTTAAAGGTAAAGGTGCGTATATAATCCACGCATGCAAAACAATACCAAACATCACTTGCAGAATAAAGAATAGTTCATCCTAAGAACCTATGCAACTCACTGCCAAGTATGCACAGTTGTTTTCTGCTTGGTCGCCACAAATGTTGACAGATAGAGACCGGTACTTTTACTGGGTTAGAAATTGGAAGGAAGACTTTAGGCAGGGTAGGTGAATCATATTTATAGAACGAAGGTGAACTTTCCCCCATGTTTCTCCGCTAAGATGCATCTGCTGGATCCACGCAAGGCTAGGAAAAATTCCCCTTTGACACTCGCTTACCTCGCACATACTCTTCTAGTTTACTCTCTCTCTCTCTCTCTCTCTCTCTCTCTCTCTCTAGCATGCACGGAACCACACAAACATATAAACTCAAGCACGCATGAACAAACACACACAGAAATGGAGCATCATCTGATCAGACACGTGCACACCTTCTGCACGCACATGAAAACACCTTCGGTTTGGTCATAGATGTTCAATCTAACTCCTTGAGCTCATCCGGTGGTAGATATGAAAATAAGTATGTCTTCGACTTCTATTTTCTATATATGGAGTCATTCCTCCCAAAAATACCCAACTATGAATCTATCCTAACACGAAAACAATCCAAATTTGGATCCATAACCATCTACACCTTGCAGGGTTTGCCATAGCAAAGGAGAGGATTAAAACTAAAAATAATATCCTTCTTCCTCCGAGCCCGCCCCAACCTATTGAAGTAAGATTAAATCTCTCGAAAGGCTGTATATTTTGACGAGATAGTGAATTACATTTCATTCGTCTTAACCTTATAATTCCTCCTGCAAAACACGATGTGCTCTTGATTCGTCCTTTTCCTTTCGTCTCTTTTTCCCCAGTAATCAGCCAGATGTCTTCTCTTTTACCCCATCCAAAAGCAATGTCATGCTATGAGTAACACAGAAGAACTAATAGGGAATTCTTGAAGGCACCAATCCATGAGAAATTGAATAGGTCCATCCTTTAGAATTATTCCGAACTTAGAATTAACTAAATTCTAAGAATCCTTGGCAAAGAACACGTCTCGGCCTATATAGTACCGCTCAATTTAGGCATAAAGTAGAAACCTGGACATGCAAGACGAACATATAAACTTCGAATACACTGCAAAATTGAAAAAAGAAGAAAGGAAAACAAAGAGGTCATACCACTTCAACAGAACTAACAATCGCCAAATCTTATCTCGAATTCTTATTGAACTAACAAAATTCCAGAAATTACACTGATTAAGACGACCATTGTCCAATGGCTACGACTACAATTATATTGGAAAAAGGAAGCGAAAGCTCGAAATCCCAGCCCCGGTAGTGCAACAAATTCACACCAGCAACAAATCTAAGAGGGACCGGAACTGTTACCACACTCTTTCATTTCTGTCCGACGGGAGGAGTGCCGAGGAGGCTGGCCTGCTGGAGCTCGAGCTCGTTGAGCTGCTGCTCGCGGTCCATCTCGATGATGAGGGGCACGACGAGGACGAGGAAGGTGGTGCCGGCGATCCAAGCGGCCTTCCCCGTGCTCTTCAGGAGCTTCTTCGTCACGAACGCCGCGTCGCCCGCCGCCCGCTTCCCCGTGGCAACGATCTGCGACTCCGAGATTCTGGAAACGATGCTGCTCCCGGCGCCGCCGCTCCTAGGGTTCCGCTTGTCGGGTAGGGAGACTCCGCCTTTGCGCGCCGAGGACGCCATTGATCTCGCGGCGACGAAGGGCAGCGATGAAGATAGGGAAGAGAGAGGAAGTGGAGGAGAGAAGTGATGAACGAGGGTTTTGAATGGGGGGGGCCGACGCTCGAGAGAAGAGAGGGTTTGGCCGGTTCAAATAATGGTAATCGGTCCGTCCGGTTCACTGAAGTGTCGTTGTTCTGCTTCTGCCCTTGTGGCTTGTACGCCCGAACGCTCGAAAGAAAAGAGGGCTTGACATGAGCTGATGTGATTGTGCCTTTTGTATGACACACGTGTGAATGAATTATGGAATACCGTTCGGTTTGCGAAAAAATAGTTTCATGAAAAAAGACTTTTCGACGTTCGATTTACGAAATAAATAAACAAAAACATTATTCATTCATGAAAAAACATTTTGAGGAGATGATTTCCCTTGTATTTCTTTCCTTCACTCCTTCGCAATCTTTTTCTTTTTAATTTTTTGTTTAATTCGAGACTTTTGTATTTTATTTTTAACTTTTTTTATTTTGTTTTTTCATTTCCCTTCTTCTTCAGCTGGTCGTTGGCCTGTGGCTCGGCCTCGCTTGGTTAAAGAAGAATGGAAAAGGAAAAAAATAAAAAAAAAAAAAAAATTGAATTTTTTAAAAATAAAATAAAAAATAACAAAAAATAAGAATTATTAAAAGGAGTGCATGGAGAAAAAATATTTTCCATTTCATTTTCAAATTTCAGTAAAATACCAAAAAATATTATTATTTTCTTGAAAAATATTTTTCATAAATACCTTATTTTTTTGCGAAACAAACAGAGTCAAAATGTGTTATTGACATAGAATATAATGGAGAAATTACTTTCTTTAAATTGTTTTTTAATTAGCGCAAATTGGTAACCGATATTAATGTGTGGTGAAATATATTTCTTCTAAAAATTTCGTCTCGTACTAGCGTGTGATTACATACATTTTAATAGTTGTTTCTTTTTTTTTTTTAACACGTGTGGAGAAATTTCGCAAAAATAGTACAATGTGATTGTGGATGTTATTTATAACTACGTATTATATCGGTAGAGATTCACGGTTTTTTTTTTTTTTGTCGAGATTCTCAATTATTTCTTTCAAATGTTAATTTCGATGTAGATTAATATGTATGCAAAGGAAATAAATTAAAATTTCACTTCGGTGTGAAAACTTTGAAAGTACTAATTTTTAAATATGGAGGACGAGCAAAAGAGTTTTTAGTTGATTCACTCAATTTATTTCGTGGAAAACATTTTTTTGGTAAATATTTTTCTAACTTTAAGGCTTTTGGATTGTATAGAAAATGAGTCGACAAAAAAAGGTTTTCCTACCAAAACCCAAGTTTAGGAAAATGATTTCCTCTTTGAAAAATCGATACCGGCACTTGAATTAGGAACTATGCGTTTGGGTAAGAGAAACCCAATGCTCTTTCCTGGGCCCTTGGCAACGTGGTTGGATTCCGGCACTTGGACCCTAGTCCATCAAGGTTGGGCCCTAGACTTTGATGCCCCTACCTAGGTTCATCGAGGCCGAGGCCGAACCACACTGGTGCCCGTGCTTGAGACACTAGGCCAAACTAAACCCACATGCCTAAGCTCAATCCCATATTGAAGGTAGGCCCTAGTGCCAAGGACTAGGGCATGGCCTTGATGGACTCGAGCATGAGTGCCAAGGTTGCGAGCCCGACCTTAAAGGACTTGGGTTTAGGGACCCCAACTCGATAGACCCAAGCCTAGGCATTTGGATTTGGGCTTGGGGCTCATTAGACCTAGGCCTAGGCACCAGGGTGTCGAGCATGGGCATTAAGTTGACAGGATCAATTTTGGTAACCCAAGACCAATGCATGTGCCTCGTACCTAGGAGTCGAGGATATGGGCTTGAGACTCCGGTGCCCGTGCTAGGTTCCTTGATTATCTATATGCAAGTCACTAATCACTAGTGCTTGAATAGTGAATGTCCATTCGAGGCAAATATCAAACGACGAAAAAAATACTTTTTAGCTCATTTTTAGGTATCGGCCAAATATCGAAAAATATTGTCATTTTTTGAAAATAACTTTCCGAAAATTTTCAAAAACGTCACATTTCCACGAAATTAATGGGGCCTAGATTCTTTATTCTTTTCTTTGGGACCACTATTGCTTCACATATCATGTGCTTATATATAATTGAAGAAAAATATAAATTACATAAAATATTATCGAGCCACCGACAATTAAAACACGCAAAAAGCTAATATTATTACTAGCTTGGATGATAAAATTGGGCTCTATCTTATGTGATTAGCTTAGTATTTAGAATGGCCATGTGTGTTGATTGGGCACACGATAAAAATCCGAATACTCGCGCTACCAAATGAGAACAAATTTTCCGACCAAAAAAAAAAATGACAGCAAATTTTCCTTTTGGTGTGATGTGCCTTTGTCTTTTTGGTTTGACTTATTTAAGAAAACAAATTCCATCCGAGAATTAACCTAACTTTTGTCTTTGTGGGGAAACAATAAATAAAATGAGGGGTGGGCTCATTTGTTTGAGTAAATCTACTTTGAAATTTGGAGGTGGGAATAAGTGTATCAGAAATCTGAATTTATGGTAAAAATGTAATAGGGTGCTAAAACTTTGATAATCTGTCTAATTAGTGTAATAAATTATTTTGTTAGCTCCATTCAGTTTTAATTAAGAAAAGTATAGTGAGGCGTTTTAATATATTTTAAGGACATGTAATGATATTGTAACGACAACTTAGCGCCTCATCGAAGAAATTCCTAAACTTAAAAAAAAAAAAACCAAAAGATAATCGAGAGTACAAAATAAAATCGACAAGAGACTGCGACCCTTGCCTAGCCATTCGCGTGGCCGTAGATTCGAAAAAGATTGACATCAACGGTACATATAGCTATTGATAAATTGGGGTATTGTATGGCATTGATTTTTCTCGCATTGTACTTTCGATGGATACCATTTTTATATAATCAGTTTTAATTTGTCGGAATCGGATATCCGAACGGATACAATTGAAAATACTCTGCAAGTCGAGAAGCTCGATTGCATCATAAAAGCGATGCAAAGAGGAGCGCGGAATCCATTAGTCTAAATGAAACCTCACGAGCCCGATCCAAAGTTGCGAATGAATTTCTGAACGAGGTATATCTCACGTAGGAAAACTTCCTAGTCTATCGTCTTTAATGATAGCTGCGGGTGATAGCCTAAGCCAACCCCGCGAGTTGTTCGGAGTAATTATGGCTTAAGCTCGAGATTTAGCTTTTCCCAGGGGCTGGTAACGGGTCGCGAACTTGGTCGCTACTCGAAGAAAACAAATTTTTTTTTTTTTTTTGAGAAAAATTAGAAAAACTAGAGGAAGTTCCCTTTAAAATAAAATAAAAAAAATATTTTAATTTCGTTAAGAAGAAAATGCGAGCGCTGGATTATGTGTCTGCCTGACTCTACAGCCCCACGCCTTCCACCTCCCCTTCCAGAGGAACACTGGTGCGTATAACACTTCCCTCCCAAAACCAGAAAAGAGAGAGCGAGCAAACCCTAATCCTCAAATCCCTCTCTCTCCCGGCGGGCCTTGTTTCGCGTTCTCGCGGCTCTCTCGGCGCTGCTCAGCCCCTTCTCTTCGCCGCGCCAGCTCCTGCGCCCGCGCCGAGCGCTCGCCGACCACCGACCGGTCCTCCTCCTCCTCCGGCGTCGGCACGGCTGCTCCGTGACGGTAATGTCCATCTCTCGTGCGCTCTTCATCTCTCTCGACCACGTCCCGGCGTGTCTCGCTGCTTGATTCGTGCTCGCGATTTCCGGATTTGTTGCGTTGCTCCTCCGCTTGCAGCCTTGGTTTGGAGCCTGTTTTTAGCTGTAGCAATTGTGGCTGTGTTATACCGAGCGTTTAGTAAGTTCTCTCGTGGTATTCGGCGCCGAGAAATTCTTGGCCTTTTTTTGGTTTTTCCCAGAGGAACCGAGTGAGATGGGGATTCTTTAGTCTAATTGCCACCTGTTGTGTTGCTAGTATTGGGATCCCTCCCTTGATGTCGAGGGCAGTTTGACTCTATGGGCGGCTGAGTTAGCGGAGGAGCTCTACATACATCATTCTATATGTGGGGCGCCCTTATAGTGTCACACACCTTGAGGACTGCTGCATTTATTTTCCTTGCTAGAAAAATATCAAAAGCAATGCGCTAGAAACTCTGTGATACAAGCAATTGCACGGCTCTTGTGTAATTTCACAATCACCTTTTGGGTCCTGGTACCATCTCGCCTCCTCTGCACTCTTGTATGAACGTGCTGCATCTTCTATCGTTTCCATGTATTTTGTTTAAACTCAGTGGTTTCATTGCGCGATTTTATTCTATCGAAATTTGTCCACATGCCATGAAGTAGTCCTTTGGTAATAGGATGAGTTATGGTTCTGGTTTCCTTTTCTGTCAGCTAGTCAGTGCGAGTAGCAATGGAATTTAATCTGAGATTAAATTCTTAAAAAAATTCATGCAAATACAAAATTGAGTTACAATCGGTCATATGCACTTTGTATTCAGAAAATGACTCTAAGTAGTATAGTGCAATCCTCCAAACAAATATATGGATAACTTTGCTACCGAGGGGGTTCCTTACATGTAATTTGTTGTGCAGTTTACTCCATACAGTCTAAAATTTGTCCATAAGCATGGGAGATAGTGAAATGCTGATTGCCCAAACATCTAGTACAATGGGATATTCAACTGCTGGGCACAATTCTATTGCTAATGTTGATGGGGCTTCAAATATCATCCAGGAAGCTAATGCCTTCAGTGGGGTTACAGGAGAGTTTCCAGCATCTACGACTTCAGCTAACGCTCTCAACATGGATTTGAATGCTACTACTCAGGGACCATATGTGAATAAGACATATGAGGGTAAACCAACTGTTGGGATGGCTAATGTAAATCAGGACGTTGCTAACTTTGAGAATGCAGGAGTTGTTTCGTCTGGAGCTTCTGCTTATGATTCCTTTGTTAATGGTAGCATTACAAGTGAGGCTGTGTCTGCTGAGAATGGCAACAGTTCTCATGATGCAGGCGCCAGTGCAGCGGAGCCACTGTCAGAAGATGGTTCGGGTGTGTTCTCTTCTGCATTTCTTATTTTGATTGGATTATTGGACGTTGTCTATTGGCTACTTATAGTCGTCCATTGGTTTCTGTGGTCATTTGCATTATCATGCATTGGAGTGCTCTTTCTTGAGCATAGGAACTAGCAAGAACTATTTTTGAGCAATGCCGATTCTTTATGGGGATTTAGCAGCACAAAAGTTTTTATGCTGTACATCTCTGAAGGTTGTAAAGAATTCAGTAGCCCAAAATTGATGTTAATTGATAATCAGGAAAGTTGTTTGCAGACATGTACTCTAGGACGAGATTCAAGGGGACTTCTTCTTTTGACATCATAATAGTGAGTTTTACAGATGCTGATGTAATGGTTCTTGAGGTGTTTTGTCTTAGAGTACAAACTTATATAGAGTTGTGCTAGTATCTGTGGACCTGGAAAAGCAATTAGCTTGAATATCCTTTACAAGGTAGAGCTTTTTAGTGGGAATGTGGAATCAATGAGATTCAGTCTGCAACTCTGCCCCTTTCTTGACACTGGGAGGCCCTTTGCAATGTTACAACCACTGTTATGTATCATTACTCTCCCATGTCTTCCTCTTCTGGGTTCTTATGTATGGCTAGAACATGGTGTGCTGAGAATTTGTATCATGAATTTTTTTTCCGGTTGTTCTGTAGTTCGGTACTCCTTTTATTCGGGCACAGTTTATTCTTGATTTCATCATCTTTCTGACTCTCTTCTGGTTCTGATATGCATAGTCTCTGCTTTCATGTATAGTGCTTGCCATGTCTGCGGAAGAAGATCGACTATGGAGCATTGTGAGGACGAATTCTCTAGATTTTGATGCTTGGGTTGCTTTGATTGAAGAGACAGAGAAGGTCACTGAGGTACATCCACAGCATACTGGATATCGTAGGTTTTAATAGGGTCCATCTTTATTAGGGCATTGGTCTGAGAGAATTTTGTGGGACAGATCTGCTACGGCATATTAGAAGCGTTTGTTTTTATTAGGACTGTTGCAATCCTTGAGGTAAGGAAATAAACTGTATCTGAGGGGCTTGTGAACGAATGATATGTGAAACTCCAGCAAAACAATAACCTTCGCCTAAAGGGGAAAACTTCACAAGAGAGGCTTCACCAATCTAATTACTTTTTGCCATACACTATTTCAAGGACATGTCGAACCTCAAGGAAATAAACTGTATCTGAGGGGCTTGTGAACGAATGATATGTGAAACTCCAGCAAAACAATAACCTTCACCTAAAGGGGAAAACTTCACAAGAGAGGCTTCACCAATCTATTTACTTTTTGCCATACACTACCGTTCTTAAAGGACATGTCAGAATGCCCTTCCAAAGTAGAGGAACATTGAACTGAAACCCAAATCTTTTGGAATTTTATACCACCCGGCTTAACGGCTGCAATCAATCTTTCACTACACCAACTGATATTTGGCATTGTGCATTTTCCATAACCTTTTTTCAAAGGGCCACTAGCCAAATATAGAATTGTGTAAACGCCTTGTTTATCTTGATTTGATTCCTACACCACCAGCTTGGAAATGGCTGCAGCCAGATATAATTTGCTAAGTTATTTTGGCTGTACAACATTGACTGTTTTATCTCATTTTCCTAATGGAGAAGACAATTGCATAAGCCTTTTGGGAAGGGTATTACTTTTCTATTTTCCAGGAGGCCTATTTACAATGTATTTTGACTTTTGAGATCTCTTTTTGTGCTGAATCCCGAAATTGACTTGATAGTATGAGGATCCAAAAGGCTCGTATATAAGGGGTATTCCTCCTTAGAATTCTCCTCTATGCTAAACCAGATGATTTATGTGAAGTTTATTCTCCGTGAGTGAAATTACGGTCACATTTGCAACTCTGTTTGTTTTCATATTTCAAAGCTTCTTGCACGAAAAAGACCATGTAAAACCTGGTATTGTCATGGCTATATAGATAACTGTGGTTGTAATGATGCTATCACATTATGTATTCTTTGAAATATGGAGATATAACTATGCTTAGTCATCAGTATATTGTTCTGTGGTTGATAAGTTTAAAAAACATAATACTTTGTTCTTATTGTTGCTTGGTTGAGGGGGTTAGATTCCTACTATTTGAAGCACTTGTTTGTTGTTTGTAATCGTGTACCGAGCTGCTACTGGGTACAGCCTTATGCATGCTTATGCACTTGGATATTTATATGTCAATTTGTATCCTACCCTTCTTTTAACTTATTATTCGTGATTTCTTCTTTGGGATTGCTTCTCTTCTTACGGATTTGCCTTTATGTGTTTTGCATTTAGTCTTTTTGTCCTGCCCTTTTACCTTGTGGAAGAATTCCCAACTTTGTTGGCTTAGGCATTTCTTTCTCTAAGATTGCATGTGAATTTTACTTCAAGTATGGCTTAAATCGTAATTCTCAGTCATTTATTTTTATCTCATATGCAGGGAAATTTAGTGAAAATTCGGAGAGTCTATGATGCCTTTTTGGCAGAATTTCCACTGTGCTATGGTTACTGGAAGAAGTATGCAGAGCACGAGGCGACCAGCTCTACTGAAAAAGCTGTGGAGGTTTATGAGAGAGCTGTGCTGGGGGTGACTTACTCTGTTGACATCTGGTTGCACTATTGCCGATTTGCCATCAGCAAGTATGAAGATCCAGAGGTCATAAGAAGGTAAAGCTCTTTGTTTGTCCATCTGTTTCTATGCTTTTGGGTTAGTTTTGCCTATTGCTTTCTGTTCTTAGTCACCTTGGTCATTTCCTTTTCTTCTTTCTCACCGTGTCTTAATATGCCTGGAACAGTGATGGCCACGTGTATGGAGGAACGATGGAATAAGAGATTTATTTTGTCACTATCTTATTCATAGATTGTGAATTTTTTAGGACATGTTTATCTTAAATGCTCCTTTGGTAAGTCTTGGTGTTCTTTCTTTGGAAGAATTGAGTCGTAGTCATCTAGTGCCCATCTTATGGCTGTATTTAGCTTTGATATCGGTGCATTGATATGCAAATCGCTGCTGAGAAGATTCATCCAGTTATGGGCTAAGATGACCTTATCTCCTCAATTTGACGGACGTTGTATGATTTATTTGAGGAAGGTAAATGTGGCATTTGGCAGCATTGCGTGCTGTTAGAATGAATCGTTTCTTCAATGTTAGCACTGTGGTCTACCTTTTTTTATTATTATTTTGGAGTCAGCGGTTCTACTTATGTCGAGTAATTTTGCTTGTTTTGCAGGCTTTTTGAACGGGGATTAGCTTACGTTGGAACTGATTACCTCTCTTATTCTCTTTGGGATGAATACATAGAATACGAGTATAGACAGCAGGACTGGTGCCGTATCTCAATGATCTACACAAGGATATTTGAGAGTCCAATTTTGTACCTGGATAAGTATTACAACAGGTAGTCTTAGCTGTCCATACTTCTGTTGTCTCATCATGAATCGAATGCTTAATACTATAGCATTAGAAACTAGATAGTACGATATATGATATTACGTGGCACCAGGGGGATGCCAACCCATATAAAAAATCAAGTTCTAGAGAAGGAGTCCTCCATGTCTAGAAAAGCATTTAGATCAATACTTGGATTTTGTGTATACCAGAAATTTAAAGCAAAAAGCCAGGAATCCCCTGATTTTTACAAAAAGGCTTTCTGTATTGGTGGAGAATTATCTCCCTCCAAATCAGCCTGAAAGTCGTGGGGCTTTTTTTTTTTTGGGGGGGGTGGAATATCTAACTTGATTGGTCTTTTGAGCAACATTTACTGGCATGAAGTTTTTCTAGCTTGATTGGGGACCCTTTTTCTTCAGGTTGTGGGATTGTTCTTTTTTATGCACCTGAATATCTTTCATCTAAGAGTCAAAGCAGAGAGCAGTAAATAGAATAGGAAAGCCCGGAGAAAAGCATCTTGTCCATTGCACTATCAAGTCAAACTATAAGAATTGTCTTCTGGCTAAAAGACCTGTCCTAATAATACAGGAGGAAGTTACCAAAGAAAGAGGATATATAATGCTCTACTTGACATCTATAGTGACCTCATAGATGGTTAGATTTTGTAGATGTTTATAAACCCATTAATTACTCTCAAGGCTTCCTGAGGTATCAGAATTTATGTTTGCTCCACAACAAAAATAACAATAAAGGACCAAAAGCACATTTTTTTACCTAAAAAGAATGTTGTCTAGCATGCCCTCACGTAATTTAGCGAGTCTGTGCCAGTCAATTTCTACTCCAGAATGGTTCTTTCTCTTGTTTAATTTTTTAAAATCAGATGAATTGGACGTCTATTCTAGAGCATGAACTAATTTTGCATATTTGGTCCTTATTGGATAACAGTTTCAATGTTGAGCTGCCTTGTTAAAATAATTGGTATTTATGTGTTGGGTTTCCTCAAATACCGTAGGAATTCCTTCTGATTGCCTTAATCACATATATGTGCTGTATGATATTTTTCTTTTATGTTTTGTAAGTCATTACCATGTGGCATCTCTTGAGATCGCCGTGTGAAGGTTCTTTTCCTTTTGTTCAGCAGTAGGCTCTAATAATGCTTAACTTATTTGGTAAGTTTTAGAAGTGATGTAGTGGAAAGACCTGCATTTTAGCTGGTAGTAAGCACTGTTGTGGTTAGACCTTGCAAATTCTGTCCAAGGGTGCTGGTTGAGCTTCAACTGCAGTACCTTATTTCAGAGTTTTTATCGTTGCTTCATCCTAGTCCTTTATATGTAAGTTGTATACTTCTGGTTTTTCATAAAAGTTTGTGGTTGATTCATGTTGACCATTCTTTTCTTGTGGTTCTATGCCATCCGAAGTGTGAATTCCTACAGTTGCTTGAAATTTGGGATGGCTGTTTCTTAGCTTGTGTAGTTTGACTTGTATGTACTCACTATATTTCTTTGGATACGAGTCAGTGCGTGGGCATAGCATCATAAATACTTACTTGATTCGATATCCTTTTGTAGTTGGTTAATTTTCCTTTTCTTCTTGTTTTCATCTGATCATTTTACATTTCCAATTTGATGTCCTGTTCCATTTACAAAGGAATGGATTAGTAACAAGCAAATAACTTCCATTGATTTGTTGGTCTCGCTTGAATGATGCTGCAGCTTTAAGGAGTTGGCTGCCAATAGGCCTCTATCCGAGTTAAGGACTGCTGAGGAAGCAGCATCAGCAGCCAGTGTAGTATCAGAGGTTGTTGACCAACTGAATGAAGGGGAAGTTCGTCCTGATACTAGTGGACAGTCTCCTAAACTTGTAAGTGCTGGCTTAACAGAGGCGGAGGAGTTGGAGAAGTATATCGCCATTAGAGAAGAGATGTATAAGAAAGCTAAAGAGTTCGATTCTAAGATCGTTGGTTTTGAAACAGCTATTGGGAGGCCCTACTTTCATGTGAAGCCCCTGAACGTTGGAGAACTTGAAAATTGGCATAACTATCTGAATTTTATAGAAAGAGAAGGTGACTTTAGCAAGGTATTGGGATCTCTTGTCAATTTGATTATCACTATCATTTGATTTTTCAGTTGTGTTTGATATTCAGCATTGGCTTACAATCAGTAATATCTGCTGCATGATATGCTTTTTTGGGTAAACCGTTGGATGAAGCTACTTTTTAAACGGCAAATTGTACTGAGACTAAAGCATGGGCCTACCATTTGGTTTCTTTGAGGCTAAGTATTTCAAACCCTCATTTGTCAGTGGACATATTAGGTTTGTGATGTCTTCCATAAATTCTTTTATTTTTAAAGTTCCAATGTTATGCATGCAGGTGTCTACTTATCTTCCTAACCATCTGTCTGTCAGGCAAGGGGGTTCCCTCCTTTCCTATTTGAGGGGCCTCTCTATTCCGCAACGGAGTACTTCTTATGCATATCTCCCCGTGCTTTGTGTTATTTGTCTATTTCTCTGGTGTAGCATGCTGCAATGTAATGACATTGTAATATTTTGTGGTTATCAGGTGGTAAAGTTGTATGAAAGATGTCTAATAGCATGTGCCAATTACCCCGAGTATTGGATAAGATATGTTAAAAGCATGGAAGCTCATGGAAGTATGGATCTTGCAGAAAATGCACTTATCCGTGCTACTCAAGTTTTCGTTAAGGTATGAAACGTACTTCTGTTCATACTTCTCATGGTGTAGTTGTGGAAACTCGCTTCTTAGTGATTGAATTTTCAGTTCAGCAACATATTCTCTATATAAATTGGTCTTAGCTGTCATTTTTGGTTGCCTACATTAAATGTGCAGGTTGACTCTTCAAACATTTTATTGCCAAGTCTTTGGGCAGGATTTAGGTTGCTTGATCTTATGTCCTATTAATTGTGAGACTTGTGATGTGGATAATTCTTATTTCAGTCTGCTCTCAACCTGTGTCAGTCCTTGTTTTTGTCACTAGTCCATATTTGAGTGTTCTTATGTGTTATCGTGTGAGCGTGCTTGAATTAGGGTTAGCTGTTTATGCACTCCTAATGCCATGTCTCTGCTTGTGGATTCCTAGGCTAAGTAATACACCTGCTAAGTGCATGGGTTCCAGTTTTTATCTTAGCTCACTTCTTTTCCTTTTTGCCTTTTCTCTTCCAAAACTTGGACAATTCTGCACCTTATGTGGATGTGCACATGAGACCGTGCCAGTGTGTTGTACTCTTGTGGATGACTGAAGTGTTTGTGCTAAAGGTCTAGGCAAGTAGAAATTAGTGATCTTACTCTTTAAAAGTTAGATGATTTGAAAATTAATGTACTATTAGCATTTTAAATGGAGTTATCTGGATTTGTTAAGGGATGTAACTCATCTAGTTTCATATGACCTGGGAAACAAGCATCAATAGCAATGTTAAAGTATTGGTCATGAATTGCGTTTTTTCAAAAGTAGGGGCTAATTGACTTAAAAAAAAAAATACTGGCTGGCTCTATATTGCTATTGGACATTAGTGCCCTGTATGAATCAGGGAGGGGAGGCAACAGCCATCCCTTGCCACCCCTCCGTTTATATCTTTCAACAAACAGGCTTTTCCTTGCATTTAGGAGCTGTATCCTGAAACGTATGAACTCTGGCAAATGTTGAGGTTAAATAAAGTAAAACACAGTTTCTAGTGACAATTGTGCAATGAGATGTTGGAGTTTATTGTGATGTGGAAAGGTAGTATTTCAATTCAAAGTTAGTTGATTTCTATAGTTGACTGGTAAGATACTTTGAATTAGGTTCTTTCTTTTGGATGTGATAATATATACTGCATAAAGACTACTGGAATCTAGATATAGGGACAAGGCGGGGAGTGTATTACAGACTATATTACTGAAAGTACATTACAAAGAAACAAAATAAGGACCGCAAAAGGATTTTGATTTTGGAAGTAAACTGCCGTGAGCTTCTTGTACTCCAATTGAGCTTTCTGGACTCCAGCTGATCCAGTGAGCTCTATAATTTAGATTGTCTGTGCTGTATGTATATATTTGGGTTATCCATTTGCAACTTATTATTGAGTAAATTTCCAGAGACAACCGGAGATCCACCTTTTTGCAGCTTGGTTTAAGGAACATAATGATGACATACTGGCTGCTCGAGCTGCTTATCAACTTGTCCACACTGAAATTTCACCAGGTCTTCTTGAGGCCATAATAAAGCATGCCAATATGGAAAGAAGGCTGGTAAGGTCATGGTTGTGTGTTTGGTTTGAGTTATGCTTGGAACAATTAATTTTTCCCCCTTTCAACGTTGCAAACTCGACTTTCGGTTATATTGAACATCCATCACCTTTTCATAATAGTTTGAAGGCGTTTAAAGTTGATAAATATGTTTCTTAATTTTCGCTAAAATTACATTTTATTCTGTGGAAAATTCAAACGTAGAACGTAATTTGTTCCAAATTACCCCAAACTCAATTCTTATTTTTCGGTTGAATAGCATTAACAATTTGATCCTGTTTTCCTCTTGACCTAAGAAGCTGCTATCCTTTTCTTTCTTTTATGTTGTTTTTTTTTTTTTAGGGGGGTGGTTATTTGGGAATGTTCGAAGAATGGTGGGAATTTATCTTTCAGACCTTCGAGATTTATTATGACAGACTATCTTTAGGTCTGTTTGCTAGACCATTGTTTCAAGGGTCCAGGTTCTCTGTTATATAGATTCTGCTGAAATGCATGAATCATATTTTTAGCTTTTGGTATTTTTCTCATCTTCTTTCAATTGACTTACCTGTAGCCCAACTTGTAACTCTTTTTTGTTAGATTATTAAGGCAAGGGAATTCTTGTGCTTGGGTCATTTACAAACTCATTTGAAAAATGCATTTCAATATGATGCTAACTTGGTATTTCATGCAACCATGGGAATTTAGATGAATCAGCTATCGGCATTTGCTGTTTAGAATTTCTTTCTAGATGAAATCAGCTATTTTCTTGTTGGTGATTGCATTAAGGAAATTGACAATTTGCTGTCTTGTTATAGGAAAGGAAAAGAGAAAAAAAAAAAAAAAAGATTTAGAGCTTTGAATTAAATCTGTTAACAAGGTCAATTATACCATTTTTCTTTTTGTGCAGTGGGGTTTTTTGGGGGTATAACGTCAGTTAAAGATTCTTATGTTGATTGTGATATGCATTTTATGGCTTCTGGTATTTCAGGGGAACTTGGATGATGCTTTGGCAGTATATGAACAGGCAATTGCTATTGAGAAAGGAAAGGAACACTCACAAGCTTTACCAGTGTTGTTTGCTCAGTATGCGCGTTTTCTTTACTTGGTGGGTCTTGTACTATGAAATTTCTGCTTGTCTTACCTTTTAGTGCTGTATCTCTCTCTGCTTTTAATACTGGAAGAGTGCCATGCCTCTGACAGGAAAATATTTTTTTATTTTTGCTCTCATAGGGAATAGATATTTTCACTTGGCTTCTGTTAGCTTTATGTTAGTTTGTCAATCTTTAAATTCCATTTAAATCAGATGATTGAAAATAGAGCAGAAAGGGCTTATTGACTGGAAGATGAGCTGATCAAACACATTATGTTAGACCTTGTTATTATCATTGTACTAAGTACTGTCACCTTGTTTCGGAGCCTGTCTGAAAGGGTGGAACTCATGCAGCGTGGAAGCATTATCATGGGTTCTTTATCTTTTGTTTTTTTGACGTAAGGGGCTGGAGCAAGAATAGTCTTGTTTTTCCGAAAGGGTGAGATAATCCACTGTGCATTTACCTAGCTTTTGTATCCCTTCAGGTGCTGCTAGGGTCTTAAAATCACATTCGAATTTAGATGAAAAGAGGCTCAAACTAGCGTGTTGGCCAGAAACCTAGCAGATGAGGTTCTGAGTGTTGACATTTTTCACCTGTCTTGGTGTAATCTTTGTGTGAATTGGTCCATAGTGCACAAACATTTGACTGCGTTTTTGTCGCACTCTACATCTTTGATGATCTTAGTCTATGGGGCAGCTGATCTTTATCAAGCCTCTGACTGGGAAAATCTGCAAGAATGAATTGCTGTTGCCTGTCTGGTAGTGTTACAATTAAATGGTCTAGTGTGCAGATAAATTCTGAGAAAGCTATTTTTCTGCTGTAGGCATGTGCAAACACATCCATGTTTGCTGTAACTGAATTTCACGTTTGTCCTTTTGTTGGAGTGAATCTCTCTTGTTGACAGTGTTTCTAATTCTTTTGATTCTTGCTCTTTCCTTTGGTAGGCCATGGGCAAAGTGGAAAAAGCTAGAGAAGTTCTAGATGAGGCTCCTGAACATGTCCAGTTGTCGAAGCCATTTCTTGAGGTGCTCCTGACTGCCTTGACTCCTTGCAGTTAGGAGGATCTTTTTAATATCTTACTCGTAAACCAATAGTAATGCTGTTTATTTGCCTTTATGGTTTGGGCAGAGCTTAATTTTGATGGAGACAGTGATGCCATTGCCGAAAAGAATTGATCACTTAGATACCTTGGTTGAGAAGTTCATTGTTCCCAACACTGACAGCCCTAATACTACGAGTGTAGCTGAGAGAGAGGATGTATCTACCATTTTTTTGGAGGTAACAATTTTAAGATTCTGGTAGAGTGTATTTGTATGATTGATTATTGTCATTTTGTTCGTTCTACTTGTTCTTTTGCAGAATGTTCCGGAACTGTTCTAATAATGAAACTAGGAAAATTAACAATATAGTCTTTTGGTTTTTACACTAAAAGCAAACATTGACCTTTTCACTAAAAGCACCATAATGGGCTTTGTTGTTCAGTTATCCATTTCAATTTGCGAATGGACAACCACACCAAGAACTTCAATCATTGGACACAGTGGACCCTAAAATATAATATCGAGATATTGTTTTCTTGCTTTAATCTATTTTATTTAACTCTTTAAAGATTGTTTTGGCTAGCGTACATTTGTTAAGATCTCAAAGGTTTATTTTTTTTTATAATGATTCTGATTGAAGTCCTAATGGCTGAACATGGTGCAATTACTTTTTATAATTTGGTTCTGTGACTTTTCTTTTAAAGGGCCATTTTGGTTACTAGTTAGGCTGGACTACTATAGGTGCTTATTTAATGAATTTGTTTTGCTCATTCCTGTTTCGAACAAAGTCATCGTGATATATCATATTGCTAGTCAATTCGACCCCTGATTGGATTGGGGAAAAAAGCCTACGAGGGGATCTCTTTTATATAAGAGATTTGCTTGGACTTTCTGTTTGTTTATTGTCTTTGTTAGCATCATCTCTCTTTCAAATTATACAAGCCTGTTATGCTTTTGCACAGGAGATTGAGAAGTGAATGGTCTGTTTTTTTTTTTATTGTTGCTGTAACATTTAAGGAAAATGGCACAAATGGTCCCTGAAATTTGTCCCAATGTGCAACGTCGTTCCTTGACTTTTAACATGATGGACTACCGGTAAATGTTTAGTGTAGTCATTTCGTTTGCTCAAACGACAAATCAGACGTTATTTTGATGATGTGGATTATTTTTTGCTGAGTTGGATTTTTAAAAATGATAAGTTATCGTGTCCATCCTTTTTTAATCTACTTTAGACAAGGACAAAAAATTAGGAGTTAATATGTCCTGGATTATTATATCCTTATTTGTCATGGAATATCTTATGTGAATAATTATCCTTGTTTTACTTTTATATTTTTTCACTGTTCAAACTTAACAGATTGGAAGCCACGTCAATAGATTTTGTTAACTTGAAGTAACGGAAGGACAGTGTTGAAGATTTACATATAGTCTGGGGACTAGATTAAATATTTTCCAATAGTTCAAGGTCCACATTGAATAAACTGAAAGTTTAGAGTCCACATTGCATATTGGACCAAAGTTGAAGGACCATTTTGTGTCATTTACTTTTATATTTATACTTGCTATTGAATGATTTCAAGGGTCAAAGGTGATGCAGCAGGGATTGTAGTGTGATTTACGAATTATGCGGATTGAGGTCATTTTCTTGCCATTTTCTGTTGCAGTTTCTGGATTTAGTGGGAGATGCCCAGGCTATAAAGAAGGCTCATGATAGACATCTTAAGATCTTCCTGCACAATAGGTTGGCTTCACAGTTGAAAAAGCGTCAGGCAGAGGATGTTCTAGCTTCAGACAAATCTAAGCTAATGAAACCTGATGCTTCTGCTCCTTCATCTGTCCAGTCTTTGATGGGTGCATATCCAGGTGTACAGAACCAGTGGACAGCTGGTTATGGTGTACAACCACAAACTTGGCCGCATGTTACCCAAGCACCAGCGCAACAATGGAACCCCGCCTATGCCCAGCAGACGGTAATTTAGAGACGTATATCCAATGCAATATTCATATGTATCTATATCTTGCTCTGTCTGATGTTGCAATTCGATTGCTGTTGTGCTGCTTGTACAATTTTGTGACAAGTACATGTTTACCTTTGGGTAAAAATACTCTCATTTGCATCTCTAACCAGTCCCTTGGCTTGCTGTGCTGTGCTGTGCTGTATGCATATGATCTTTTTGTTGCTTTATAATACAAAATAAACACCTTGGTGTAAAGATATGTTGGTTGAAGAGGTATGGACGTGCATGAAATGTAAAGATTCTTTTCTCTGTTTCACTTGCCTTTAGATGGGAACACATGGCTTTTCATGCGGAACAACCCTTTTCATCTGCTTCATAAGTATTTCAATGTTTGCTAATTTACCTTTTACCTATCTGGCAAAGCATTTGTTGCAAATGATGGAAGAACGACAATAAAATGTGGAATAGTTATATTGAGTTTTCATAATGTGTCACTTGCATTGGTCTGAATTCCAGTGATTGCTTCAATGCTTAGATGGCAACTATGACCTTACTGTTTTAAATCTTCTGCTTATTATGATAGTGTGGCATTGGCTCTTGATATCCTTCTCATACCTTGAAATTTCTCCACAATAAAACAACATGGTCATTTTGATCCTCACTGTCCTTGAATTAGGCTGCATATGGTGGTTACCCAGCAAGCTATGCTACCCCGCAAGTATCAACATCGGTGGCACCAACTGCCTCATATGGGGCTTATCCTCCAACGTATCCTGTGCAGGTACCGAATACTTCAGCATTTAATATTGCAGTTTCTACATATATTTCTTGCTTGATTCTTTATGTAATCTGCAAGATTTAACTTCTTTAATTTAGTATGGCAACAAGTGGGCAGAGGATGCTTATGATATCACTTTTATTGGTGTTTGCTTTTCTTTCTCTGATATTGGGGTTTGTCATTAAGTCACATATCCGCGTTACTAGTTGGAGTTTTATTGGATTTAGTTATTGGTATTTACAGTTTGTACAAAAGATGCTCCTTTTCTTGAACATTTTATGTTATTTCATGCGACATGACATGGAAGCAGTTGCCTTGGTAGCTTATCTTCGATTTGGAGGCAATTGCTATTAGTTGTGTTTTGTTGGTAATGATGAACCACCAAAACCTATTTTGCTCACCTGCATAAGCTGTAGACTCCCAAATCGTATTTGCTGGTTGTGTTCTTTTAAATGGTAAAGTCTTGGAGTAGCACTAATGGCTTATGGATAAATTAGTTAAAAAGTCATTTTTTTAATAATACTGTTGGGTTTGCTTGGACTTGTATTTGCTATGTGAACGGACGTAATTATTCAACAGACTAATTATTCAGGAGAGTGACAATAGCATTGCTGTTCAGTAGCTACTGTCTGACTATCGAATATCGCTGGAAAGGGATAAGCCATGATCAATATTTTCTTTTGTCCGTAAATTTATGGTGGTATTAAGAGCTTAAGTTTTGTCACAATGTAATCAGGCTGCTCCACAGCAGAGTTATGCACAACCAGTCGCCACAGCCGCAACAGCCCCATCTCAGCAAGCAGCGTCGGTGCCTCAGGCTTATTATGGGACTTACTACTGAACAGGGATAGCAGCAGCATCCTTGTTTGCATGATTGTTGTATAGAACACTCATCCCTAGGTCTCACGAGAATTTACTTCACCTGTGGTTTTTGAATCCTGCAAGGGGGAGCTGACGATGTTGATGGTAGAGCAAAAGAGTCTCTTGTTCTTGATCATGTCGGGTCGGAATGATTGCTGCTATGGTCATTGTCTTTTGACAGCAGTATCTGAGTTAGGTTGTCCGATGATATTGTGGGGATGGATAGTCGTTCCTCTTTTCTGTTCTTTTCTTTTTACCTTTCCCGGATTGTTTAGGTCTGTGTTTCTGTTTCTTCCACATTTTTATGATTAGTGTATTTGGTCCAAAAAAGAGCGATGCACTTTTAAAGCGGTGCTCGGATCTTTCTTAAATCTCCCGATGCTTTCACTTGTTAAAACTTTTTGCTGCCTTTGTTTTCTCATAATCCTGATAATTCACCGGGAGAACTGAATTGGGGGACAGGTTGGAACGAGACGATAGATACTAGGTGCCGGAGATGTAGATTCTTCAAGGCGTTGCTCACACTAGTATCCCGAGTATCGGTATCTCGGTCTCTCTTTTGTTTGTGGACCGATTGCTTGCCATCTTCATCCTTGCCAAAAGTTTGCTGTCCCGAATAGACTGAATGAAAGAGTTCCCCAGGAAGGAAATGCGGTAGCTTTCGCTAGATTAGTCTCGGCTTCCTCAATGTAAAACTTGGAGCGTATGTCTTGAGCGCTCATAAGAAAACACGGTAATTAAAAATTAGGGTTTCGGGAAGAGTCTCGACCCCCATGTCCCTTCACAACGGCTTTCGAGCAAAATCGGAATGTTTTCCAAAGCATTCAAAATCATTGGTTTCTTTTTATACAGAAGGGAATGATTGGAGATCGAATCATGGAAGATCAGATCTTCGGCCTAACGAAAGGTCTGGGACAATTAGGGCAAAAACAGAGGGTTGCCCTCCGCCACAGAATTCCCGAAATTGGGGATGATGTTGCGGACTTTTTGAGACCCAATTTTCTCCAAAGAGTAGGAGGGAGGGGGGGCGGTTGCAAAATCTAACTCCCCTCAAGATTGCCTTATCCAATTACGGCAAAACAAGGTCAGCACATGCCAGAGATTGACTGACCCTCTCCCTCTCCCAAATTTTAAAAAAAAGAAAAAAAAAGAGAGAAATAAGAAATGCCTGCCCAATTTTGTCTGCCTTTTTCGAAGTTAAATGGTAAAAAGGTCCAGATTGATTCTTATTTTCCTAATTTCGGATTTTTTTTTTGTGGATAAAATTAGATTTTGTGTTAGAGAGACCGAAAATGAGCCCAGAGATCTCTCCAGCCTCCTCCTTTTTTAAATTATCGTTTCCATATTTCATTTGGTTAATTTGCACGCCCAACGCTTTCTTTTTGAGCTGTACTCTCTCTCTCCTCTTCCGCACCTATCAACCCTAACTCTCTCTCTCTCTCTCTCTCTCTCTCTCTGAGATTTTTAGGGTTTTTGCCTCCGTGCTGTCGGTCGACCTGCTCGATCTGGTCTCTGCTTGGGCCTTTGAGCTTTGTCTCCTCCCTCCTCCCTTTTCTTCTTCCTCTTTTTTTTTCTCTTTGTTTGATGCTTCTGCTTGGGGCTGGCGTGGACTGAGATTCAGTGAGCGGTTCGGCAATGGCGACTTCGTACCCCGCCCCCGTCACTGCGATGCAGGTGATTCCCTACCACTCAAGACGCTCTCTGTGATTCGACCTTGGCGGCTGGGTTCCGAGGTTGATGCTTATCGGGGCTTTCTTTTTTCTTTTGGGTGCGCAGGTTGGTTCGTACTTCGTCGGCCAGTACTATCAGATTCTCAAAGAGCATCCCGAGCTGGCGCATCAGTTCTACACGGAGACGAGCTCCATGGTTCGGGTCGATGGCGATAGCAGCGAGTCCGGTTCGACCATGCTGGTGAGTGGTCGTTTGCTTTTGTGGGGTGGTGGATGCGCTGGAGTGATGTGCTCTAAGCTCGTTCTTCGTTTGCGCTCATTCTTTCGTTCTATTACAGTCGTAGGAGCTCTTTTCTGCTGATTGCAGTAGCTTTTGGCTTGTGATGTTTCCTCTCTCTCTCTCTCTCTCTCTCTCTCTGTCTATATCTATATATAGGCCGTGTGCGAGCAAGTCCTGAATTTGCTGTTGTCGAGTGGTCCGCACTGGAGGTCTTTGTGAGGGGGTGCTTTTATCTTTTCTGCCGAGCACAGTGTGATTCCCTTTGTCAGAGTTCTGTAAATGTCCGCTGTAGATTAAAACATTTGGGTACTTCAGGCGGCGCTTCCAGTTCAAAAAGTAGTCAAGGATTTTAGTGACTGAGAATTGGTTTCTAACAGTAACTCTCTGTTAAGTTGTCATGTCCACTTCTTTGTGGGGATGTCATTTTATTCTTTATCAGAATGTTTCGCCAATTGTATTGTGACCAAAATTTATGTGGTAAGTGGGGAATGCCCACTTACGGAAACAGAAGAATGTAGCTACCCACGTACAATATAATCGTACTATGTAGTCATATATAGAACTAAGTTAAAGCACAAAACCTTCGAACATACTCTATCCGGAAAATTGATGTCAAGTTCTTGACAGAGTTTTTGTAGTGACAAAACATTACACGTGTTTAAATCCTTAGTTCTCTTTTTTCGGGAAGAAGAAGGCCTCGCAGACTTGACCAGATCGAACCATCTGAAAGTAGTGGCATCTCATCGAAGGCGGCAATGGCTGATGGTTGGTTTTGAAGTCTAACACTACCAAAGATATACAGGACCTTTTTTTATTTTTTATCATTTTTGTCTGTGACAGGGTTTCTATCAATTGTTATATTGGCATTAGTGGCTAAACCTTTGAAATCAACTTTCTTTCCCTTTTTCTTCATTCAACTTATGCTGAGTTCTGTTACTTTAAATTTGATCCTAATGGTATTGATTTAGTTGAATTTGTTAAATTATCTTCTCCTTTCATCTGTAGCAAATCCATTCTCTTCTCATGTCGCTGAACCTAGCTACAATTGAGGTCAAGACGATAAACTCTCTTGAATCTTGGAATGGAGGTATCGTGGTGATGGTCTCTGGTCTGGTTAAAACCAAGGACTCTATCGCCCGGAGAAAGTTCGTGCAAACCGTCTTTCTTGCACCTCAAGATAAGGGTTTCTTTGTCCTTAATGATATCTTCCAATTCTTTGAAGATGCAACAGCACCTCAACACTCTGCACCCATGGTATCAGAAAGCAGAATTGACGTGCAGCTAAATGCATCAAGCCCTGTCATGGATCCACCAGGTAAATATGAGTAATATGTTGGGACATGCTACATTCTATTTGGAAAGTGTCGCGACTGTCAGACTGCCACTGCCTTGGAGTTGCAGTGTCATTGAAAGGGTCTCCTTGTAACCGTTGATGTCTCTTGCTTGCGGTCATGGAATATTTGCTCTTTATCTTACCCAAAATGTCGATTGTGTGTACCTTTATATTATCAACATGGACAATGGTTTTGTTCCCGCCAAATTTAAATTAATGAAGTAACTCTACTTCAAAAGAGGTATAACAACAGGGAAAAAGATAAAGTTTGGAAAGTCTTTGCGTAACAAGTTAGTGATTCCTTTCAAATAATTATCCCATATTTAACAAAGTCTGCCACAATCATGTGGGGTTGGTTAAACATGAAGAACTCCTGAGCCTTCACTTTTACATAGGTTTAATTTCTCTTCTCTTGTTTCTGCAATCTAACATGGTTGTTGGCAGTTCACGACTATGTTTTGGAGGAAGAGCCAAGGGAATACGTGAACTCAGGAAATATAGAAGATAATCTGGATGACGAATACAATCTGCAAGAACAACAGCACTATGATGAAGTTGAAGCTGAAACTGCGTTGGAAAATGCCTATGCGGAGGACAATTCTACTTCTTTTCATACTTTGGATGCTGTTCCTCTTGCTCCAGATGCTGGTCTGGATGAACCTGCGGAAGAACCTCAAAGGAAAACCTACGCTTCTATTGTATGAATCTGCTCTGTTGTTGCTGCTTATATTTGTTTGTTCTATTATCCTGCTTTTATTTCTACAATTTGTTTGATGCTATTTGTTCTTGGGCATTACATGTATGGTACATGTTAATTAGACATGTAAGTTTGAATCTAGTCATGTCTGATCTGCATGAAATGGTTGACTAGATGCAATTTGGCGGACGATTGTGGTTGTGATTATCTCTACGGGCTTATAGTTGATTGACTTGACTATTAAATACTTGTCAGAAGATAGACTAGCGTCTCTGACCCATTTTTTTATCAGCTTTAATTTTTCTGAAGAGTTCAGATGTGGAGTTTGAATCAAGTATATCATCTGCACAAATGAAAGGATATTTTTCTATGGTTGTAAATAATTAAATTGCTTGGTATCTGAAATTTCAGTTGGTAGTAAAATATTCTGTGGATCATGTTCAGTTGATGGTGAATGGTTAACACCCTCATAAATGTGAGACATTCTGGGATCACCAATTGGGAGCGGAGTGCTAATTATGTAATTTTTTATGACTTGTGCTTTAGATTGGTCGGTTTTATGTTCAGGGCACGGGAAAAGAAACTTGTCGAATACATGATGCAAGAACAAATTAGGGGCTGAGGATGTAGCCCAATATTTGCTTTTTATTTATTTATTCCATGATGTAATCTTTTGTGATCTCCTTTTTTTTTTAATAGATGAAGTCTTCTTCTTTTGTTTTTGCTTGATGTGGTCTTAATTGGTCTATATGCTTTATGCTTGCCAGTTACGAGCTTCGAGGGCACAGTCTGCATCAGCAGGCACTGCACAGCCATCTTATGGCAGAACTCCTCCCAACGTGTCGGATTGGGAATATAATCCACAGCCCACGGCTCAGCCACCAAAACAGGTGTCTTATGTTGAGCCTGTATCAGTTGTTGAGGCAGCAGATGATGGTTTTGGTGAAGATGAAGGTTGTATTCTGTAAATTTGTCTTCTTGTTGCTGAATCATGTCATTGAATTGTGATTTCCTATTTTGTTCTGGGCTGCTCGCTGTTGATCATTTTTCACTGTTACTAAGGCTGCTGTCTTTTTGTTTCTTTTTTTCTTTTTTTGTTTTGGGGGGGGGGGGGGTGGTTTTGTAATTGTGTTTGAGGTTCATCATAGGTTGCCATTATGTTTCTACAAGGGATTAGTTAAAGTTTACTGGGTTTGGTGAATTGTGACATGTGTACCACGGGATAATTATGTCTCTGTTGTTTTGCTTTACTGTGATAAAAATATTACATTTAATCCATTAAATGAGTCATTATACTTTTCTTTTAAGGTGTCTGCATTGTAATGAACTCTATTTTTTTATGATTGCATTTTCATTTTAATCATTTTCATATGAGAAATGTATACTGCTGTCCTACTTTATCGTGAAAGGTATATTAGACATTTAAAAACAATTATGTGGAGATTGGGCAATTCATCGATTCTTACAGAATATGTGAAAAACAGATGTAACTTGTGATTTGGAATGTTGATTTTCTACTTTACATCTGATGGTTTACTTAGATAAGTTAGCTGGGAGGTCCTGAATGTTTATCTACATAGACCATTATTGTGCATTATCACTGTAGTCTTGTAGAAAGGCCCATTTTGAAATTGGACTTTATCATTTCTGGCAGGTCTTTCGAAATCTGTCTATGTGAGGAATTTGCCCCCAACTGTTATGAATGCAGACATTGAGGAGGTTTTCAGGAACTTTGGCACCATTCGTCCAGATGGTGTTGCTATCAAGATACGGAAGGTTCTGTCCCACTTAGCATTGACCTTTTTCTTTTGCTATGAGCCACTTGACATGGACTTGATATGTAATGTTGGAGGGGGCTAAATTTGGAATGAACATGCAGGAAATTGGTGTTTGCTATGCTTTTGTTGAGTTCGAAGACCTTTTTGGTGTCCAGAATGCATTAAAGGTAGCTCATCAATTACACATTGCGTTTGCTTTACAGCTATTTATATTTATTTGTTAGTTATTTGCATGACGTAGATGTGTTATTGTGGATCCATTTTTTTAGCTGTCATAGACATATTCACAATATTGTGGATGCGTTCCCCAAAAGCTTAAGCTGTTGGGAAAGCCGGTTTGTTCGCATGGTATCCGTAACTTCAGGTCAAGGGTTCGAATTATCTTATCTTTTATTGGGATTATGTCTATGACTCTTGTCTGTCTTCTGGCAGTTTTCAACCCATCTGTTAGATGCCAAAGGTCTGGCTCTGGCTTACATGTGTGTAGTCTTTAATGAATATGCTTGATAGACATGATTGAATCGTTTACCAGAATCTTAAAATTTTGGGAATAATGGCTAACTTTATAATCCCGGACTATTGTGATGCATGCTAGTGTTGTAGGAATATATTGATTAAAATTTACTCAGTGAATTAGAGGGGACTATGTGCATGCATGCTCTGTATCTTATAATTGATTTGGTTTCTTGCATAATTTACTTCAGAAAGTAGATATGTGTGGAAAATAACGTGGTTTAGAGTTTTGTTTTGTTTTGTTTTTTAAATTGTAGGCTTCTCCTGTTATGGTGGCCGGAAAGCCAGTCTATGTTGAAGAGAGAAGAGCAAATACCACGGGTGGTGCTCGAGGAGGAAGTATGTGGCCTTATCATTTTTTTTCTTTCAACTTCTTGGATTTTATAACTAGCTGCTTTTTTTCCCCCTTTCCATAGTGGAAGTGTTCAATGATGATTAGGGATGATCTGTTCCGGATCTGGTCCAATTCCACCCATGAACCGAGAACCGGACCCGATGGTCTTGGGATCGGACCGGGCGGTCTAATGGTACTGGTGGATTTATTAGTAAGGGTGAGCAACACGGATTTTAATTATAATATATTAATTGAAATTAGGTTTAACATTTAAGAAATAAGAAATAAAAAAATAATCAGTGGATTATTAGGTTAACTTAAAAAATGATAAAAAAATTATCGGTCCGGTCTGGGGAACTGGGAACCTGACCGAAATTTATTGGTTTCAATTTTATGGAACCGGGATATGGACCGAACTGGCCAGTTTGATCCGATCCGGGCAGTTCCCGGTTCAATCAGTCCGTCTGCTCACCCCTAATGATGATACAGTTAACTTTTTAAAGTGTCTTCAAGATTGGAAGCAGTAGCTGTGCCTAGTGCTTAGCTTCATGGCTCTTGGTGTATTTGGGTGTTTAATGTGAATGACTGACTGTATGGACAGAGAGCTAGCTTTTGCAGCATCTTCACCATCTATGTACAGGCTTCGTCTCTCGGACTATATGGGGAGACAGAGAGGGGAGGGGAAAAAAAAGAGGGCGGCGGGGAGGGGGGGAGGAAAGGAGGGGAGAGAGACTAGATTTTATGGATAATTTCCTTCCCTTTTGGAAAAATAGAAAGAGAGATTGGGGATGTCGCGATTAAGCCATAAAAGTGATGTTTGTGGTTTGAGTGACATTTCTCTGCAAGTGCTTGTAAATTGTGGGACAGCTAAAATCTTGATTATGCTTCATGAGCATCTTTTTGGAGACAATGAAGATTATATTATGCTTATGAATCACTGTTAACTACTTTGTTTGACAATGCCAGGACGAGGGAGAGGCAGGGGCGGATACCAAGCAGAGGGCCTAAGGGGACGCCTGGGTGGTCAGAGTTTGGGCAGGGGAAGCAACCTGGATAATGACTACGGCCGTCCAAGAGGCAATGGTTCTTACTTCCGTGGTTCACAATGAGCGCTCGTTCGATCTTTTTGAACCGTTATAGCTGTGGCCAAAGGCTCGTTAGGTTGCTATGGTGATTCCATGTATGATGGTTTCCTGAAGTCAGTGGTCTGTGCTTCTTGAGGTGTGTTTCTTCCCTTTTGGCATGATTAGATTGTTAAGACCTTTTTCCTTCTGGCCCTTGCGGGGGGAGCTTAGATGAGCCTTTCCCCTTGAATGGTTTTTGTGATGCAATTCAAGTGGGAGTTTTGGGCCCTATTGAGCCTTTACACTGTGAGGGGTGTAACAAGATCCTGGAGTTATGGTCAACATCAAGCCCTTATAGGGTTTTTCTTGTTTTGTTCCCTCTACATATGCTCCGCTCGTCTGCTCACCTTCATCGCCGTGGCTGGTCATTTCTTTTGGATGCATTTGCTGTCGGTGCCCTCTATCATGGGGAACAAGAGTTTCTCAATTCTTGAGGGGTGTATGTGAAAGACTTACTGTGCTGTTTTCCGTTATTAAGGGAGACTGTTAGGCCAGTTGATTTGATCTCATCACCGAATCCTGAAGCTGGTGGAATTCCTATCTTGGCCATAAGTAGCGAGCTTTTCGCTTGTCTAGCACCACTATCAGTCTTTCGACTTCTTTCCAACAGATCCCTTGGGAGCTCCGTTCGTGATTTGCTTTTCATCTGATTAAAGCTGAGGGATTATTTTCTGCACAAAAATTTCTAATGTAGGAGGGTACAAGTGGTTGAGAGTAGATTTCTTTCGTTTCCAAAAGTAAAAGTTGGGATTTCTATTCACGGTTCTAACATCTGGAATTGTTTTTTTGGAGCAATTAATCTTCTTTGCGGATATATTTGTGTCGGGTTCCAATTTGTACCTTTTACTTTAGACTTGGTCAACAGTGGTCCATTGACTTTAATTTCTGGTCAAAATTAGCACTCAATGTCATTTTCTGGACCTTCGTATTCCAAAATAAATCCGTCTGAAAAAGCAATTCCCAGGATAGGTGTTCGCACGATTGTTTTTCGAGCTAGACTTATTCCGTCTTTCTCTGTTTGTTTTCATAAGTAGGACGTGAAGATATTCAAAGTGTAGACAAGTTTTCTGTAACATAAGACAAAACAGTTTTCCCGTTTTCGATTCTTAATTTCATTGTAATGTTTAAATTAAGTGAACGACGGCCCATAGCACACTTATCTTTAGATTTAAATTCTATCCTGAAGGATTACATGTGTCGAGTAGTAAAATCTAAATAAAATTAGTGGTTTAGAGTGCAATATCGTTCTCAAATTTAGAAGAATAAAGGCTCTGGAAAAGGTTAAAAATTCTAACCGTAATTTTAGGAGAGAGGTAAATGTGACTAGGATGCGAGCAACGTTTGGGCATGATGTGGCAATGAGAAATCTAGTTTGGGGAATACTTTTTGGAGAAATTCATTTTGGAACTTGCTTCTTTTTTTTTTTTTAGCACGATCTATTTTGAAAAAGCAGTTTCATTTTTTCGGGGCAAAATTAACTAAAATAGAAAAGATTGACAATATTGCTTTGAGAGAGCCGCTGGCATAACCGTCCACTACTTATTGAGCAGTATGACCATTATGCAAGCATTTCCCTGTTGCTAACATGTATGCTGATTGAACGACACTCCCCATTCATATATAAATCCTCGAAAAGCCACTAATTCCTAAAAACAAGGTAAACACTTATACCTTTGTATCTAGATTAATATCCATGTCAGCAATATTAATGAGTTATTCCTTTTTTTTTTTTTTTTTTCTCTAGTTCCAATTAGGAGCATTTTTTTTTGTCAAAAACTTAGGTACGTTTAAAAGGTATAAAAATCCCTGCTCAAATATACTAATGTTCAAGATGGAAGCCCCGCTCACCCTACTTGCCCATCCACTTTGGAGGACAAGTTAATCGTGCACAGTCAAAACACCCTTTCAAAATATTGATGTACTTATTCTTGGATTTGCCTGTCCATGTTTCGGAAGAATCATTATTTTACCGCTCTTATATCACACAAATTTTCCTCTCATAAAAAATTTCAAATCGATGACTTATTGATACATTTACCCAGATGGATATTCCCGATTGGGTAATTAGCATCTTGTCCAATATCTACTTAAATTGCAGATGCATCAACGCAAGTGGTTTGGGAATTTTCGCAAGGTGGAAATTATTTTGTGGTAAATGTATAGTGAAATATCGATTTGAAAAACCTTTTCCGAACAATAATATCTTACATCGCTTATAGAAATGATAAACAAAATTCATTTTTCATCGTTAGCGAAAAATATTTGGACATAAATTATCGTTGATAATAAAAAAAATTATTGATTAATTTTTTTTAAGCGATACAGACGATTATTTTTCAAAAAAATATTTTTTAAATTATTTATTTTTTACTAAATAAACAGAATCTTAACGCGTTGTGTGTGGAACCAGCTCACCATTACTTACCGGTATCTGTATATTTTTCACTGCTCATTGTTTTGGCATCATTGGACCGACATCGGAGCCGAAGATCCACAGTGGCTTAGCTGTAATTTTACTCAACATCGAGGGGTATAATAGTAATCATGAGAGGGAATCGAATCCTTCCGGCATTTTCTTTTCAAATTTTTTTTCCCAGAGTCAAAACCGACTACCCCCGGTTTCTCTACCATGTCGAGGAAAGACGATGGCGCTGCTGCGACAACAACGAGAGGCCCCTTCCAAGAATGCTGCACAGCCTCGCCGACTACGATGGCGCGCGTTACCCTTTAAGCCCATCTTCTCTTCTCCTTCTTCTCTCCTACTTTTCTCCGGCGGAGATCGAGACGGAGAGACCCGTTCTTTGATCCGACGCGCTGCCGGAAAGAGAGGGAGGGATGTTCGGATGCAAGTGCTTGTCTTGGAACGGGATCGCCGGTCGTCCCCATCCTCAGCCCGAGCCCTTCTCTCTGCCCGCTCCGATCCCCCAATGGCCGCCGGGTTGGTCGCAAGTCTTTTTGCTCTGTTTGGTCGGATGTTGAAACTCCGACGCGTTCTTTTGTCTCGTCATGTGGATGGGGATGAATGAATGATCGCTTCGTTTTCCGTTCCGTCTTTTGCTCGTACATGATTGCATCGTTGGTTCTTCTTTTTCTTTTTTTTTTTTTTCCCTTGGTCGGGTCATGGCGGAGCTCCCGTGGCCTCTTAGCTTTTTGCTGGATTTGGTTGGTGGGCGGTCATTTTTTCTGATTGCTATTCGCTAATGTAACGAAAAGGTCCGACGGGAGCCGGAAGTGATCCTTGGGCGAGAGGCCCAGATAATGAGCGGCTCCCGACAGGCCTATAGAATCCTGAAGAAGTCATGAACGAATGGAAGTGCACGAAACAGGGGAAACTAGGACGTATTGGCGACATTTAGCCTTAAAAACTCCAATGTTAAGTATCCTTAGGAACCAAACCTTAAGTGAATTAATGGTGTCACTGTTAAGATGTAACGTTGCATCGTCGGAGGCGAAATGTGGAGTCACTGCAGGATTATTTTGGACATGTTATCCATTCCAGAACGTGAAAAACTTCCTTGAACTTCTAGATTATGGAGTTTGATGGCTTTTTTGGGTCAACAAGTTAAGCGTCTTACCGAAACAAGAGCAAGCAAATGTCAAGAGTTCCTGGTTAAATGTAAGGCCATTGCAAGACTGCCTGTCAAATGTCAATGCCAACATGCTTGTGTATATAGCTAGGATCTGCAGATTCTTCGCTTTCCTTGCCCGTTGCTATATTCCACACGTGATTTAATTTCCAAGAACCTAAATGTATGTTCTTTCCCAAATCCTGTTTATTAATTTGCTTGCTTGTTTGCTGGTTAGTTATTGCCATGCTGTACGAAGAAGGTCGCTAGTTTCTGGTTTAGCTATTTTGATGTCCTTGTTGTGCTTGAGAAGTTGGTTCTATGATGATGCTTAAGGTGGTGCGTCGCTCTCTGCGTATCAATTACTGCTGAATATTGTTGCATTGTTATTGCTCGTCTTATGACATTCTAGCTTATTGACGAAAGCGCTCAACCTTTACTCATTTCCTTTTCTTCTCTCCATATTTTGCTTATGATCCCAGGTCATGGATTTGCCAGTGGAAGGATAAATCTTGGGGAAATTGAAGTCTGTAAAGTCAACAGGTTTGAATATATCTGGGGTTGGAATCTGTCAAGGGATGAGAGAAAAGGTGTCAGTTTCTCTAGGCCTGCGGCAATACCTGATGGATTTTTTTGTCTGGGGCACTATTGCCAATCAAATGATCGACCTTTGCGAGGTTTTGTACTAGTTGCAAGGGAAGTTATTTCTTCTGGTATAGAACCTCCTGATCAATGCACATCTGATAAATCACCAGCTCTGGTGGAGCCAGTTGATTACATGCTTGTTTGGAGTTCAGATGACGGAGGTGAAGATGGGGCCGAAGGTGGGGCCGAAGGTGGTTATTTCTGGCTACCTCAGGCGCCTGAGGGGTACAAGCCTATGGGACTTTTGGTCACTAACCAGCCAGCTAAGCCTGCATTGGAGGAAGTCAGAGTTGTTCGGTCTGACTTGACCGATACATGCGAAAATCATCACATGATTCTCAGCTTGATTTCAAAATATCTGCAATTACCATTTAAAGTATGTAGCACTAGACCAACTCATAGGGGAATGCTGGGTAAAGGTGTCTCGGTGGGGACTTTTTTCTGCAGTAGCTTCTGGATTTCTGGCGATGAACAACGCATTTCATGCCTAAAGAACTGCAACCCGCGCTGAATGCGATGCCAATCCTTGATCAGGTCCACGCACTCATTAATCACTATGGGCCAACTGCGTTCTTTCACCCAGATGAGGTGTTCTTGCCATCCTCTGTTTCATGGTTCTTTGAAAATGGATCGCAATTATACAGTAAAGGAGATCCTGTAGGGGAGTCCATAGACATAAGTGGTTCAAACTTACCGAGCGGTGGGAAGAATGACGGGGAGTATTGGATTGATTTGCCTAGTGATGGGCGGAAAGATAGCATCAAGAATGGGAACCTGGATTCGGCTAAACTTTATGTTCATGTGAAGCCAGCTTTGGGCGGTACATTTACGGACATTGTGATGTGGATCTTTTGCCCCTTCAATGGGCCAGCCACTTTCAAAGTTGGCATGAGTATTCCTCTGAGCATTGGACAACATGTAGGTGACTGGGAACATTTTACTCTCCGGATAAGCAACTTCACTGGAGAGCTGTGGAGCATCTACTTCTCACAGCACAGCGGTGGCCAGTGGGTGGATGCATGTGATTTGGAATTCATAGATGGAAACAAAGTGGCTGTTTACTCATCGAAAAGTGGGCACGCTAGCTACCCTCATCCCGGAACCTACATTCAGGGATCAAAAAAGCTTGGCATCGGGATAAAGAACGTTGCAGCTCAGAGCGATTTTAAAGTGGACTCAAGCACCAGCTATGAGATCGTTGCTGCCGAATATCTAGGAAATGGCGTCGTCGGTGAGCCTTCCTGGTTGCAATATATGAGAAAATGGGGACCGACCGTCACCTATGATTCAAGAACCAAGCTAGACAAGACAATCAAATCTTTGCCGGTTATGTTGGGACGCTCGGCGGCGTACATATTCGACAAGCTTCCAGCCGAGCTTTCTGGCGAAGACGGCCCAACAGGGCCGAAGGAAAAGAACAACTGGGTCGGCGATGAAAGAAGCTAGAGGTTCGAATCTGCAACCCCTATATGCAAATTTTTTTTTCAACTGATGCTTTTTGGGTAGTAAGCATCCTCAAGGCCAAGCACCATTTTCAGTGTAAACTAGCTTGGAGAACTGTTGATATCACTTGGTTGCATACAGATGGAGTCGTTTTAGATTATCAAAGTGAGTTAGGAGTTTCAGAATTCTTTGCATCGTCTGGATGGTGCTGTCCAGAGCGGATCATTGATGGAACTTTACGCATATTAATAAGTTAAAAGGTCAAAAAAATGAAGAAAAGAGACAGAATGTAGAGAGACTGAGGTGAAACATGAGATCTGTACTTTGCACTCAAAGTTACTTATGTTAGCCATTGTAATGAGTTCTCTCGTACTGTTGCCACTTTCTTGGCATAATGTCATTGTAGGAATATTCTTGTGACTAAGCAATTTTCGCTTAATTTACGAGTGTTCTCTTCGTCACTTATAAAGAATCAGACAAAATTTTCTCTCTTACAATCGCTGTACGACCTGTATGAATATACACCAATGTATACAGATGAGGTCATGATTTTCCCAGTCACACTTGCAAGAGCGCTGTTTCCTCCGAAGTTCTTCAGATAAAAAGCCCTGAAGTAGTCCCGCAATCTCCCGACACCCGGACCTGGCCTAAATACAGAATCATCACCCCTCACAAAGCATGGATCGGCCCCATCGTTCGGCCAAGAAGCTCTTTGTCAATCCTATCTAAGACAGGATAATCCTTTTCAAACTTCCGAGCAAAGGGGGCATTGCTTTTGACCATTCTGTCAAAATCCTTCACGGATAATGAACGAGGGTGCTGCTTTGGAGGGTTATCCCATGCGATGTAGGGTAGGTCGTGGCTGATAGCAGTTTTACAATACTCTTCATTGTTGCAAATAAAAGTGTGGAAATGGCCTTTGGGGGAAGACATGAAGTTAACATGGTACATTTGAATTGTCCGAGGGAAATTGTCCCATCCCCATATGCAATGCTCTAGAAAAGAACGAGTTAACATTATCCATGCCGATCCTGTAAAACGAACAAAGGAAAAAAAATGGTAAAAATAAAGCCTTGATGTGATGATTGGCAAAAAAACAAAAAATAAATAAATAAAAAGAGCCTCGGTGAGATGAATAAAATCATCTTCAGAGTAATTCCTTCTTAAGCTCATAAGCATATCGTGCCTAGCTCTTGGCTGGTGAGGGCACCTCCTGCTGCTGCTGGACATCGGAGCAAGAAGTCGACATAAATGCTCCACTAAGTGCGACTTAAGGAATTTAAAATAACCTAAAGCAGTTTCCCAATTGGCCAGTTAAGTAATCACGATGACAAGGGAACCATTGGCAGCAGTTCTTCAATGAGGCAATTGGAAGGAAAAGGAACTAGTTCCATACGAAGAGACTAACAATCATCCATTCATCCGTTAAACTCAAGGTGATGTCGGCTGATTCGCTAGTAACAATGTTGACAAGCAGCAGGATATTTTCCAAAGTATCACAAAATGCTGAATCTACAAGGACGATCTTTTTGCCCAATCCAAGATTTTCAAAGTCCTTCCAAACATGCAGTCACGAAACTTGCTTGCATTACAATGCGTGAAAGAACATCGCCAATGGCCTGATTGTTTAAGGAACGAAACTTTTGGTGAAAGCATAACTTAAGGTCCAATCAATTAAAAAAACTTGGTGGTTCATTTATGAATATCTTACCATTAAAACAACTTGAATGCTGTTGGAAGTGATCGAGTTGAGTGCTCCAAGCTACTTCATTCTTCTTTAACAGGTACAACCCAGGATTGGCGATGATTTATTTAGACCTGTGTTTCCTGACAAAAGTTGAAGACCAAGATAAATGATGATGATCTACTTAGAAAGGAAAACTTTTTACAGAGCAAACCGTCATCGCTACAGGTGATTACTATCTTCTAGTAATCACAGGAAAGATTATCACAGCACAGTCAAAGGGGGACCTTCAAGGACACGAGCAACAGTCAAGATAAGGCTCAAGGGAAATAAAAACGAAACCCCAGCGAAGCAATATACTAAATTCGCAAAATTTACATCCAAGGAACAAGGAACTTTGACCACTCAGCGACGTTAGATAGATCTAAGGACTCCATTACGATGCGAAGTTACACTTAGCGGGTACTTGACAGAAAACAAGTACTGAGATTCTAGCATCAAATGCTCTAACAGGAGCGAAAGAGTCCTAACAGCAGCAAATTCGAGCAAATTAGGGGAAGCTTCATTAGGAAGATCGAAATGAAACGCCCGCAAGGAAGAATGCTCGGTGGTACGATGAAATTCAAAAGTTCCAACTGACGAGTCAAGCTCGAGAAAGCGTCGTCGCTAAAATGGAGGTCGAAGAAGTGACCGACAGATAAAAAAAAAATTCGCAACAATTTCAGGTTCTTCTTCTGTTCTGCTGCTTCAGTGGGAGATGAAGGAGAGAGGGGTGGGTGGGTTAGGATCGTACGGATGATTAATTAACGTTGTTTTGCTTTAATTGCTGGCAAAACCATGATTCATTGTTTGCGCAAACTGCATCGCTGGCCCTAAGGGCGTGGGCAATGCTTCCACAATTCCAGTACCTCGAATTACGTGGTCTCCACATTTCCTATTAGAAGTGAATTATCAATCAAACTAAAAGGTGCGTTTATTTCCCGTAAAATGAACGATTTAGAAATATTTTTCAGAAAGTAATCGTTTAGATCGCTTAAAAAATATGAATAAATGAAAACTTTTTTTTTATCACCTATGAAAACAGTTAGGCATAAATTATTATCGATGATAAAACCATTTTTCTCTCGACTAATTTTTCTAAAAGATATAAGCAATCACTTTTTCTGAAAATATTTTTTCAAATTGCTTATTTTCCGTGAGACAAACACACCCAAAGACTACAATTATTTTCTTTTCCTCAAAATTTTATATGATCTTTCTAACTAAACCATTTTTATTAACAAACATCCAATTTTGAAATCCGGGGAGGGGATCAAAGATCAAGAAGTACAGAATTTTACAAAAAAGATGTGCATCTACTGATGGTTACTTCACATCATAGAAGTACATATGCTTGTGTACAATAGATAAAGTTAACCTTAATTAAAGAGAAATATTACTCCAAAAATAGATGTAGATGAGGAACGAGAAATCTAAAACTTGTCGTCAAAATCAATCCATTCAATGCTTGGCTTATTTTTAAGGATTTCGCCATAGCTCAAGAATTATATACAGAGAATATCCTCCATGGCATGTATAGAAATTCAATCCTTGAGATGAGATAGAAGTATCTCTATATATCACAACAAGCTAGGAAATGGACAAACAGCCCATTTTCGAAATTTCGAAATCTGGGGAGAGGATCAATTTTTTTTCTTTAAGACAAATTCAATTTCTTCGTATCTGATACTAATTTAATAGAACAGAAGAGAATCTCGGGTGCTAGGAACGTGAGCTGTTTTATCATTTTTATGCAGCTGAGGCATCCTGACCGGGTCTTCAACCTTGTTCCTACCCGATCAATTCGATCTCGGGTGAGATAACCCAATCAATTCGATCTCAGAACTTGCTCTACCTATAAAGGTGGGAGGTTATACGATTAGCCCATCTGTACTTGATTGTTGATTGATCTCATGCTCCAAGTTTGAACAAATCTTTCGCCATGCTGAAAGTTTGGAGGTTAATTTATGTGAAATCTTATCACAGTCAACCTGTATTCCCTACCTCCCTCTGAACTCCCCAACTCGAGTTGCAAGAGCACAGCATGTATAATTTAACCAGACAAAATCTTTAGCTTGCTCTGATAACTTCACATGTAGAGTCCAGATCTTGGTTGGTTAATTTCCTTGTTGCTTCTCTAATTGTTCCTGCAAATTTTGAATTTTAGGTGGAGATCAAGAGGGATGTACATCAGGTTCTCTGACCCTCAAGGCACCTCTTGGATTTTACCTTAAAAATGAATCACCCGGAGAGCTACTTTGGACTGCTACTCACTTTGTGATGGATCGCCCACGGGGGGTGAAAATGAGGGCTTTCTTTTCAAAATACGGTAATTTTTTTTTTTACCAATTTAAGTGAATTTTAAAATTTTTTTACCAGTTTAGTGCAGGTGCGCGATTCTAAACTTTTTTTTTACCAATTCGGTCCTAACTCTCTTGCAATTACGTCGATTCGGTCCATCCTGTGAATTTTGGTTGGCTAACACTAACGCGGACGTTACCCGACCGATGATTTAATATTTTTGTAATTTTTTGAAATTTTTATTTTCTTCCCCTTCCCAATTCTACCTCGAAGTGGTTGTCAAACGTCAATGACCAGCCAAATGACGATCGCGAGGCTCGGTCATCCTCTAGCCCGGTAGTCAAGGTCCGACCGGCTAGAGGTAGGACAGAGAAGGGGAAAATAAATAAATAAGTCGTTGGCTAGCCAAAATTTGCCGATGGATTGAATTGACATAATTACAAAAGGTTTAGGGATCTGTATCGGCAAAAAAAATGTTTAGAACTGAATTGACGTAATTGCAATGGATTTTTAACTTTTTTGGTAATTTTCATTAATTTTCAAACATGTATTGTGGAAGGGCGACTCTTTGATGGTTAAGTGACATTATATTAACATGTCACGTGATGGGAGCGTTCTACACATTATGCATGGGACAATTACAAAAAAGAGTCCTAAATAGATTATACTTATGCCAATTTAATTTTGAACATTTAAATTATGCCAATTTAACCCTAAACATTTTTATATTTTTTTCAATTGAGTTACATCCGGTCAACTTTGGATTGAAAATCTTTGAGGTGGACGCCGATTGTCCTAGTGACTTGATTGGCACCGATGTGATAATTTTAACTACTATTTTAATGATTTTTATTTTTCTTTATTTTTTTTATGTGATGGGGGTTGTCGACCGACCCTTTTGGGCACTAGGCGAGGGCCGCAATGCCCTTGCCGACCACTAGGCGAGGGCTCACGGCCCTCATTGTGACCAATGAGAGTTGGTCGACGCGACGACGATCCTTGCCAGCTCTCACTCAAAAAATAAAAAGTACAGAAAAGAAGAAATAAAAAATAAAAAAATTATAAATTTTAAAAAAAATTATTGAAAATATCTACGCCAAGTGCCAAATCGTATCTACATAAGATGATCAGGCGTCTACATCAATGATTTCTAGACAAACATAAAAATATTTAAGAGTAAATTGACAAAATTGAAATGCACAAGACTGAATTAGCACGAGCGCAATAAATTGAGGACTTTTTTTTTTTTTTTTTGTTGAAAATTTCCTGCCGGTTATGCTTTCGGTCTAAGGTTGTCGTTCTGTTGAGCTTTCTGGTTCGTCCACGGGAACTGCTTGCCATCCCAAAACCCTTATTCGCGGAACGTGACGGGCACTTGTGAGGTGGGTTATCATTACAATTAAATCAACTCGACTCAATTCAGATCAGATTTTGACCCAAAAAAAAAAAAAATTCATATCAGAGTGATACTTCGAAGAGCCACCATCGTGCAGTAGTTAGCGACAACTGTACACACGGATCATTGGGCCTGATCTAATCTGGGATCCAAGGTTTACCAATGCAAACGTTACCGGCCCAAATAGATCATTAGGCCTTTCCGAAGGATGAAATGGGCCTTTTGGGATCTGATGTATGTGTCGATACTAAACCAATTGTGGGCTTACCGGCCCAAACAGAGCCCATCAGTACTCGCCAATTTTAAGCGCTCATGCACGGTTGTGGATAGAAATGACTTTGGCCTCTCATTTTGTTCCCAATTTTTTTTTCCTTACTATTGATCATTGCAATCGGGAGTATACATGGACTCTCCGCGCAAATTGTTTTTTTAACATATGTGCCTCCACTACCTTTCATTTGGAGAGCTAGACCTCGCCGGTTCGGTTCAAAGGTCGGTTCTAGGGAAAAAAAACGAGCATATTTTATATGTGAAAAACTCGGGAATTGATCGGGCTCGGTTCTCGGGTCAATGGTTCAACCCCTAGTTCACCCAGGAGCCGGACCGACTAGATTGATTTCCGGGGTAAAACCAGTTATGAACTAGTCAAGCGTAATTTTTTATGGGAAACTTTTGAATCGGTTTGCATGTTCTATGTGGGAATCGGCTTGAACCTGGCCGGTTCAATTCCAAAACAGACTCCCAATTGTAGGTTTTCTGAAATCGATCTTCTCAACTTGGATCTCAATTCAGCTCGAGAACTGGACCATCCGGACCTTCTAATAGCTTACCCCTAGCCAGGTTGAACTATCGAAGTTATGACATTGGTGGTGTTATATTGATTTGTTTTCGGGGCAACTTGAAGAAAATATTAAACCATGTCCTTAGTGAGTTAAACGAAATTTTATAGACAATGATGTACCAATAACATATCTAAATATCTATTGCTACTTCTCAATAATAATTAAAAAAAATCCTAGTACATTTGCATGTCCAGGGTGGTTTTGCTTTTAAATTTTGAATTTACTATGGTTTCTCATGTTCAAGAATTAACTCGTCTCTTATAAAAGATCTCATTGTCTAGAATCTCATGCATATTCATGCCAAGTTTATAATTGAAATATTTCGCTTCGAGGCTCTGCTTAGATTGTCAATTTGGAGACATAATCGATCATCCAACTGAAATAGCATAAGCATTTATGGCTTGTTTGTTTCGAGGAAAACTTCAAAATAAAGAAAAGGAAATTTCCAAGAAAGTTTTTTTTTCCCCTTTTTTGGCTAGAGAACTCACTTTCCTAACTTGAGCATGCATATTTCCTTTGACCGTGAATGGACTTCAGTTGACTCATCATTTTCAGCAAACCAAACACGCGAATGTCCAGAAAACTCATCCGCGAAAAAACCCTTTCACTCAAACAAACGCATCCTAACGTTACGAAAGCTTATCCTCGAGATTCAGGTGGTGCAAAATTCAGGTAGATCTAAACTAGGGACCATGTGCATCTAGGCCAGTTTGACTATACAATACAAAACATCACAAAATTTGATGTGGACCGCCTAAATTCCACTTCAAAAAGATGTCGAATTCATTAGTTTTTGCAATGAAATATCTTTCATGTGTGTGATAATGACGCAGTCACTGGTCACCCTGCCAAGAGTATGTTTTGGATTGCAGGACATGGTGGATGGTGGCGGTGGTCCTTTTTGTATTCAGGTCTTATTGCTCGCGTCCCTTTGTGTGGTTCTCCTTCTGATGTCAGAAATTGGTGGATGCATGCACGACCCTCGTTTTTGGGCAATGTCAATTAAGAGTTTGTGACCACTTTGATTTTAAGGTACCACCAAATAGTTCTATTCCCTGTTCGGAAGCAGCTCTTCCAGATTTTCATAAGCCCATTTCTATTTTTCCATTCGAATTAGATCATATCTCGAGTTAGGACATGCCATCCTCGTTACCGAAGAATCGCATGGTGAATAAGACAGATGGGTAATTTCAAATCTACCGTGCCGTGCCAATCGCGCATCAACAAACCTTGATTAGACGAGGAATATAAGTTTCTCCGCGTTTTTTTAGGTCAAAATTGATACTGTTCATCATGTCGTCTATAGAATCAAGCTATCTAATGTCTACTTCATTTATAAAGAGTTTTGCTAACATAATGGTTTTTGAGTCACTATGAAAGTAACGATATGTTGAGAGCCACAAATTTTTTGAAGGAGTGGAACTCCACAATTATTTTTAATTATTTTGTAGTAATTTTTGTGTGTGTGACCAAAACAGGTTGTTAACCTCACAATGAATTCCGGCAAAAAACAATTGTCAAGATGGATTAAATCCATCCTTTTAATGATTTCTCATTTATAGATATTGAATCTCGAATTTCGAGGTTAGCCCCCAGTCACATGACTCATCAATCAAACTTGAACTACCTCCACGAATTTATATAATTATTAGGTTCTTGACGTACCAATCATGATAATAGCGGACTCCATTAGATGTTTAACAAATTAAACATGCTCACGTTCCTTTGGCTTCGTGGGGGCCGTCTTTAACTATAAACTTTAATTGTTACTTGTTAATACTCCTCGAGGGCCACCTTAGACTAGTGACATCTTTTGTGGAGAAAACAATAGTTTCCTCTGGCCTTTTCCTTTATGAAGGGAAACCTATTTAAGTTCCTCACAACAACAAAAATTTCTAACACGGCTAAGGATAAAAAAGGTTTCTTTAGATTTTCAATAATTATGCTATGAATAAATTAATTGTGAAGTTTCGACGAGCTTATCTTCGATTGGAACAAACGGATTAGGAAAAACAGATAAAAGTTTCTTTTGCATCTATAGAGATTAGTTAACCATAAAAAAGAAGATAAATACTTAAGGTTTATCACGAAACCTAGTTGATGGGAACAGGGTGGCGGCGGGACGTGGATGTTATTAATGTATGCTTCTCAGTAATGTACGTGCTTTGTCGACCTGCATAAATGTGGATAAGAATTCCAACATGAACCAAGACTACTAGTTCGCCAAATTATCAATCCGGCCGTGTGAAATCCCGCGTTTTGCGACATTCCGTCTCCCGTTGACTTTGGAGACTGTATTAGTCACTCTGTCTCTATCGGTAGAGCCTTAGGTTATTCGACGATGTGCGTGGACAGAACCACCTTACACACTTTGAAAAGACTAATTGAGCCCTACATTCGAATATCCCGAGTTATGAATAATTTCCTTTTTGCCACCAGCCTAACGCAATTGGCTCATGCGGCGTCCACACGATCGGATGGATCACGGATCAACTTTACATGCAGAATGATTAAAGGAAAGACTGATGAGGTTGGTAAAGCGGGCACGGTACGGCTCTACGAAATGCGAGGCTTAGTCCACAGTTTCTCCGATCGTATATCCCATTCCATATACGATGAACATAAACCCAAAAAGTAGAAGGTAAAAACAGGAGGAAAAAGAAAAACATGAGACAAAAAAAGGAGCTGCTGCTGCTTCTCGCGGGTGTTATTGTGCTTTGAAGCTAGTCGCTTGTGTGCGCTCGGAAGGTGTTCGACCTTTTGATCTGGTGGGGCACTGGAATCCAGCAGAAGGCGTTTTGCCGCACTCGACGAGGACCTGGAGGGCGATGAGGATGACGATGCTGATGTTGAGGAGCTTGGCTCCGATGGTGGTGCAGAGGCACATCGCCGCGTCCAGGTCGAGCAGCCCTTGCAGCAAGGGACAGCACGTGTCCTTCGCGCTGCTCCCGATCCCGATGTCCACCAGCCCGCCCAGCACGTCCACACATGCCCCGAGCTTCAATGTGTCGATCGGGCACGTCTGTGGTGCCGCCAGCGGGGGCGGGCACGGCACTGGGGGAGGCAGCAGAGGGGGCACGGCTTCTCGACAGGCGGGGGCGTCAGGGGGAGGACGACCGGTGTTTTGGACACGTAAGGCGACGCTGGTGGTACGACCGGTGGCTTCGGGATGGGTGGTGGGTATACGACGGGAGGTTTAGGGGTCGGGGCGGTATCACCACTGGAGGCTTGGGCGGCGGGTATACGACGGGCCGCTTAGGGATCGGGGGCGGAAACACCACTAGAGGATTCGGCATGGGTGGCGGCTTGACGACAGGAGGCTTTGGCACGGGTGGCGGTTTCACGACGGGGGGCTCCGGCTTGGGTGGCGGCTTAGGCGTAGGCAGGGGAGGAGGGCAAGGGGCCGGAGGTTTGGGTCCGTAGTGAGGTTGGACGATGGGAGGCTCAGGAAATATGGGAGGGTGGACAATGGGAGACCTGGGATGTACGGGAGGCTTGGGAAAGTGTGGAGGTTTGGGATGGAAGGGAGGCTTCGGAAGGTGCGGAGGCTTGACAGCCGGACTGGTGGGAGGTTTTGGGGACGGGTAAGGACAATAGGGACAGGGACAGGCTAGGGAGGTCGCGACCAAGTAGGCTTAGGAGGCGGAGCAAGAGATGCTTTCCCATGGCCATTGCCATTAGGGGTGAACATGGCGGGGTGGGCCGGATTCGGATCTAAATCCCGAAACCGACCCTGTTATAATCGGTTTCAGTTTTGGAACCGACAACCTACCATGTTTGTCTTGGAACTTGTTTTGAAACCGACCCTATTTTTCGGTCCAATTCTAGGGTCTACCCGAAAACTTGTTTTTATTTTTATTTTTTCCATCAAAATAATATGAGCATTAATGAAATGATTAATAAAAATTACAATCCAATGAAAGCAACAATCCAACAAATAATAATAAATAATAGTATGATCTACCAAAAGCAACAAACCCCCGATATGAAAAATAAAAGATACAATCCACTAAAAGCAACAATGATCTTTCGAACCTTTGAATTAACAAAGTGCAAATATAAAATGGCAACTGTCCTTTACAATGCATTTGTCCTTTCCGGATGGACGAAACCCACAACATTTCTCTTCTTTTATCGATCAAGAGATGGAAGAGGTAATTGAGTCGCGACAATGAGAGAGAGAACACGACGAGATGCGGAGAAACAGAGGAGGCGAGAGCTAGAGGAGGTGAGGGCGTGAGGCAACCAAACTCCAAAAGGCAAGCGACGACACTAAGGTTTCTTTTTTTTTTTAAAGTAACTAAAAACCGATTTTAAAACCGGTCCGGGTGGGTCTTCACCTAGAACCGAGGAACTGGACCGATTTCAACCGGTTCCCAAAATTGGAACCGGTACCCGAACTAGTTTGAGCGAAACCGATTCCCGACCCTATTTTTCGGGTGGGCCGATCCGAGAGAGAGAGAGAGAGAGAGAGAGAGAGTGCTGCACTTGAATCAATACACTTCAAGTGAAGTGCAATTCAATTCATGCGAACATCCCTACGTTTCATAGAGAGAGAGAAATCATTGTCCTGTTCTTCCAAAATCTTAGTAATTTATTGTGGTTTGTCTTGGTTCATTGACTTTGGAGCTATACATTGGAGTATTACTGTCAACCCAGTGGGTGGGGCTAGGGTTTAAGCTGGATTTTTTCCATTTTATTTTGTAGTTCGATTGATTCAATCACATCTTATTATTCTTCTCTTTATAGCAGTATACATCCTGTATAAGTGAAGCTTTAGCCCAATTGGCCAATTTGCTAGAATCAATTTTACAATATTTCTTCTTCTTTTTTATGATTGACACATCTATAGTATAATTAAAACGACATGAAGTTGTACAATTTAGTGCTTTATGGAGTTAAAAAGTTAACACTACAATAAAAATGACATGCTCACAAGTCTTTTGTCTTGTATTTCCCGAAAGACTTTGGTCTTCATATTATCAAAACAAGTAGATTCTAAGTAAATAGGAAATGCGGTAGATTCTAAGTAAATAGGTTAAGCCAATAGCTAATGAGCATGTCATTTTTATTGCTTGTGGAGGTTCAACTTCAATGACTTTAGCTGGTAAGAAGTGAGAAATGCACAAGTCTTGGGACTTTATCTATTAAAGTGCATATGTTACTTATAGTCATTGCCCTTTATGGTGTTGACACCTAAAATTTTGACTAATCTATTTCTTGCATAAAAATTAGAACTAATTTTAGTTCTAAACAAAAATCATCCCACATAGCATTGGCATATAATTCAAACTTAATTCAACAGGGCCTGGACTAGGCATGGGGTGAAAACGTACCAAGAATATTTGGGCTTGAAAGAAATATTTTTTTCGGGGGACTGTATTGCAAATACTAGAACTTCAAGGATTGTATTGCAAATACTAGAACCTCGGGGGCTGCATTACGAGATACCAAGAGAAGAGGATGAAGAGAAGATGGAGAAAGGAAGATGATGAAGAGAAGATAATGAAGAGAATGTGAAGAAAAGAAGATGAAAATGGAAGATGGAGAAATGAAGGTGAAGAAGAGAAGATGAAGATGAAGAAGAGAAGATGAAAATGGAAGATGGAGAAATGAAGGTGAAGAAGAGAAGATGAAGATGAAGAAGAGAAGATGAAAATGGAAGATGGAGAAATGAAGGTGAAGAAGAGAAGATGAAGATGAAGAAGGGAAGATGAAGATGAAGAAAAGAAGATGAAGATGGAAGATGGAGAAATGAAGGTGAAGAAGAGAAGATGAAGATGAAGAATGAAGGATGAAGAACTTTGCCTATAAAAGAAGAAGAGTTCTTGAAGAGAAGGAGAGTTTTTTTGGGGAGTAGGAGAGAATTGAGAGAGTTTTTGAGGAGAAAAGAATTGAGATAGTCCTTGAGAAGAAACCAGAAAAGAAAATTGAAAAGTGAGAGAAAAAGAGCTTTGGTCGAGCATCATCTTCGACGAGTCCCGTTACATACTTCGCTCTCGCAACCCAACAACGTTACTGCTTGCCATTTTCGACGACAGCCACGCTCTTCAAGCTTCGAGATCTTGAAAGAAACTATAACGTGTACGTGAGTAAGATTTTGTGTAATAGAAGGTAATCGTCTCCATCTTGATCTACAAAGATGTAATCATTTGATTTGAATATTTGATTGTTTATTTTAGACGTGCCACGTGTTCGAAGTTTAGTATTATTATATGTTAATTTATTTTTGTGAATACTTGTGATTGGCGCGTTTTCTTTCTTTCTAAATCGTCCATGGTGTATATCGCATAAAACTCAATGTTTTCACATTTTCGGAAAAAAAGAAGAAAAACAAAAAAAGAATAAAAAACTGCACCTTTAAAATTCGAGTAAATTACCAAATCAAATATTTTTCATGAAAATGGTACCGAAAGGGCGTTAGAATAATTTAGCGTAATCAAGTCCCCGGACTCTTAATCTACAGTACGCGAGAAATAAGATAGTTTTCTCCCGCTATTTTATTTGGGTTTCTAGTCAACCTGCCGAAAATGATTAGTGGCGACTCCAAATTCAAATCACATTGCATGTTAATCATTCGAACCTTAAGTGGCGATTTGGTATGGATTCGGGAGAGTCCGAGTTAGGTTAGTTAATTAATTAACCCGATAATCCATTAGCCTGGAATTTAACTTGTTTATTTTTTAGGTCGCGACGACTTAGCGACTCCGCCGGGGACCGGTAAAGAGGACTTAGGCCAGATAATTTCATGAAAAAGAAAATCACTTGGTTTGGCAATTTTTGTTGAATTTTAATCCCTAGGTGTTAAATGGTTTTGCGGGAAAGGGAGTTATAAGGGGAGGAGTACGTGGCTAACCTCTTTTTTGCGAGCTTGGTGATGAGAGTTTTAATTTTGAACTATCGGAGTGCCGATTGCCTTTAAAATGTCACGCATGCCCCTAATATAATTGCACTACACCACCTTGACTTGTGACCGAACCCGGGTCACCCGATAGTTTCAGGATGGTATTTATGTGGTTCTTTAACCTTGGCGGTAAGGCTTCGCTAAAGGTTATCCCACTTGAATCCCGAGTTCTTCAAAAAATGGCTCAAGGGTTGTTCTCATGCACGTGAGGCTATGATGCATGAGAGTTGCCCTTGTCAACCGAACCAAGCCGAGATGAAAGGACCCGACTAGTCATGACTATGTATGCGAGGCTGCAACTAGTCACGATGAACGTGCGCGAGGCCGCGACATGTCGTTTTGTCTTTCATTTCATTTTGCTAAAAGAACTAAAATCTGAATTCACGATTCATGCGCATGTCTTTGTGATTGACATTTTCTTCCTATGAGCGGTAATTTCTTGTCTCTTATGCCATATTATCTCATTTTCATTTTTTGGGCTGGTTCATGGTTTAGGTTGATTTAATTGGCACGTGATCTATATACGAATGGGTCGCAATGATATCCGTTTCGTGCCTACTCCGAAACTAGAGCTCAAAAAGCTATGGGGTAAGTTGAAGCCGGATGGCCAGCGTGCGTGCTCAAGCGTATCGGGTTCATGTTGCCGATTCTTGAGATCGATATTCAAAGCGGGATCATGCAAGCACTTGCTCATTTTTGGTGCCCCGAGACGACCACGTTTGTGTTCGGAGGTAAGTTTGAGCTTACACCCACCTTGGAAGAATACTGATGTGCCATCGGAAAATCAATTGAGTTGGATACGGTTGAACCACCTATTCGAGTAGATCCGGTAGTAGTGCTTGCTGAATTTTTGGGTTTGACTAAAAAAGAAATTGAAAAAGAAATCTTGAAGGGTAAATCGGGCATGCCCTTTATCTTTCCTCGTTGAATGTTTTGAAAATAACTCCGACCTCATGAAATCTAAGATTTTTATCTTAACCTTTTTCGGACTTATCATTTTTCCATTCCGTCGAATGCTATAGATCCCGTGATAGCATGGACGGTAAAACAAGTTTGTGGTGGGGTCAATTTTGTAAATGCCATTCTTCTTTGAAACTGTCATTTCATTAACACATTTCGCTCATTCCAAAAAAGAAAGCAAGAAAGAAAAATATAAGACCTTTCGAGCCCCAATCGAGCTTTTACAAATCTGGTTTTTATCGCATCTTTCTCAATTCGGGGAAAACATGATCGTATTTGAAATGGGTATGACCGACAACCCTATTTTAAGATTTAAACAAATACAAGATCGAACTAAAAACTTGCACTACACGCAGGTGGGTCCATTTATTCGAAAATCCAAATCCTAAGATTTTCCTTTGGCAAGTTGTATGGTTCCGAGTGGCGGAGGCTCGACTATGCCATGGCGATCGGAAGCCCGTGCCTTTGATGGGCATTTATGGAGCAACCAGCTATCAACCTCTTCGAGTTACACGACAATTTCGGGTTCTCCGGGGATATCCCGCCATCATTTGGGCCCAACGAATTTCAAGTTCAATTTGAGAAGGACGAGAACTACGGAGCGTAACCGAGACGTCATTACAAGCTTGGCGGGAGTGTTCTAATCGAAACCGATTTGGCCCATAGAGCAACTCACCCGGAAAAATGAAGAGTCACTTTGCCACAACTCGGTATATTCGGTCTCATGCCATCCTCTGTGAGATACTCCCGAAGATTCCGATCATGACAATACAAAGATACCCGTCTAGCCCAACTCAAAGCCGGCGAAGAGAAGGGGATGAAGGCCCAAGAAAAGGCGAGATGCTTTGGCGAAGGAGAATGCGCGATTACGGCGTGCCTTGAAGGCCCATTCGTCTATAGATCACGTGACCTCTAAAAAAAAGAAAGACCGTTTGAATTGAGTCATGTATTTACTTTCATAGGTTGATTATTTAGGAATCTCCTTTGTATTGTTTCACACTTTGCTTCGTAGTTTTTACAATTTCATCGGTTGTTCTCAATTCTAATCGGCTTGTCCTTGTTGTACGATTTTTACTAAATTCTACGATCGATTTTTGAGTAAGTGCCAAACATGAAAGTTGTAGACCTATGTTTCAACTAATATCCTGCAAAATTTCAGAATTAAATTCATGATTTAAGATGGCCTTTCGTTTTTCTCAACTACTTGCGGTTATAACAGTTTTCTGAATGCGCTTTTCGTAAAGACACATTAAACTGTTTTGATCTGCTCATTTCTGGTCCGATTGGCCAACATAAAAGTTGTTCATCATCTTCTCAACTATAAGCTCGTAAAATTTGGACGTATTTTGACCAACGTGCGAATTAATACGGATTTTTTCATAAAAGCGGACAAACTGAAAATTACTGTTTCAATCCTTTAGTCATAATCACTTTGTTCGTTTGAGTCTAGAGGAATGCCATGGGCCGGCTCGCTATTCTTGTTCATTGTACTTATTTTGGCTGGTTACTTTTGAAGGTAATTTATCACGGATCCTCCGCACATTACCCGGTCGGTGGCTAAGAAAATGGCGGACAAGGTGAAATCAACAACGTGAGTCCCGGGAAGCTCTACGAGAGCAATTCGAGGCCATGAACCGAGAGGTTTGAGGGTATGATGAGCCGGATGATGGAACGTATGATGGCTGCTCATTTGCTTCCGCTAAGCATCCGACCGGTCCGACACCTCGAACATCGTCTCTCCGACCCTTCCCGCAAGCAATCCCGAGAAGGCCCCCGAGCATATACTTGGTTACACCATGCCGCTAGAGGATGTTGTCATTGCGGCGCTAGCTCGAGCGCCCCATCACCGATTCTCATCTCCCGAAGCCAGCCCGTGACTATGGGACCGTCCGATGAAATGGCCAAGTTGTTGGCCCAAATGGAGCAGCGAATCCGTGAGGTGGAAGGAACGCACAACGATACCCCGGTTGACATGCTTGTCTTTTCAAAGGTCACGGTACCAGAGAAGTTCAAGATGCCCGATTTCGAGAAGTATGATGGGACTTCCAACCCGGTCCAAAGACGTCCGGATGTATCGAGGCAAGAATGAACAAGCATGCGACCAACGGCCCCCTAATGGTTCAAACTTTCCAGGCTAGTCCAAAAGGAAGGAAGCTGCCATGAGATGGTATACGGACTACGAGATCTATCGGATGGATGATTGGGAGAAGGCGGCTAATGCTTTTCGTCAAACATTTTAGCTTTAACTTGGACGTGCTTCACGACCGGGAGAGGATCTTGAGCGACTTGAGATGAAGAAAGGAGAAACGATCAAACGGTATGCCACTAGGTGGAGGAACATAGCATCTCAATCGAAACCGGTCCCACCCGAAAGGGAGCTCATGAAATTGTTCGTTTCCACCCGCCGCAAGTTGTGAGAACTCGAGTTTTGGGATCCAATTGCCACGTCATTCAGCCGTCTCATCGCAATGGTGAAGAAGTCGAGAACGGCATAAAGAAAGGTTGGTATGGTGATGCCGCCACGACAACCAAGAGGTTTGCGATAAGGAAAGACAAAGAACCGGTCCCACAGGTCAACATGACCTACAGCCAAAAATCCATGACTGACGCGCTGATCGTACGGACTCCTAATCGGCGACGAGCTAATTTCGGCGCACAACGACAAAGAGGGGAATCTACGGTCCCCTCGGCGGTTTACCCCTCTACCCGGGAACCCCGTCACAAGTACTCACGGTTCTACGTAGAGAGGCTGCCGGCCTTCGAGCCTCCTGCGACCTAGTAATACGAGCTCGCCGAGATATGATCCGTCGAAGAAATGTGATTACCATTGTGGGGAGCTTGGACATGACAACGATGGTTGTTTCGTATTGAAGCATCGGATCCAAGATCTACTTCGATTCTAAGGCCCTTCGTTCCAGGGCAACAAACAGTCGAATGTCCAAAATAATCCTTTGCCGGATCATTCAAGTAAAGTTAATGCTGTATTCGGGCAAGGAATCAAACATGTTAGTCTTTGTTAAGGTTGGAGTAGCCGATGTCCTCGACGCTACGATCGGGGCAGGATATTATAAGGCATGGTGAATTGATACCACTCAATCGGTTGAAGGAAAAAGTTTCCGGTCTCATGAAGAACGGATTCATAGTTTGGGCAAGTCAAATCGGGACGGTGGCCACTATATCCCAGTTGTCATTGGCCGGGATCGAGAGCTTGCGGCATTGACCCAACCCGAGACCTTTCAAGAGTCCGAGGCAGAAGATGCTCATGTGGCCGAGTTGATCAAGAATGACCCAGTGGCAGTGAGATATGCCCGCCTTGGAAGATGCAAGAGGGCGATGAACTTGGAATCATCATTGCCTCGCCCCGGCCTTTTCCGTATGACGGTGACAAGGCGGTTCCTTGGTCCTACGATCTTGCCCCGGTAACAAGATCGGGACGTGCTTATAACGATGACCAACCTACTAAAGCAAGTCATGAGAAAGATGCTAAGGAATTCTTAAGTGTAATCAAGCGAGTGAGTATAGCGTTGTCGACCCATTTGCGGAAGTCACCGCATTCCGGTGTCCTTACTTGAACTTCTGCAGTCATCGAGAAGCATCGAGAGTCCTTAATGAAGATACTCGGTGAAATTCACGTGCTCGAGAATGTTGAACGGAGACAAACTAGAGAACTTTGTAGGGACGATCCTTTTTTAAAGGATCGGGTCGCATTCGATGATGAAATTCCGCTCGAAGGACGGGTCATAACAAAGCTTGCATATAACGGTCAAACACAAGCAAACTCATGTAGCTCGGGTACTTATTGACAACGGGTCAGCATTAAATATCTGCCCATTAGCCACATTAAATCGTTTGGGAATTGACTCCTGGCCAAGGTTGCGAGGCGGCAGACTTCCGTCCGCTCATTCGATGGCGTGAAGAAGGATGTCTTTAGGAGGCGAGATCAACTTGGAGATTCGAGATCGGGCCTTCTTTGTTTGACATTCTCTTCCAGGTACTGGATATTCCTTCGACCTTTAACCTTCTCCTAGGCCGACCTTGGATTCATAATGCGAGTCGTCCCATCGAGCCTTCATCGTGAAAATTAAATTCGTGGTCGAACGTAAGTTGGTGATTGTCTATGGAGAGGAAGATCACGGGATTTTCCATGAAAGCGGCCATCCCTTACATCGAACCACTCATGATGAAGAAAGACTCCTACCACGCTTTTGAGATAGTACACACTATCCATGCATCCTTTGGAAAGTCCTTTGCACGTTCTCGAAATCTCAACCACGTCTCTTATGGTAGCTAAGATAATGGTGGGCAATGGCTTTAAGCCCGGTATGGGTTTAGGTCGACATGGCCTAAGGGATTCGCACCCCAATTGAACCTAAAGGCCAATCTCACACAACCGGTCTAGGATGTCAAGGCGTGGGCATAAAAGAGGCGTAATGGGTCGCAGCGGGCGTGCATCCTTTACCCCCACCTCTATATATCACTTTCCGATCACTGGGAGTAGTCGGAGGCTACGATAATCGACCCGACTTGAAGATGACTTGGGGATTGTGTTCCCCGACATACCGAAGGGATCAAGGTACGGTAATTGGTAATAGTGGTCGAAGAGGATGAAGGGGTCTTCGATATCGCCGGTTGTTTTGATGATGTAACCATTGTTGCTTTATCTCGAAGACGGAGCGCATGATGAGGAGCCTTTTCGACGCCTTTAAACCTTCCAAATCATCCATTAATGCCATATGTGATGATCCACTAGAGGGTTTAGATTCGAGTAACATCTTTATGTTCATGCAATCCCTACGTGGGACATTTTCGGTTTCCTTTATATTTTGAATTACATTTGGATTTCTATTCATGTTTGCACTCTTGGATTTCCTTTCCCAAAAGATGTAATTTCATATCAATAAAATTACGCTATTTTCGAATCTTGTTGAAGTATCCCAAACCAACCCGATGACGATAACCAACGACCAACAAGTTTGTCATCATGAAAGAACCCAGGGTTGGGCTTCTTCAAGAATTCATGTCCCACGGTTTTGAAAAATAAAAATATATATAAATAAATAAAGTTCTTCAAAATCACACCGCGATTAGCCCTGTTTGTTTTCTCCGATTTTGTTACTTTTATGTTTCGTGGGGACACATGAGGAGGGAAATCTAGTGGATTCAAGTATACGACCTTGATGAATTCAGTCGGATTATGAGGAAGTTCGTCAAGATTTCGAAGCGACATGAGGAGATCAAGCCCTTGACCGTGAACAAGCTATCTCGATCAACCTAAGCGATGCGGAAAACTCTAAAGAAGTTAAGATCGGGGCAAACCTTTCCAAAGAGATGTCTCGAGCGCTTGATTAAGCTCCTAAAGGATTACCGGGACATTTTCGCTTGGTCCTATGCAGATATGCTCGGCTCGACCGTTCCATTGTCGAACATTGTTTGCCGATCGATCCTTTCGCTGCCCCGAGTGGTGCAAAAGTCAAGGGAGGGCCGGACCGTAATTAGTGCGGAAGATCAAAGAGGAGGTCATAAAGCTTCTCGATGTAGGATTCATTGGGACTACGTAATATTCCGATTGGGTCGCTAACATGGCCCCCGTCATGAAGAAAGATCGACGCATTCGGGTTTGTGTGCCGACTATCGAGACTTGAACAAGGCCGCCCTAAAGATGATTTCCCCTCCCGCATATCGACGTACTTGTTGTGACACTGCGTAGGTTTGAATTGTTTTCATTCATGGATGGTTTCTCGGGTACAATCGGATCCCGATGAATGTCAATGACAAGTTGAAAACCACTTTCACCACACCACGGGGAATGTTCCATTACTCGGGTAATGCCGCTCGGTCTCGAAACGCCTGGAGCCACTTACCAACGAGCCATGGTTGCCCTTTTCCATGACATGATGCATAATGAGATTGAGGTTTACATCGATGACATGATAGCAAAAACAAGGCATGGAGAAGATCACGTCGAAACGCTGAAAAAATTGTTCAACAGACCGAAAGTATAAGTTACGCCTCAACCCCGCCAAGCCGTGTCTTTGGGACCAGCTCGGGCAAGCTACTCGGATTCGTGGTAAGCGTAAGGGCATTGAAGTCGACCCTTCGAAAGTTAAGGCTATTCGTGAGCTTAAGCCACCGACCTACGCTAAAGAAGTTCGAAGTTTGATGGGTAAAGCAAACTATATTGCTCGATTCATCTCTCGCTATCGAAACCGCTAAGCCATTCCTCAAGCTATTAAAGAAGAATGCGCTAGTCCAATGGGATAGCGAATGTGAAGAAGCTTTTGGAAGACCATGCAAAGATCTCATGAATCCACCCGTGCTTGTTCCTCCAACACCGGGAGCAACCTTTAATCCTCTACCTCACAATCCTTAGTGAATCCTTGGGTGCTATGCTAGCCCAAGAGAAGCAGTGAGGACGGAAGAGAACGAGCCATTTATTATCTCGAGCAAGAAATTCACAACTTCGGAAATGAGGTACTTCGAAGTAGAGAAAACATTGCGGGCGTTACCTGGGTACCTGCACGTGCTTCGGCAATATACCTTGCATTACCAAGTGCTTCCTGGTGACGTAATGCAATCCCATCAAATATTTGCTTAATCAACCCGCCTTGATTGGTAGACTTGCTAAATGGCAAATCCTCATCTCCGAGTTTGACGTTCAATATATGTCCCAAAAGTCAATCAAGGGACGAGCTATAGCATGATGTCCTAGCTGAAAATCCGGGGCAAGATGATGATGCCTATCATTCTCGAGGATCGAATCATGTCGGTGGAGGATTACATCTCGACTATGTATTTTGATTCCGAGCCGCCAATTTATCGGGATCGTGCACGGGCGCGGTTCTTATATCTCCAGGTGGTCGATTATCCTCGTAAAGAAATAAATTGGTATTCCCTTGCACAAATAACATAGCAGAATATGAGGCATGCATCCTCGGTCCGCGGGCTGCAATTGAAATGGGGATAGCCCGACTCAAGGTGTTCGAGATTCCGCTTGATTATCCTTCAGACCGTTGGAAAGCGGAAGACGGTAGACGCCAAATCGCTACCCTACCACGAGTATCCGGATGAATGGGTAGAAGAATTTGAGGATATCTCATTTGGAGTATTCGCCCAGACTCATAATCGATCTGGCCGATGCATCGCTACCTTGTCTTCAACGTTACAAGTCGCCAATGGACTTGAGGTCGACCCAACCGAAGATCGAGGTATTAAAAAACCAGCATATCGGATGGCCGCGATCAACGAACCCGATGGTAAAACCACGGTATCACGACATCGCACTTATATTCGTAAGGTAGGAGTTCCTCGAAAAAAGTACCGGATCTCGACCAAAAGTACATAGGAAAATGGCCTCAAGTTCTTCTTGAATGGAGAGAATTTGATGTCAAGCGGCCATTCGATTCTTCCTACTAAGATGTGTCGACTCGACCGAAGCAGCCTCGCCTAATAATGGAAGTACATGAAGGATCCGTGGTCCACACATGAACGCCACTTGTTAGCTAAGAAGATTATGAGGTCACTATTATCGCTCACGCCGAAAGAGATCAGACCAGGATGTCCTGTGAGTCACAAATGTCAAACCCATGGTGACAAGATTAATGTCCCTCCAAATGAGTTGCATCGCTTATCCGAACTACGGTCGTTTTCTATGTGGGGCATTGATGTTATCGGTCCTATCAACCCTAAAGCATCTAATGGGCATCGATTCATCTTGGCGGCGATTGACTATTTCTCCAAATGGATCGAGGCCGCATCCTATTTAGCTAAGCCACGCACGAAATATCGCAAAATTTATCCGCCGAGATATCATCGCTTCGATACTTGCTCACCTGGGCCCACAATCACCGACAATGGCCCCGAACTTAAACAACAACCAAAGGGCTTAATCGTTTGGGCGAATTCGAAGATCAAGCATTCGAACTCTTCCCATATCGCCTCGTATTTAATGGGAGCAAGAGAAGCCGCCATCAAGAATATTAAGAAAATTTTAGCGAAGCACGGCCGAATTATCGCATTTGGCATGAGAGGTTGCCATTCGCACTTACGGCATAATGGACCTCAATCCTGGGACATCTACCGCAACCCCGTATTCTCTTTGTATATGGAAACTGCGCGTCGTTTCTACTAAGCAGCCGAATTCCTTCTCACGGATATCGTCTCGTGTTGGGTGCCGACGGAAGTCGAACGGATCCACAGAGGGCAAGCC